>JAWLRI010000885.1:1550780-1651843 GCA_034781795.1 Crypturellus tataupa
CCCTGCTGGAGCAGGGGGTTGGACTAGATGATCTCTAGAGGTCCCTTCCAACCTCAACCATTCTGGGATTCTGTGAATAGGACCTGCCAATACCACCCTGCTCTGGGTAGCAGGCACCCACTTCTTGAACAGTAAACATTTCAAAAGCTAAAGCAAATAGTAGCTTACTTCATAGTCTATTAAGAGGAAACGTTCACACCTCCCCTTCCACCATAAGGAAATACGGCAGACAGTCTGGTGCAATCGTATGCTGTAATGGAAAATCACCGGGGGAATATTTCTTCCCTCTGGTGTGACATTGCACATATCCTACGCAGCAATGAATTCTGAGGCTATGAATGATAGATGTGCGATCTGTCATAGTGTTATTGTAAATATGTGTTTGAAAGGATAATAGTGATTAATGAAGAACTGCAAATCAAAACTCTTTGAGCTTATATACTAAAATACTACTAAACTAAAATATATATTTTAGTGTATGTTTGAAAGAGATCAGATGTTTCATCAAATGGGAGTAATTACAACAACTGATGCTTAAAAATAATTAAGAGATGTTTTATAAACTGTAAAAATAGCATTGCTATTTTTAATGAAGATTTATGATATTGTTTTAAATAACTTCTTGTGAAACTTATACATATACTTGCATTTAATGCAAAATATACTTTCTCTCTAGAACTTGATAATACTTTTCAAAAATCCTACAAAACACTGCTGCAAAGCCATAATCTTTGTATCCAAGATTCTATGGGGAGAAGTGCTATTTCAATTTAACAGTCAGATAAAAGATACAAGGTTGTAGCATTGTGCATTCCCATTTTCATGTAAAAGATGCACACACAACTGGCTAAAATAATCTTCTTTCAGAAGACATGTGTTCAATTTATTAAATGATTAACCTAAGAAGCTGTATTCTGAAGATTACCTTCATCCTCATCAATATTCTTTTCAGAGTTAGAATACATTTTTCTTTCAATTACTTTATGATTCATTTGAAGGGAAAATGCTGAGATGCACAAAATATCTGCAGAATAATGTGTATTCCTTAGGTAAAATATCAGGATATTCATCTTTCTTTTTGCATGGCCTAGAAATTTTCATGTGAAAGTCTCTGAGAAGAATCTTTTCTGGCAATTACCCTTTCTTGTTCCAGAGGAAAATGGCAGCTGCTCATGCAACTTGGCAGCCACAGGTCCAGGGTGACGCTGGTCACCTCTGTCCTGCTGCAAGCAAATCCAAGGAGCATCTGATCCCACTCTTCCCCTCTCCTGCACAGTGATGTAGCAGCCCCTGAGTGCACCACTTCTGCACGCTTTAATGGGAAGGACAAAATACACATGAAAAGTTACAGCTGAAAGTGCTCAAATCACCCTTTGCTGTTGTTGTTTAATTAAACATCTTGCTGACTAATGATTTTATCAATTAAAAGGTTAGCTTGTATGCACAAAATGGACAGATAATTTTTGGAAGAGATGACTTCAGTAAATAAAATGTCAAACATGAGGTAAATTCCAAGCCTGCCACAGGTAACCTTTCTGATTTTTTTTTAATGTCCATGTGACAAAACGCTGTTCTTAAAGGAAACTGAAAGCAACCCATCTCTCAGCAAAGACTTTTTTTTTTCTGTAAAGACATTAAATCTTAGGTGTACAAACATGTGTTCCACTAGATGATAAATTCTGAGTTTTGGTCTCTTTTCTATAGCCTTACAATGCCATGCTCAGTCCATACAGTCAACTAATACTTTAATCTGGTAATAAGTTTGAAATAACTCCTATTGGATCTAACCTCATGTAGTGGAAGAAAATACTTTTAGCTCTCTGTCATTGCGATGCTACAGATAAGTAAGCTATTTAAAATGCCTTGCACAAAAAACATGGAGGCAAAACTGTCTCCATGCTGCATTTTAAGCATAAAACTAGCAGAGGAAGTGAACATGAGTTAAATTGTACTGAATGTTAACAAAAAAAAAAAAGTTCTTTCTACAGAGTTTTATAAAATTAATTTTCCAAATGCATTATATATATATTTTTTAATTTATTAAACATACCCTCTGTAAGGACTCTCATAACAAATACTATCAACTATTTATCAAACGGTTTTACAACATATTCTTTTTTATCTACAACCAAGCGAAACAACTCACTGGATTACAAAGCTATTCACTTCTGATGTACTAAGGATGTGTTTGTGTTTTTGTTGCTTTTTTTTTCCATTTAAAAATCAACCAAGTATTTACTTTAACATTAAAACCACTGCTATTCATGTCCTTTCTTATCTGGCTAATCTCTTAAGACATCTGCCCTTTGAACCAGTATATTGTCAATACATCTAGTGTTTATATCCACTGGACATGTTATGCTAGTTCATGTAATATTTACTGTTTTGCCAGCTATCTTCCTAGACCTACATTCTCTCATGAGACCAGAACTGAATGTAGCATCCTATTTATCTGGCCCCTGAAATACTGTTGCTTATCTTGACTTTAATTCATGCAGCAGCTACCTTATCTGTTTATCTATTTTTTTTTTTCTTTGTTTCTAATGTACTGCACAGAATTGTATCTGGGTACAAAAGAAATCTTATGGGTGTGTTTATTTGGCTGAAGCTGAATACGGTTTGAGGTTATACTGGCAGCTTGTTCTTTTATTATTAAAAAAAAATCTAAGAAGTATGACATCTTAGTACAGTAATTTAAAGGTAAAAATAAATTCTAAATTTACCTAAGTATGTACACAGGTTTTTATTGATTGGCATATCAATTCAACATAACAGTTGAATCATAACAGTTCTGGCAATTCAAAATGTTGGAGTGTCATTCAATAAATTAACTTCTCATTTAAGAAAAGAAAATGTTTAATTGTATGGCTTGTACTAAATCATAATCAAACATTTTTTTTTTCTCCATGACTATGACATGCCTGTCACAGTAGCATGTAGTAAAGGCAGAACTTTAAGCTACGGAAAATGTAAGGAAACTCATTTTTCCATTTTTTCTTGTAAACCCATAAACTCCATTCCATAATCCACACATTTTTGGAAGTATTAAGTGTGGTTTGCCTTGAAATATTCACACTTTGGTGCGTTCATGTGCATTATTACATTTAGAAGCCTTAGGGCTTTATCATTTCCTTTTCTTGAAATGGCACAGTAATAAGGAAAAGTGGTTATGCTTATCACCACCCGTCAGTCAAACGCCTTCTATATTAACAAAATATAATTTTTTCCACTCAATGAATGGGCGTGTGATGTCTCATACACATGTCAATATTAGTATTACTTTGCCTGGTGAAGAAATCATTTTATTTAACAGGATGTATGACTGGAAGTAAATGAGGAGAAATTCCCATTTACACTTTAATAAGCAGGGACAATGCAGCATGTCAAACCCATGCACTCACTGTAAGGAGTAAAAGCCACGCAATTTTGCACAAACAAACTATATTACATTTTAAGTGCCTTGCTTTAAAAAAAATACCTCCCCAAACTCAGCGGGCAGTAAAAGCTGCACACAAATTTCCCACACTAATATCGACTACCACAGGTATTCTTCCAAAGGAAATCTCAGCAAAGAAGAAAATAAGCAGATCACCTGGTGGTTTGATAGTGAGAAGATAATCTATGTATCTATGACAGCCTATTTCATTAGCTTTTCATCCTGTCAAACAATAAATACAACCTTTAACCTTGTATATGTAATGAATAAAACTTGAGCCTACACTGTCTAATCAAATGAGAGGTCCAATATATCCTACTGATACTGCACCTTCAATGCCCCTGTGTCCTGTTTTTAAGTCTCAAATCATATGTAAAAGGAAAAAAAAAAAAAAGCCTTGACAGGGGAATTTCCAAATACTTTAAGGGAAAAGGCTTCTGTTAAGCTAATATTTAAATATAATTGTTCTATGAGAACAAATGATTTCAAATGCAAAGTTATCACAGCGAAGAGTCTTACAAATAGAATAAAATCAAATAGAAGAAGAGATGTTACACTTCAAGTGTATTTTGCAGAAATGGAAATAATTACGAGCTAAGTGAAAAAGGTATATGATATGCTGATTAGTTAATTATAATATTTTTTTCTGTGCCTTTGTGTGAGCTTTGTGTGATAATAAACAAATTATTCTGAAAAAAGCTAGATTTAGCATACATACAATTAGCAAGGCTTTAGAAATTTTAAACCAACACAGCAAAGAAGGATAGGTGGTAGGTTGCTTTTCCTCTCAGAGCTTTTGGGGGCTTTCACCGTGTATGCAATAGTGTTAGAAATGTAACTATTTCAAAAGACTTTTTGAGTGGTGTTAATTAGAAAATATTAAAAATGGGGACTTTGAAAAGCTACGGGGGGAAATTATAGATAGAAGGTAAGCAAATGACAAAGAGATTTTATCCACCAGCAGCTTAGCTGGAGACTGTGATTTGCCGTCAAATCTGCAGAAAGACTTCTCCACTGCACAGTAAAATCTGACAGAAGGAAATAGTTTCTCATGGAAAAGATTTCACATTTCAATAAGATGAATAATAAATCACTAACCATATTTTATTCTTCCTATTCAGGATTCATTTCCCTAACAAGGAAAGAAAGGGCTTGAGTTGAAACACTTGGCAGTAAGGAAAACAATACAAAACCACCAAGGAAATACTTCAGGTAAAATCCAGCTAGGAAGATTTCTATTGATAAGGCACATAGGGAAGCAAGACACGAAAACTGCACATGAATCAGAGTGCACAGAAGTGACATTTCATATGAACTGGCCATTATCTTTTCCTGACAATCATTAATCTATTTTTCCTTTTAAACCCATTGTGAAAAGAAATCTAAGAAGCTGCTAGCAGATGTTGTTACAAGAAATATTGAAAAAAAAAAATTAATTACCCTCCTTTGATCCTGAGGGATCCCAAAATTTTTACAGATTACAAATGTGCTTTCACACATACCCGTGGGATAAAGGCAGCCTAGATCTCACCTGCAAGGAATGATCATCCTGCCTAGCTAGTTGCATCAAGGCTTTCTTTAGGGTGGTCAACCCCAGCTTTTCCAGTGGAAATCACTTTAGAATAAGAGAATTCAATTACCCAGACGGCGTAACAAAAAGTCCAGGCAAGATCCTGCTGTGCACAGTGCCTGGATTCTTAAAGAAATACAACTAATCGGGGAGTTGATTTTGCATTTCCTTTCAAGGAGCACTACCGGGAGTGCAGTGATGCTTAATAAACTCTACAAGCACTAATTCCATAATGAGTTCTTACTCATAAGGAAAAATAATCAACTCAGCTATCATGCTATTTCCTGCAGCAACTGAATACTTCAATAGGCTGCCATAAAAATTTGAAGTCAACCAAAAGTAACTACCTTATGAAGGGCTCATGAGACACGGACTAATCTTTTTGCACGTCACCTCACAAAGTGCAATTAATACTAGAAAGAAGCAAATTTTAGAGATTTCAAGAAGTTTACGGGTCTTGAAAAGTCTATCATTATAAACATTCTAAAACTTTTTATTTTTTACATGTTAGAGAACAAGCTGGTGGACGACTACTATCGATTTTTATTCAAATAATTTTTGTAGATTTTTCTTATTGTTCCTGGTACGAATTACAATAGCATTATACAACTGAAAAACACATTGGTAAATCACAGCTATAATACTATGAAGGTCAAAAGTTCTACACAGTGTAAAATAGTCTCAATCCATTTGTTTAAGTCTGCAGCATACTGTCAATATCATTTAAAATCTGTATTTATTGATGTATTCTTTTTAGACAAAAAAAAAAAAAAAAAAAGGAGAGGAAACTTAGATCTCTTCATCTGCTCTCCCTTTTAGATACAGCTTTGGATCTGAGAATCACACAATGTGCAGCCAAGTACCACTCAATTACTTAGGAAGCCTCACAAAAGGCTCTCAGGAATGGTTACATCTACAATTACTGAAGGTGTTTTCTTTCTAGCATGAATATAATGAGACGAAAATATCTAGAGTAGAATCTCTCACTTGTTGCATAAAATGTGCATGAACAGGAAGAGGATACAAGGATACTTGCTTACTGAATAATTACTAAATTGGCATATTGAGAGATTACTAGTCAAGTCACTGCAAAATGAAGTGAAAAAGTAGTCTGAGCTTTCTATCTCCAAAGGATCAACCTATAAAAATGAATGGAGATAATTAGTAAGATCAAGTCACCTATAGCATTCATGACCTGTAAGTCAGGAGGTACTGACAAATTAAAGTTTTGGATCTAGATCAGTGAGAAACATGGAAATAGTATAATGTGGAGATTCAGAATAAAGTAAATCTAAAATAGAATATAATTCAGACTTCTGTTGACCTAAGATAATTACCCACTTAATAACCAAACCAAAAATGCAAAATAAAATATGTTTAAAAGAATTGGTTAAAAATCCTTACCTTAAAAATCTGTTAAAATTACTGTTATTAAGAATGGCTATTGTTAAAAGGACGGTTAGTTTTCATTAACAGAATTGAATCGTACCTTTGAAAGATCCCTGAAGTTGCCTGGGAGGGTCAGGTCTAGTTCTTCAGACTCATAATTTGTTAAAACCCATGGGAATACAGGATATTGGTTCAAATCATTGTATGTTCGTCCTATTAAGAAAAAAAAATGTTTTAAGAAATAGGAAATAGAACACAATTCTCCAGCTACAAAACAACCTAGTTCCTTTTTTTGCATCACATATTCCCAATTCCTGTTACTTGGCAGAATCAATTATAAGTCTACAGAGCAAAGAAATCCTTTAGCTGCACTTATCTTGAATCAGAAATCAACATTCACAGAAATCAGCAAAATATATGAATAGCAAAATAACACTCAAAATCAAATAAAATATATAGGTTTCTTTAATTTCAATGAAGCTGCTTGCAAAATGTGAATGTTGTAATTTAAAGCAGCTAGACTATTTTTGCCTCTGTCAACTGTATGCAGCATGATCAGCTGGAAAAGACCAAGTACCCATTCACAGCAAGGGGCTAAATTTGAGCTCTACAAATCTAGGTCTAAATTGAGGCTCTTCTGCACTGAAGAAGTCATGAGGCTTCACTGGAGTACTGGAATGAAGGTGGAAGAAGGCATGTTGGCTTTATCACTATTTCCTAACCACCGTGAAAATAAATAAATAAATAAATAAATAAATAAATAAATAAATAAACAAACTATTTTGTCACTCCTAAAAAGCAGAGCTGACTGCTCCAAGCCATTTTCTCCAAGTTTCATGCAAGAACCAGTACTACTACCCCAGCAGCTCAAAAGTGTAGAAGAGTTTCAAAAGAACAATGGGCAACTAAAATGCATTGCAAATCATGAATGCATCGCCAGGGAAAGTGTGTGAGGGAAGGCCCTCACTGCTGTGTCAGCCAGTATTTAGCACTAACATTTCTGTGATAAGACAAATGATCACTACCATCTACCATACAATTTACAGACAACCACACAATATGCAACGTGAGGCTTAAAAAACAAAACCAGGTAATAAATATATGTGTGTGTGTGTATTTATATAATATAATTAGCAGGCTGAAATAACCCAGGTTAACAATTCCCAGTCCTGCAGCAGATTTACAGCCCTGTCTCACTAACTGCTTCCTTCCAGATTCTGGACAGATTCCTGGGGTACGAAACCTGGCCCAGGAAAACACAGGCTTCCTTGTTCTGAGCCGCATTTGCAATTCTCCACAAAAATCAGCTCTGCTTTAATGAAATATGAAACTTTCACTGCTCTACAAACACCTTATTTTTTCAATTTGATTTGATTTGATGAACAAGAAGCATGTTTCTATTTTGTACCTGGAGCCTCACTGGAAACATAAAAAGTGGGTGTATGTTTGCGTTTCTATGCTTTGAACGCATGAATGTTCACAAGAACAATTAAGTTCTTAGTTAAAAAAGTAATACCTTCATAGCGTACAAAAAACAAAGCAATACTGGCAGAAACAAAAGTATTTCCATTTCTCATATAGTATCAACAATGAATGAACTCAAAATTACTGGTCGACTGCATGAGAATTTATCAAATAATTAATTCAAGAAGTAGACCAAAATTCATCTGTGAGAAGGAGGAAAATATAAAGGTAGTAGCTGGCACAACGTTAAAATTTTTAAAAAATTGACTCTATATATCTTGAAGTAAAGTATCTCTGCTGCATTTTCCATGTCTGTCAAATCAGTGTATTATTTCTCCCTTATAAGGGAGGTTGATTATGTATAATTTGTAACATTTTTTGAGATTGTCAAATTTTGGATGCTCTAAAATACAGCCTTTATACAGCTATATGCAATACGATATATGAAATGCAATGAATGCTTTTTCTCAGGATCACAATCTCAAGTTAATATTAACTTAATTTTGTTTTTCTTTCTAAAATATTGTTAATGTGTGAAAGAATCCCCAAAAGAAAAAAAAAGAATAAAAAAGGATTTGGGACATAAATAGAATTCTTCTCCTGCTTTCTTCTGAACACTCTTTACTCCTGTTCTAATACACTGCTGTTCTTTTATGAATATCAAAATATTATTTTCCTGAAAAAAATCCACATAATATTTTAGAAATTAGAATAAAATTTTAATTATGGTACATATTTTTCTATCCTATAATTTACGGAATCATTTACATTACATATATGGACATTTATGTTTATAGGCAGCAGACTAAAAGAAACCACAGAATCAAGAAAAAGAATTTACATCTGTAAAGGTGAGAATACCCTTTTGCAAAATTGTCAGAAGGAGATTTTAGGTTGTCCAAAATTACTTTTAGTTCCGAATTAGGTTTTGATATTGAGATTTTCTTTAATTCCAATATTCACCCCTTTCTGTTCAATATTTACTCATTGAGATTTAGGCTTTTTGTTCCTATTGCACATTGGAAAAATAATCAATATGTGCCTAGCACAAGAAAACATAAAACAATCTCAAGCCTACCTATAGTACAGGAGTTCTGATTTGCCACTTGATGTTCACAGACTGCTGCAGTATGGACATTACGAACAACTTACGGTATAGATTTAAGTCCCTTTCAGGACCCTGCTGTACCTCTTGGGTGCGCATTCTTATCCCACAATAGGAAATAATTGGAAGTCATATATCTCTTAGCATAGGATAAGCTACATAATACGAAGCCTTAGGGACAATGTGTTTGATAAAAAAACCATAGTCTTGTGATAAAATAAAGAACGTACTTCTTCTATCTCAATATTTATAAGTCATATGTTATTTATGGATAGATAAACTACTAGGATAGCCATCTAAATTGTTTAAGAAATAGTTAGTCATTTATTCTTTGTAATTCAAAAAAATTCAACAATCCACAAATAAAAAATGTCTTGGGAAGATAAGCCTTGGTGTAAATTGTGGAAGGAGACCAAACATTTACCTGATGTGACAGTACCACATATTTATAGTTATCCAAGTAGAAGACAGTCATCCAGTGTTATTATGGGATTACACATCCCTAATTCTAAACTTGCATAAATATTACTGTTTTAACTCTATAAGGAATATCCTATTGATCAATCTTGCCTTTACTTTGATTATTTTCAGAATAAAAAGCCAAGAGATGAACATATTTTGCCATCTCATTAACTGTTCAATGCTTATAGCAAGAATCTGTGCTTTCTTCCTTAGCTAAACAAACACACACACATGAATCTATACTGCGATTGGTAGTCACTGCACCTCTTTAGAAGCTTCAGATTTTTCACCAACTAGGCTTACAGAGCTTAATATTAAAGGCTGAATATTAAATATGCATGCCTATGACACTAATCTACTTGTACAATAAAACTGAGGCACAGTAAATGAGATCTCAGAAATACTGGATATGTTTCTTCATTAAAAAAAAACTTTTTAATTAAACCATCCAATTTAATGTTTTTATATGGCACTTTAGTTTTGAAGGTAAAGTGAGCTAGAGACAGCTGACAAAGAAATTATAACTGCAATTCCTTGGTGAAAATGTTAATGACAGCAAAATATTGTTTAATTAGATGATTGCAGCATCTGGATTAACACTCTTTAAGAGCGATGTTCCTGTGCTTGTCTGCTTCTTCACACTTTACAGACATTTTGTCATCTCTAGGTCATTAGGAAAGAATTTTTAATGATTTTTCTAGAAGCAAGTAGTTCGAGTTACATCTAATTAGATGACAATAATAAGCCCAACACATGCAGTAGCTAAATATATACATAATTAACCAGTGAGGGCTTGTACATCACAGAGTAAAAAAGTGGAAAATGCTAAACAGGCAAAAAAAAAAAAAAAGGAGAGGGAGAAGGAGTTGTTCTGAATTTATTACCTGAAGATGTCAGTTTTCCCCACAAACCCTTAAAAATAATCCCTTTCCACTACAAGAAATTACTTAAGAAAATATGAATATAATTATTCTCCACTCCTCTTAAAAGCTCTGGCAGGTAGGATTTAAAAGAATTAAAATCCCGATAAATACAAATGCAAACATCTACTTAGTTTATTGCAGTTAAGAAAAAAAAAAAGGGGGCAGAATTCATTTAGGTACAGGGAAATAGACTTCCAAACTAGATTCCCAACCAAAAAAGCAGGCACTACAAATATATTACAAAATGACTGCTTGTCCCCTTGTTCTCACTCTTCCTGCTTCCTTTACTGTGGTGCAATAATTTTAAGTGCTTTTTGTTTCTATAATCTTGCAATTGAGAATAATAAAAAATACATTTTTTCCTGTATCATCCAAAGCATTTGGATGACACACATTTTCACATGTGATATGGCCTTTTCCTATGTGCCTGAAGAAAGCACAGTCAATGTAATCATAGTTTTTGCCACGGCTTCAAAGCTAAAGGATCCCAGGGAAGGGTAGAGGCAGGAGGAGGGGGAAGCTTGGCCAGGAAAGGCTCATGTCTACAGAACCAGGACAAAAACCAGGGGCACAGAGAGTGTAACACGGAGACTGATTGATAAGTAGCAGAGGAGCACAGTGTTTACCTTTGGGAAAAAAATCCAGAGCTGTAAACATGATGAAATATGCTCAAGTCAGGAAAGAGGGCAAAAAGAGGTGAAGACCTTAGAAACAGAATAGGATGGCAAGAAAATATTTGGCTAGAGGGCCAGAGACACAGGTTGAAACAAGAGTTTTGAAAATGGAGAGAGCAATTTTGAATTGAAAATACAATGAGACGCCAGCACAAGTGATGGAAATCATATATCCTCGGATAGGCAGTGATTTAGAGTGAGGGAATTACAGTGGCTGAAGTAGACAGTGGTTGAGTTATGAGGAAGGATCACAGCAGAAACGGAGTTAAACAAAAATGAAGTTGGGCAATGTTTCAGAGGTGGCAACAGGCTGATGAATAAAAAAAGAGTGACAGAAAGAAGGATTTTTCCAAGGGGACATGTCAGTATTTCAAGCATTGATTAAGGATATTATGGAATAGCTCGGGGCCATGTTGTCAAGACAGACACATTGGTCAACGAGAGAGAGAGCAAAGGACAGATTCTTATACCTGGCTCTGTTGCACAAAGCCCAATCAGTCTGTATAATTAACAGTATTGCAAGCAGGCACAGGATTTTGTGTGGGAAAGGACGCAGTTACATAGGTCACAAAGGAAGAAATGAGTTGGTGTCAGAAGCATCACTTGTGAACATGTCTCTTGCAAGGCTGCAACTTGAATAATTTCGGAAAAGGGTTACACAAAAGCATGAAGGATTTCTTACCATTTTGTAAAGGGTTAGACACCAAACAAACATTGTGGCAGAAAGAAAGGAAGCTCTAAAGAATGGGCAGTAGAATTCTACACTTTTGGAAGAAAAAAACATCTGAGGGAGCTATGTATCACTAGGAAACAATGTGGCAATCATCCACTATTCTTATGTGACTAAGCTGTGGCTCGAGTATGCTGAATAAGGCAATCTGGGCTAAATGATGACAAAGATAACAAACTGCTTGTGCTCATATTTCTTAACAGGTAAAAATAATGATATTGCTTAAACAAATGATTATAGTTTAAAACCAGACCATCACTGTCTACACAAACAATTACTGCCAAAGGCTGTACCTTTTAAGACAAAGTTCTTATAGGAACTCATTATAACACAGTTTAATTACGAGTGTACTTGGAAATTGTATTTCCAGAGGAAGAAGGATAATAAAATACATGGAATGTCTTTACTTGGCAGTATATCTTTTTACCAATGGGTGCCATAAATATATTCTATACTTCCAGGTTTTGTATGAAATAATAGAACATATATTTTATTTTAACTGCTGAAAGTCCTGTTTGTGACAGATATAGGAATCTTTCCCTAACACAGATATATATGGACAGTTACCAGTTCCAATGTTTTCAATACAAGGGCAACATGAAATAGGGGGAATCTGCTTCCCATATAAGTGTATTTCTGATGGAGATATTCAGGTGATATTTGTGTGAGAATGCCTGTTCATTGCAATATTTTGGAGAAATACCTTTTTTCAACAGAAGATGCACAGAAATATAAGCATATCTGTTAAAGCAGTCATGCCATTCAGACTGCTTCACAGCTTTTGATTCTGCTTATTCCAGGACCACAGGCCCTGGCCAAATAATGCCCTACGATGGGGCAGCTCAGGAGCAGCCTCTCCCAGCTGTCACTGGACCTGGAGGCCTTATCTGCATGATGGGGACACCACCACCTTGCCATCGACTCTATGAGGATATTCTTTACAATTTTCCCCGGTTCTTCCTTAGTTTGGGGAAAACAGCTACCTAGCTGTGCACAGTTTATTACAGCTAAAAATAATGGCTGATTTTCCAAAAATAATCTGGGGTCTTTCCCTTCCATTAAAAATAACAATAATAATAATAATAATAGTAATAATAATAAAATCTAGGTTTGGAATAAATTGAAAAAAAAAAAAAGTTCATTGTCCTGGATACAATTTCCTAATAGATTTCCAGTAGTACTGAATCTCATGTGTTGGTTGCAGAGCTTTTGTTCTTTTGATTTTTTCCTTTGTATTTGGTTTTTTTTTGGTATAGTTGGCAGTGAGTTCAGCTATCAAGGATAAATTTTATTCTCTTTTTTGAACAAAACATCGGGGGTTCTCTGAGATAGCATCAGTGAAGGCAGATGTTATAAAAATTTTAGCAGTTGAATTGTATGTTTTATGTTAACAGTCTCATTACTAAACAAATTTCAAAAATAAAGGAGCAGAAATCAAATGTACAAAATAGAGGATTGCAATTGTTTTCTTACAGGCTCTTTGCATTTAAGGACATTCTAATTTCATAACAAATTTGTACTTTGATTTTAGCAAGATCTGTTATTTCACTGATACTACTGGAACATTATTAGATGTGACAGCACTTCATCTGACAGCACTGAAATGATAGAGTTTAAAAGCCAAGGCACCCAAGAACCTCACCTGCTCTTACATATTCCTGCAAAATGTTTTCTGAGACAATACAGTGATACATAATGACTCTTGGAAGTCTTGGAAGGAAACCTTTCTTGGAAAATGAAAATAAATTAAAAATATAGAGATTTGTTGTATGCACCCTTTAACCAAGAAATAATCTGTCAGAATGACAGATCTGCTTTATGATAATGAAAAGTTTGCCATTTCTTCAAAACCTTACTCCCATCTTAGTAATACAGTGTGCACAGGTATTGACTTTCATGTAGCAGATTTAGGTCACTTCCAGAACTTATAAAAATCAGGATATTGCTTCTGCTTCAGAAAACATGTATTTGTTAATCCATGTGACTTCAGCATCAAAAAGAAGAATGATATTACGAATAAATCAGTCAATTGAAGACAGAGATAAGGAGTTACGCTGAATTTCTTTGGAGACTTAAATTTATCTGCCCCTTATATAGTGAATATGGCCTCAGAATTAAACTTCACCTAAATTTAAATGTGAATATGAACTTGATTATTTGATAGAGATCATAGATAATGATGTGCAAATAATAATTTAAAAAAAGTTCATTACATTGAAAGTAAACAATGAGATTGCATGAAGAAAATGAGATTTGAAATTAGGTGTGTTGCGTCAAGGTGCTGACCAAGCTGCTGCAAGCTTTCATAACAACAGTACAAGTCACAGACAAAGAGTGGTTTACATCTTTCTTAATATTTCAGGGAAAAAAAAAAGAAAAATAAGTCAGTAGCCCTCCAAATTTTGCACATAGCAGGTGATGCCTCAAATGCAAACAGAAGGCCATCCTGTTTCAAGAAATGTAAATGATACGGGGTGACATTAAAAAAAATTGCCTTATGGGACTACCCACATGTTTCGCTAGAAAGCTGCCTAGCAGCACTAATATCTAGCAACAGGTCAAAAAAAATTTAATTTGAGACCTCTGAGATGCTCTCATACTCAGAGAAGTGATCCCTTATGGACGAAGCTTGTTTACTGATGGATACTTTAGTGCAAGCACCACTGCAATTCCTAACTGACTTCACACATAATGACATCTTCCACATTTGGATGCACTGGTGATGTACCTAAAAATAAATGAGCTGATTAAAAATGATGGGTAATTTATAAAAAAATTGGCTCAGCTCTTGCCTACTTTCCTCTAAAGAGCTCGGTGCTTACAGAGGCGAGGAACACGTAAGAAGGAAATTAAACGGGAAGGACGGTCTCGTCGCTAACGTAGTGCATGGGGACCCAGGGGAGCAGGTCTCGCTGCGCCGCTCTCCAGGAAGCTCCCCGAGCGCCAGCGCGCTCCTCGGGCAGCCTCGGGCAGAACCGGCGCTGCGGAGCGCTGCGAGACGCGGAGCGGCCGCGCGCGGGCCCGTGTCCCGCGGCAGCGCGGCAGCCTTCTCGTGGCACCCACAGCAGCGCGGCAGCCTTCTCGTGGCGGTGATGACCCCCCTGCAGCGCTCGTTGCCTCGGCAGGGCCCTGCGTGACGGTGACGGCGGCGCTGATGCTCAGGAGCGGGGCTGCTGTGCCTGCGTGGCACCCTGTGGGCTTTCCCGATCCCTAGCAGCCTACGGGACCCTGCTCCGTGCTCCACCGCACAAGGTGAACGCACTCTCAGGTTCCCAGCTACCAGTGGTGGCACTTGTGGATCATGCAGGGATAATTTGATGACACATTTATTAAGGTCTGTGAGATCAGATACGTGCAAGGTGACCACCACATAAGCACTAGGGCAAAAACTGAGAGGTTTGAAGAAAGGTGGGTTTGACAACTACTGAATTTGAGCTGCCCTATTGGGAAGAGTGTCCATGCTGGTTAACAAACATTTGTTACCAGAGTAACAAAACATTTGGGTACTACCTTCGGATTTTGCACATATATTTGTCTCATGTCTGGCTTGAGGATAACCTCAAACATAAAAGTCAGGACAAGCTAAAGATATGAGCTGTAACACAGGAGGACAAAGTGGAATTTAATTCGGTCTTTAAAGTAAAACTCACTGGTGTAAAATGTCTGAGAAAGTCTCTGTTTCTGGGCTTTCTTTTTTCATAGGCAGGAATTGTAATACAAGACAACCCTGAGAAATCTTTGTGCATTGTATAGAAAACTGCTGCTTTTTACATTTAAAATTACTGCAGAGGCAAGCACCTCTGCAGTAAAGGAAAAGGAGAAAACGAAAATGCCATTGTGAATGTTTAATTAATGACAATTGCCAGAAAAAAATCTCCTTTTGCCAATAAAGAATGGATTTGTGGCAGTTATTTCTCATTTTAAATACCTAATCTGATATTATATTTCAGTTCAAAGAACTAAACGAGAAAAGATGCTGTAATCGAATCATACCACAATCCAGGTGACATCTGTACTAGGCAGAATACTGTTGTTATTCTGCTGTCTAGTTGCTGTTGCTGAGAATGATGAAGTAGCGAAATTACATTTTCCCATTATTATTTCCAGACACTCTCTGGCAATGGTTTGTTGACTCTAATAAAGCTTCAGACAAAGCTGTCAGCAGAGGAAATGGCAGAAGGAGAGCAAGGAACAACCTCCACAATACATGAATCGAAAGTCTCCCGGATAGGTTGTGCATTTTCTGATAAAATTTAATGTGCATATTTCAGTATCTATCATAAAGCTGCAGCTGAATTCTGGAGGGATAAATGTAGTCCATCAAGTCACGGTACTCAAGACTTTGACAAACATAAACATATTACGAAGGATTAGAGAGTCAGAAGCCTTACCTGCTATAGTATTGAGAAACATCAAGTATTCAAAGTTAGATATCTCCCGTCTCTGCCATCGCTGAGTCATGTTGGAGGATTTATAAAGCTGTCGGGGAGTGGCCAGAGAGATTCTCCTAGGAAACACATTTAAAGAATGATTATTTTAAGAGCCTCATTAAATGTTAAGATGTAGGGCAATGTTATTAGTGTGATTAATTTCAGATTCTCTCAGAGGTTTTTTTATTTCATTTTATGAAGTCAAGAAGACACTATTATCCGTACTTGAGAAATGACTGAAATTAAAATCTGTATTTTATTTTACCAATACTACAGCACTGCAATAATTTAGAATAATATTTTCTGTGTTTTGTTTTATTTTGAATCTGATTAAAAGACTGGAAGCAAAAGAAACTGCAGACCTCCTGGTGCCTGGGCTGTCTGAAAAAAAAAAGAGGAGCACCATTTCCCTGTTTCAAAAGGATATATTTGGCTAAGTTCATTAAGATGACTGATAGATGGATTAAAGAGTCATGTATTTCCAGAACATGAGTTGAAGACATTTACCCCACTATTTGTGCACCTCAGCTACCAATGAGCCCTTCCTATCTCCCAATAAGCTCCAGGATTTCAATTCATAGCTTGGTTCCTGAAAGAAGGTTTATTGTCATCTGCTCCCATGTCCATCTGCCTGTCTCTCAGGACTAACTTTTGAATTGAATTTCATTTGTAATTGGAAGAGGAGTAGATAATTTCCATCCTTCTGTAAAAATCATATATTTGGGTAAGGCTAAAAGACCCAAACATTGTGCCAAGGAAGATGAAAGCACATAATTACTATATATTCAGTTTGAAAATATAATAACTAATTACCATGCAGAAAATTCTACATCACCTATAATATGTACAGCCTTTTGTTTGTAAAATAACATTCATTTAAATGCATTAAAGAAAAAAAAAACTGCCAAAAATGGAGCTTGTGAGTTTCACTGCTCACAACTCTTTTTCTAGAGCAAATAGTCCTTACGGAAAAAAAGAAAGGAGAAGTCTGGCACCCTTTTACAGAAACAAAAGAAACACAGATATAAAATGATCCAACTAGTAAAGATGGTTTATACCTGTCTAAAAAAGAGGAGGCCCAAAATTTTATCATATTCATAGATCTAACATACATATATATATATATATACACACACACATACTGTATGTATGTATAAATGCATACAGCGTGTTAAGGGTAACTAGTGACACCAGATATTTCAGCTTTCCGATGCTTATTAAACATACAAAGTGGGCTATTTCTAGACTGTGAATTCTGAGTAATTTCTCAAAGAAGGACACATAACAGTGTCTACTTAAGCAGAAATTGCAAAAATATGCATTATCTGTTAATAAACAGATAGGCAAATATTTCTAAACATGCACTAGACCCTACTACCAGGTAAAAGGATGAATACTGGTAAACCTAATTGCAATATACAGTTATCACAATTGTACCTCCTAGATCACCAGTGTGTTGGCTGGCATAGCCTCTTATATTGAGGATAACAAATTAGACAAAAAAAGACCATGCAAGTGTGTGTACACTGTCTTCCTTCTGTTTTTTTTCATCTCTATACTTACCCAAGTCAGCAAGATAAGCTCTTGCCAGTTTTGTCTCTTGTTATTTTTCAGTTAACTCTAAGACGCCCATGGTAATCACGCTTTACCAGAACTCCAGAAGCAAGGCAAATATTTTTAAGCTACTTCTATTACACATCTTCTGAGCAATTCATCTGAAGAATTATTTATATATAATCATACCTTACACTACATTTTCTAGAATAGCAACTACTTTTACAGTAGAATGCTCAAAGATGTGTTATTCTCAGTAAACTGGAACTCAAGTTACACACAAAATAATAAATGCAGACGTAAATTAATCCATTAATATGGATAATTAAGCTTACAAAGTATTTCCATCAAAGACTTCTTGCTCCTCCAGTGATGAAACATTTATGCATCAGTACAACCTAATAACTGCGCTTAGGTTTTGCCCACAACCTCCCAGGGAGTCTTAAAACTCCATAAATTGTCATGTGCTGGACTCTGTACTTAAATGCCTGATCTGCATGAACTTTATAGCAAATCCAAATATTTTAAGGGCTCCTTATTTGCTCTGTATCCAAGGTGTTTGAAAGCTTTTCAGTTATTTCAGTAGAGCCTGGAGAAAATTATGCACAATAAATTGGTTCCACACCTGCTTGTTGCAGTTAACACAGGAAGACCCACTGTTTTGTGTTTTGCTAAATCTGCCTGCCTTTGATCAAACCATGCCTCTCTTGCGAGATGCCGTCACGAGTATGAGGATCCTCAAAATTAAGGCACTTCCTTCCCTTCTGGAGAACTGCAAAATGCCTACTCCATATGGAAAACACCGAAAATCCTCTGATGTACAAGGGGATAATCCAATTCCTCAAGTTTTGTATGCTTTAAGGATGTTTACTAAATACATTGTGACATTTAGTCGAGGGAAGGGATGTTGTATATTCTCTATGTGGAAAATGGCCTGCCCCCTTTTCCCAGTTGCTCTTAACTTAGCCATGATTCAATCATCTCATCCAAAGAAACTCCAAGTAGCTCATAAAAATGTGAGCACTTACAGGGCATTTTGTGCTGTGCAGCTCCTGTTCATGTTCAGGAAAAAGGCTTTGGAGGTCACTGGTTTTGGCTAGTCTCTCACATGAGACTAGCTAATATTCACCTCATCAAAGCTCTAAAAAGGGTTTTATGCTTTGATGACATCAAATCTTCGTTTTCCCAGCCCTCTGCCTTCCTCAGCCCCAGCCTGCAGAGCCAGCTGGGCAGAGGGGTGGAAATGCATCACCAAGCTGCCAACAGGGACCAAGCGGCAGAGCGGAGCCAACACCGAGTTCACTCACCCTGCCAGCGCAAATACTGTTCTCCTTCAGCGAGCCACCTCTATTTTAAAAATTGGAGCCATTGTTTTATCTATTGTGTTAATGGTCCACGTAATTCCTTCTACCATTCCAGAGCAAACATATTAATGGAAGGGGAAATTATATTCTACCAGTAACAAAATGTTAACTACAGAGCAGCTACTGAGCCAGTTTTTCCATTGATCACTGCAATTCGACTGAAGACAGTGAGGTTACATAAACAGAAATAAAGGCAGAAATAAGGGCATAAAAGCTCTTCATTGTGCAGAAATCATAAAGTGATTACGCACAATGAGAAAGACAGACAACTTCACTACCATACACCAGATTTAATCTGAAGGCTAATGAGGAAGGAAGGAGATGCATTTAATTCTACAAACCTGGGGTGCAAAGAAGCACCCAGGTTATTTATTAACACACTTTTCTATTAACACACTTTTTTTTATTTATTAACACACTTTTTTGGACAATCATTCACTGAACAATGCACAAAGGATATGAACTTCAAAAGTAAAAATGATCACATTCTGAGATTTGCATTTTGATCTTTCTAGAACATGTGGCCATTTCTATTTTAGAAAAAAATACTATTACTTTTCATTTAGCTTTAATTTGAATATTTGAAGAGCAGTGCAAATGTTAACAAGATGCACCTTCCAAAGAGGTGCCTCAGCTTCCCCTTGATCTTAGTGAAAACTTGAGGAACTTGGCAGTTTGCCTGAGCATTTCAGCACATTGAGGAGATCAAGCCTTAGGCATCATGAGACCCTTGAATTCATGTCAGGGAAGTATGTTCAGCTGGGAAAGCGATCACTCTCCAATCCTACAAATGCTTTGACATTTCTAAATATTCCCACATTCTGCTCTGGGATAAAACAAAGAGAATTTGGAGTTTCAGTCTGTAGAAAACCACTTAAAGAAAGACACATCCCAGGCAACACACTGATGATTAGGTCGTTGGCCTTTGGCCAAGTCCAGCCAAAAGACATCTGAACCCAAGGCACCATATTTTGTGAATTTCCTGCTGGCTGTGCTCTCTGTTTTGTTATTATTTTTCTTCGATTTTGATGAGGAATCCATCCTGAACCTGAGAAAACTTTCATTACACTTTGTTGATGCACTCCCCCAAATTAGTTTTGTTTTGAACAAACATTTATAAACAAAATATTTAGAGGCAGGAAAATTTCCCCCGCTCTGTAAGGTATATATATTAAGGACATGTTAGCCTTCACTGAAACATAAATGCCTTTATAGCAAAGGATCTAAAATTCCCAGTCTTGGTTCTGACCATAAAATGATTTGATATTAATGTTCACAAAGTATAAACATATATTTGTATATTATATATATAATACATAATTTTGAAAAAAGCTATACTTTTCTAGAGAGTATGAAGATCTCTAAATGTGAACCTCAAAAGACCTTTTAAAAAATATATTTCCACCTTAATTTTGGAAATGGAGGAAGAGAAAATTTACAAACAAAAATAATTTTAATTTAGCAAACACAAATCCCAGTCAAGTGTAGTCCTATATGCTGTATGAAATTAATCACAGCAAGGATGACCATTTGTCCATGACTAAAACCCAGAATTTGAAGAGAGAAGCTATATATTTTGTTCTGGTCCTTCACTGGCAGATGCTTCTTCCCTATAAAGAGTTTTAAAAAATCTTTTTTAAAAAATACTTTTATTTCTGTTCCACAATAACAGGTTATATTTTAAGTAAAGAGCCATGGTTTTCCAATGAAAAACAGAAAATAGAAAATCTCCAGATTTATGACAGGAATAATAGTTTAGTTTACTGACATATTTACAATACCTTTAATATAATTTATACTTATATAATATAATAAGCATAGAATATACAAAATATTTTCATCAAATTACCTGGCTTGTGGCAATCCATAGCTGGTTCCTACCCCAACACGTGGTAAGCTGTACACAACTTTTTTCACTGTTGCTTGGTCAGGAAAATTAAACATAACGGAAGCTGCAGGAAGTAGAGAAATTATGGACTAGTAAACCATTTGCAGAACTGCAATAACTCTCCAATTTTGCAGAAGAATATGATTTACCACTAAATATAATCTCTTATAGGTCAGAAAACCATTCAGCGGATTGAATATTTGGTCTGATAACCGGTAGATTAAAACACACAAGAGCAGTAATTGATTAATCCTCTCTCTTTCCAGTTGAAATAAAACCTTACATCTGAACAGCTTAGGGCAAAAGTTTACTGATGCACCTCATCAAGCACTCAATTCTGATACAAAGTAGCATGTTTTTGTACAGAAAACTGTCTGTATCCATGTGCCCTATTTATTGAATTGGTCCATTTTAGTTTAACTCAATTTGGAATTGCAAAAGGAAATTTCCTTCCCAGGAAACTGGCAAAGCATTATCATTTGGGTTTATTTTGCCTTTATTCACTGGCATCTGGTAGAAAACCTAGTTACTAACTGTGATAAACTTCAGTGCTGAAGCCATTACATGTTCAAATTCTACTAGGTTTATCTGGGAGACCTTATTTGTAGGAAAAAAAAAAAATCATCCTACTGGTCAAAAAAAGGTACTTGGTGGTTTTGGTGTTCTTTTTTTCCCAACTGAATTCCACACTGTTCCTGATAGACGGTCCATGTTACACGATAACAAGCCACTTACTTCCTGGCATGCTCTGAAACCCTATGCCCTAATGCAGCAGGAAGTGGGTAAAGCAGGAATGGGAAGGTTTCAAAGACATATTTCATGAAAACAAGCAGTGAAATGAAGCAAAGAGTGCCCAGTTGAGCTTCACGGAATGAAATACTAGAATCTGACTGCAGAACGCCCATCCGACAAACAGCGAGTAAGGAAACCTCAGTAAGGAAACAACTCCCCGATACTAGCAAATTCCACAAGGAAACACGCACAAAATATGAGTATTGCCAGTTCTTGAGTTCATGGGCTACATGTGCGTGTACATACACTGAGAAGTTACTATCTTAGATAGTGGGGAATTATTCACTCTGAACTTACATTTACCTCTTGCTATCAAATCGAGTAATATGCCAGCTCACACCTGTTTCTCTCCACTGACACTTTATTCCTGACCTGGGTCCTTTGAGTACTGCTTAAAATAAAAGCCTAAAGCAGACATTATAAACAGCCTTCAAGGTATTTCAATTCAGAATAAAAGAATCTTGCTGTTCTAAGTTATGTAAGGTATATTCTTTATGTATCTTTATACTAATTAATAGTAACACAAATTTCAAATTGAAGATTGGAAAACAAAAGTGGAAAATTTCATTCTTAATTAATTAAGCAGTTAAAAAAAATCAGGTATTTAATAATTCACTCATGCACTTACTGTTTTGACCAAGTAGATACTTAACTTAAACATTTACAGAAAATGTGCGGAGAGAGGAGAAATCACACACAAAAAGGCAAATTTCCTATTAAACATTTGATGTTTTTACGAATTACAATGTTTTGTCTTTCTGAATCTGCCTCACTACTGCTAGGAAATCCCATAGGAATGGCTTACCAGAAAATATTTTAAAACAAAATGCAATGAATACATGCAAGCATAAGCATTATTGCAGAGAAACATAAACATTTTGCAAAGGAAGGCCAGAGTTTAAAATCAAAGAATAATAAATACCACGCAAAAGAACTAGTAGCATGTTTTTATGCAAACAAAATAAACAAAGACTTACTTCTGTTTGCCATAAACACTTCCAAAGCTGTGTTCTGGAGAAGATAACGTCTTGAAAACACAGCCCGAATCTCACTGAACATCCATTTTCCATGGAGACCTTCTGTGTAGGCAAGGACCTTTAAAGATAAAACAAAGGTGACAGCTATTAGAAGTTGTTTCTAACGAGAATACTGCATGAAAACATAGTAGGCTTTATCTGTCACTGAATGACAGGTAAGTTTATCTTACCTCTAAAACACTTAAAAAGCAAGAACTTCAATAGAAGATAAAGCTTCCAAAAATACAATAATGTATAACCGTTGGAGAAAAATCACTAAACAGTCCTTGATATTATATCTGCTTCTCAAAAGTCAAATCAACTTACTTTCCTCAAATAAAATCCCAAACTCTACAATTAAACAGAGAATAATGGACAGAGTCACATTTATGCTTAGCTGTATTTTGTTCCAACTCTGTGCATGAAACCAAGTGGTCAGTTTTAGGTAAGAGATTTAATTCCATGATTATGTTGTACGATCAAAAAATTGCAAGTTGCAACTCACACTCATAATTCACCTTACAGGGTCACAAATTAGAACTCTCTATATTACATTAATATAGAAAAATAGCTAGAACAGCATATCACCACAGTAATTTTTCTACAGATAGGAATATTCTCCTTCATTTTCTAGATGTGCAGAAAAAAACAGACAATATAGAATGCACAAAAATTAATTCGGTACCATCCTTATTAAGCTATCATCTCATCCACGAACATTCCAGCAATATCTCATGCAGTGTGGAATAAGCCTTCCTCAGTCATTTCCAGCAGCTGGAGGACTACCCTCCATCTCTGCGCCGCTGAACCCTACCTGCAGCTGACACCCTGATGCCCTTCTTCCTACCAGGGCTCTAGATGGTTGTCCATCTACTTCTCACATCCAATTGCATTTTCCAACTTCTGTAGACTGGGCCTATCCCTAGATTTCAGTTAGGAAGAGTCATATCCCCTGTGTGAGATCCTCATTTCAAATCAAGGAATGCAAATATCACCTTCACTAGACCCCACAGAGCATTCAGACCGGAAAGATGCAATTTCTCTATTCTCCATTCTCTAGGCTCACAGGAACTGGGGTTTAGCAGTCTGCAGTGATTTACACACTCAGCTGAAGTATTTTCTTTATAATCACAACTATCTCTTCCAGCTTCCAAGAGGGAGCTTTTGAACGAACCACCCTTTGATGTGGCTGACAGTGTCCTTCCATGCTTGAGCTAATGGACATCTCAGTTTTTCAGTGATGCAATTTCATGCCAGTAACATATCTTTACATTTAATAAGCTGCTTTTACAGTACACACACTGAGTTAATTTAGCACCGGAGCTTCATGTTAATTTTTTTCTCCATTACATGGTAAGTCTTTTTCCAGAGATTATGATAATAAAACTCAGCATACTGAGAAGTCTTCCAATATGAGTTTTGTCTTTGATGAAAATTTGAGAAGAACCTCTATCGTCCACATAAGAAGAATTTACAAAGAGTCAGAGCAACATGGTGGCCAATGGTTTATTCACCTCAGCCACCCCCACAAAATAAACACAGAAGGGAAGGGGCTTGATTTATTTGGAGCTCCGCCATATACACGGAAGAGACTCAACGCTCCCTCCATTCACTCACAGGCCAGCTGGGAAATATCACATCATGTGGTAAATTCTTCCAGTGGTAAATTACTCCTCGTATTAAAAACCTGCACCTCATTTTCACTTTGAACTCTGCTGACTTCATCTTCCAGCCACTGGATCTTGTGGCACCTTTGTCTAATAGATTAAAGATAGCCGGTTTCAGGTATCTGTTCCTTGTGTAGGTAATTGGGGACTGTGATCAAGTTACTGCTTAACTTTCTCTTTAATAAACTAAATAAACTGAGTTTTCCTTCGGTCTCTCATTGAGATCAGATGTTAGGACGCACATGATATCATGTACACGGAAATCCAGATGATTAAGAACAATCAGCCTGGAAGATTCCAACATCTTCCTGCTTTGAATGTACTCCAGGACTATCATCTTCTATGTCATGTTTGTAAGTGTGCCGCTTCTTAAGATACAGAGAGGAAATAGAGAGGAAAATTCTCGAGCTTGAAAAGCTACAAGATTAATTCAGTCTCCAAGAGATTAGTTAATATATCTAGAATATCCTTTTATTTGGTGTTTGAAATGTAAAACGTACGTCACCGTAATCACATCTACAAATCTACAACTGTCTGCTTGACCAAAGACCATATTTCAGGAATTCACTCTTTGTTTCAAAAATGTTTCAAGCTGTCCTGCCTTTTTTTTTTAATGAAAGGCATTTAATATCGATAAAATCCTACATATTAACATTTCAAAGCATTTAGAGCATTTAGATTCATTCACAATGTCTTGATATTTACCAGAACACATTTATTATAGATGAATATTATCAACACATTATTTACTGACCACATATTTAGATTATATTATTCCCCCTTCTTTACCTGCCAAGTACAAAGCAATGGAAACTTCGCGGAGGCACATTATCCCACTATAAAATGAATGATTTAAGGTACCACTCTAGATAATCTTAAAACAATAAAAAGGTCAGAAAATCAGACAAATGGAAGAAAGCTATAATTCAATTACAGTCCTTGATTACACTCTGCTTAATTTTCTATTAGTCCTACAATTATTGTGTCAATATAAAACAATCTATCTCAATTATTTTAGTATTTCTGTGTATTATCTTCCTGTCCAAGATGATACACTATTCTCCATTTTTGTTGATTTCCGTAACATACACCATGCACTATTTTCAAATAATATGTTAAACTTTCCATGATTGGGCATCTATAAAACTAGAGAAAGTAGAAAATATTGATATTTCCTGCAGATCTCTTTCTTGCTGTTGCTATAAGGGCCAATATAAAGTAGCTTTCTCATTCTCAGTTTAAATTCTTTAAAAAGCTTTTTTTTAATGATTATTTAAAATGCATTTTTTGCATTTTGCTTTCTCATATCATATGAATGAGGGCCTGGCTGTTTTACATTTCTTACAGGTACCACATAGTGTGCATTTCATTATATAAAGAAAAAAAAAAAAGATGCATACACTTTGTCCACCAAATAATATTGAAATTATTTTATCTGGTTTTATCTGGTTTGTCTTAAAGTCAAAAATTCTATGATGTGCTCCATCTAACATTTTGCTCTTGCTTCTATTTAAAGTCAGTGCTTTTTATTTTGATAGTCTTAGGAGTTTGTCTCTTAAAAACAGTCTTGAAAGCTTTTTGTTCTAGACATATCTTGACAGCTGAGACTTCATGACTATGCATGGAATTCTAGAGACAGCCCAAATAAGCTGCTTTTAATAAAGTAAAAAACAAACCTCAACAAATCCTGCCTACATTTGAATTAAGTGCACTCCTCTTTTTTAATATCAACTGCAGTTATTTTGAAAATTACCAGTCCTTCTAAAACTCTTTCATTAACTCCCAATTATGAGTATTTTTTATAAAGTAATAACGAGTTCACTGGCCAGATGATGAACTATGAAGGATATAGTGCTGAGATGTATTGCTGTAAAACATGGTGGTCGCTTGAATATAGGCACGAAAAATCTCCAAATTTCATGGTTTATGGGTAATATGAAATAACATCTATTGGTGACACTTAGATTACTAAAGTAGTTTAATATGTTTCCATAAGATGGAAAGTTGCACAGAAGACAAAAAGTACTGACACTAATTTTCTTTCTTACTGGCCAAATATGAAAGCTTCTTAATTTAGTTTTGTTTTTGATGTGACCAAGATCTCTTCTTTTTTTCAGACAGATATCATGACATGCAATTACTAGTTTACACTAGTAGTTTTTCAATTATTAATTATGCTAGGTTATGTATTGCTTATGAATTGTTAACTAACAGTTGGATTAGGATTATCACGTAAATTGTGAGGCAGGAAGCACTGGTTTCTATTCTGTTAGTATTCCAGGTACACTCTTGATAGATTCCTTATTAGTATTCCCGATAGCTCCATAACGGGAACACTTTGGTACTGAGGCTTATTTTTCTTCCTTTATGCCATTATTTAATATCTCATAGCCTCAGACAGAGCATTTCAAAAGGATATTCTGACCCTTTTCTTTCTTTTTCTTTGAGTTGACATAATCACAAAATCAGGGAAGTATTATAAGAAAAACAAAGAAAGGAGCTTGTACAAGTCCTTTGTGTTCTCAGTTACTAAACTTATAGTAGAGAATATTCACTCCTCTAGCACACTGCAAAGAATTGCTGCTTATTCCTCAACATTTATTTTTTTAAATTGCCCTTTTTAGTGCTTCATTAACGCCTATACATCTGAATTTAATCTACTGCTATCAGTGGGAATTGATTGTTTATCTTTTTGAACTGGATTTCTGGTTAGGGTATTTTGCTTGTAACCTGATTCCTGAACAAAAGTATCAATTGATACTTGTAACATCGGCCAATCTTTGTTTACATCTAATATCAAATGCCTATAGTCACTAGCATGTCAAGTAACTTTTTTTTTTAATTTTTCAATTCCTTGAATTCCTTCATTATTCTCAACCTTTTGTAATAATAAGGTCAAACAACAGAAGCAAAAAGAGGTACAGTTACCTTGTACTTCTGTATAATAGTGCTGGCTCCTTTTTTTTGCTGCATTGCCCAGGCACATTCCAAAGTGTTGCTATAGACTATTTTCTTCAGCTTCTGAAAATGATCCTCAGGGTCATGCCTTCCGACATTCTGAATAAAAATGAACTTTTTTTCTGAGACTGAATGAATTTTCTTCCTTTATCAATGACCACACAGGTTCCTTAAATGCTCTAATTCTACTTCTAAAGATGTGTTTTCCTTTTGCGAAGACAGTTTTGTTCATTGCTCAAATCTAATTACTATTGACTTTGCCCTGGACACTGGTATTTTAGTTAGAGCGTTAAAAAAAAAGGAGCTCTTGCTGAGAAATCCAAATCCCATCTGTGTGCTGGAAGGCTCTTGCAGTATGTTTTGCAGTCTGACAATGCTGGGAACTGTCTTTGTCATGTAGCACTTTTACTTTTTCTTTTTTTTGTCCTCTGGAGATGCAAAAATCTTTTATGAATTTATCCTTTTTCATCCTTGTAAGATTATCACTCCTACTTCTTCATATTTAGTCTTTAAAATTTCAGCAAATACCAGCCTTGCATTTGAACAGGTTAATACAACTGAGTAATCATCTAGTGGGTTTCTGTTGCATTCTGGTAGCCCAAACCAATACATCTCTCCACCTAAATTTTATTTGATTCAGGGGTTTGGAGACTTATATTTCAAAACTTGGTATATTCACCACCTGTCCCAAAGTGCATTTCACTCTCCCTACTGATTTTTTCAGGTCTCACTATATTCCATTTTTAACAGTGTTTTAAATTAGGTCTTTAGGGCTATGTATTTTGTCCAACTGAGCATTACCTCCTTAAGATTGGCAATTTTGGAGTCTCTGCCTACTATGAGGAAAACTATTTTCTTTATGCACTGACTACGCACTGCATCCTTTTGTCATTCTATTTTTAACTACTTGTTGAATTGTTTTTCCATCCAATAAAAAGTAGGCTCTTATCATCCCCATATATAGTGGTTCTTTAGTTTGAACAGGGTTTCTGTCTATATTTCATTTTTCACCTATTATCATCCACCTGTGGAAGAGAGGCTACCTGCAACAGCATTCATTATTCTTTATCATTTATATCTGTCTCCAATGACGGACGGACGGACGGAAGGAAGGAAGGAAGGAAGGAAGGAAGGAAGGAAGGAAGGAAGGAAGGAAGGAAGAATGAAAGGAGGGAAGGAAGGAAGGAATTCATCTAATTTATTTGTTTCAGTTTTCCAGGATGAACAGAAAACAAGTGACTGCAAAAAGTTCAGGAGAAAGACAAAGACGTGATGATTTTCATTCACTGTTCCCCTGCACTTACATTTCTTTACAGAAGGGTAAGAGTAACCAACTTTGTCCTTTTTGTGGTTCCCGAGCAAAGGGGAACTTGTGTCTTATTTTACATTACCATTGAGTTTGCAGAGAAAGCATAATAGTGTATGAGCCCACTGTCTTAAGCGTAGACCCCAAAGCTGTAGTAGATGGCCTCTTCCTGTAAGTTAGCAAGAACCCCTACACTCCATCTCTGATAGTGTCTGTCTGCCAGCTTCTTCTCACTGCCTTCTCTCTTCCAGGTCATAAGGCTCATGACCAACTTTTCTGCGAATGCAGTTGCAAGGAAAGAAGAAAAGCCCACGGAACCTCCTACCACCTAGTCCACCCTAGTCAAATGAACATTTAATTTTCCCTAAGGTTGAGAAGGTAGTTTTTAAAAGGAAATTTTGTTGTAAACAGAAAGAAAAATATTTTTGTTAGCCTGGCACTTCCCTCACCACTTGCTTTTCAAGAAACAAATAAATAAAACCTAATCCTCACAGGCACCTGAGATGTTCTGCTTGGCTTCTTTGCCTATCTTTTGGTGGAGAATGCATCTTCTGCTTTCTGTAGAAAGTGAGCACACAGGCACACAGTACATAATAAATAAAAAATAAATAAATAAATAAAACCAAAACTAAAAGTTAATTTGTGATCATCTCATCCCTTCATATGAGGATAGGCAGGAAAAAAAAAGGATGCTGAGGAAAGCAAAAACATATCAGCACTGTGAATAAAGCTACTCTCCTTAGAAATAATATGGAAATAACAAACTGCTCTTCTTCAGTCACAAGACAGCATTTCATCTCATATTAACCATTTCACAACATTCTGCTAACCATGAAATTCAAGGAAATTATCCAATATGTTCCCTAGATCACTTCTCACTAGATGCCTCTAGTTTTGAAACATCACTTAAAAACTAGGTATTTGCCATTAAAACGCAGAGTATTCCTGAAAAAAAATCACAGGGGGTAGCTATTCCATCAGGGAAGCACCTAGAGCCAGCTCCAAGACACGCTGTGCACCTGCCTCAGACTTTACGGAAACCACATTAGGTTTCCATAAAAGTTCAGCAGCACCCCGAGTGCTTTTACTACAAAAGAAAGCGATTTCTCATTTTCTTCTTTGCCATTAAGGATTTGGATTTCCCTCTTTCAGTGTGTTTACTAACATCACCAACTGCTTTAAGGAAAATGTGAAATTCCGAGTGCAGATCTTTACGGGTTAAAAGAGACTCGCATGCACATAAAGTAAACCTTATACAGACCCGCACAGCAACATGCAGCTGCCTCATATACGTGGCAGTCTGTGTGATTGCTTAATGTATTTGAAATACAGATCGAAATGACAGACTGTAATGGCACGGAACCAGACTATTAGGGTTTATGAAATACCATACTGAATAAACACTATAAAATTCCAAAATGTTTTAGAAAGTGCTGAATATGATCAAGCTTCTAGATTTATCAGGAAAAATATGCATATATTGTAACAAGAGGGATGTCATGTCAAGATATGTAGATGTATAACAAAAACAAATATATTTGTTAAGAAACAGGTTGAAATAGCTTATGCTGCTCTGAAAAAGGATATAGAGAATGTCAATAGACAGGAAGGACGATTCAAATTAAACGAATAAAGTTTTTCTTTATTATAGCAATGCCTCATTGATTTCTTACTATTTTCTGTTTTCACATACACTTGATCCACTTTGAGATCATCCTCCATCTGCTTCAACCCCTATAGTCACATAAGAGCCCACACTTCTACAATCTCACCAGAGTCCCTTGCTACCAGTTTCTTCTCAGCGTGCTTCAGTCTAAGAACACTATCTCAGCGTCTCTGTGTATTAACCACTCATTCTCCCCTCCTTTGAACATGCTTCTGTATAAAATGTTTCTGTACTTGTAAGCCTTAAGAGCTTTCCTCCACACAGCTCTGGTGATATACCATGTTCTGTAGGATGAGTGCAGTTGTAAATGCCATTATAATTTCTCAGTCCACATCAGTTTTTAAAATCTTTCTTAGAACTTTTTTTTTAAATAAATATTGGCACTCCTGCTTCATTTTTCTCCTTCTCTTTGGGGATCTAAAAAATGCAGATATTATTTTTGTGGTTTTGGGCTCTACTTCCTTGCCAAATCTTCTCAGCTTATACTTCTACTCCCAATGTTTTTTTAAGCTTTCAAGAGGCCCCTTTTCTTGAAACATGAGGTTCTGCTCACCCCAACCTTTTATAAATGTGCTTTCTATGGTCAGCATACTGCTCTTATACCCATTAAAACAATGCCCACTCAGCTGGCAGGAACTGACAGTCTTTTCCCACATTCATTTTCAGTGATCTGAAAAATTATGTGAAGTTGGCCCATTTTCAGGCCATTTTCCTCTCTTCATTGGTCAGGTGGTTTTGCATGTTATGATTTTGTGTTCTAGGAAAGTAATGGAAAGGATATGGGAATTTCTCGAGAAGAAGCAGCAGAAGGTTTTATTGGAATAAAAAGAGAAACTTTTATATAGGGAAACAGGGTTACTAAATGATAATATCCTGGTCAAAATAATCCAGAATCCTTAAGTATTATAAATGCATTATTTCTAAATGCATTGTGAAATACCAATGCATATTTTAGTATAAATAGATAAGTGTTATTGATAAGGAAAGTATTTCCTTTGCAAATCCTGAATTCTAAAATAATTTTTTTTATAGTGTATTTTATAGGTGATACGCATCTGTGCGCACTTGCATTGTTTCCCTTCTGTGCAATGTAAGCAACTCTGGACATATATTTAAATTTGGAGTTATGGATTTAAATTCTTGAGAAAATTATCATCATAAAGATACAGCGGATATAGACATCACCACCTCAAAAAGGTGGCCTCGACATGGCCCTTTAAGGCTCTATTTCCAAATCAAGTTCCAACAATTACTGTTTTAAGCAGACATTTCAACTGACTGAAGTACTCCAAAAGCAAGAATAAAGACGATTGTGCTGGCTGGGGCAACAGCATATGCAGAAGACGAATCCATTCAGCTCAGGGCATAGAAAGCCATCCTGGGAAACAGTCCAATGCAAAACAAAGAGGTTCAGGAAAAAGACTGTTCGGGCAAAACACATAGAGGAGCTCAATTAGTACTAGCCTGTAGTAGGACTGAAGTAGATTGTGCTTGTTAACTCGCAAGGTTTAAGAAGATCTTGTGTTGATGTTGGCAACAACAGAAAGCCGCTGCTTCTTAATAGCTCTGTGGTTTCAGCTCTCACCATACATCCAGTGCTTAAAGATTAATCCAAACAAGCTAGTGGTGGTCTCGGTGTTTACTGCTCTGAGCAATTCTGCTCCAGCACCACATCCAGGGAAACACAATCAAGTTGTTTTCAAGTAGAAATGTACAAATTACATTTGCAGTTGAGCAGTCAAGCCAGAAAATAAGACACAAAATTGATATGATCAGAACAAAAATAGAAAACTTTTCAGCATTAAAAAGAGAAAGTTTGTTTTACGAATGAATCATTCCGAACTTCTTTAGGAAAACTAGAGCAATGGAAAGAAAGGACGTTGGAGAAAGCAGTGTTGATTAATGTTTGTAACTTGAAACTAAAGCTGGGCATTTATTCATTAAATAGTTGCCAGAAAAATGCAACTTATTTAACTTAGAAATATTGGTGGATTCGGATAGAACTTGTCAGAGTTTAGGCTTGAAAACAGCTGTGAGACTGGATCCGGGAAGCAGCATGAACCCGCAGGAAGTTCCCTGCTGTTTACGGTAGGAAGCTGGCACAGGCGCTCAGGTTCAGTTCCCTCTCTCAAAGGGATGGGAGCCCAAACGTGAGCTCTGCCTGCTCCAGCTTGACGCGGGGCCACAAACGAGCAGTTCAAATGGCTCCATAGGCCCTCCTGCCCCGGTAGCAGGCACCCCACTAGCCCAGGATGATCATTGCAGGACCAAGCTGTGAAGAAGCCACAATGTGTTCCTCTGTGGTGGTTACTGGTAAGCTCCCACACATGTATGGCCAATTCAGCAATGGTTAATTTTCCCAAGGGCATCTCTCATTTCCTTGCTTTGCTGTCCTGGACTCGGCCTATGCCAGGACCTGCCTCCTCTCCAGGCTGAGGAGATGCCGGGACAGCACGGCAGCGTGGGCTGAGATACGGTAGCAGGAGGCTGGATCCTTGGCCATTCACGTGGGACTACAGAATACAGAAAATCCTCAAAGGGTAAAACGATCGTCCTATACTCGTGTGTTTTAATGGTGTTCACTCACTCTGCGATGTCCCTTTGCGACTTCCTTTCCTTCCCTGCAACAACTGAACCCCCCAGACAAAGCAGGCTCTTTTGTAGCTCTGTTTTAAGTGAGGAGAAGAACTGCTAAGGAGGCCCCGGTTCACCAAGGTGCACGGCCACGTCAGGACAGGCTGGCTGGACAACCACTTGCCCAGGGCTCCTGGCTGCCTGGCCCGGGACCGCTGCGGCTGCCGGCCCACCCCACACACAGGTCACGGCACTGCGGCACCTCGGGCTCTTCCTCTTTACTCTTTTTACTCTTTTTCCCTCTTTTACTCTTCTTTACTTTTTTAAAAAGCTGCTCTGCTTTTTAAATAACACTTGGAGAAGGCAATAGAAAAGCGATGTGAAATATCTCAAACACAGCAAGGAAGCGAAACAAGCCTCCAGCTTCAGGGAGAGTGTGCTGACTGCTCAAGTATTGGGAAGGGATAGAAGAACCTTCTATTCTTCTCCGGCCTTCTAAAGTTGTGTCCTATAGGGTTAACTCCACCCTGTTTATTAGCTTTCCCCTTGCACGGTGCCAGCAGCAAGCCAATGAGTTTCAGGACTCAGTGAAAACATAAAAAAAGAAAAAAAATAGTTTGAGGAATAAATGACGTATGGTATCAGCAGACATGTGTTTTTTTCCCCAAGAATAAAGACATCATAAAATCCTCGGGGTCCTTTTTTTTTTTTTTTTCCAGAACTTGCATACTGATACATCTATTCAAAGTCTACTGCAATGAGAAATGTCTAAACACTCAAATGCACCATGATGCAAATCTTTAACATTATAATAACTGAAGCAACTGTAATTTGACTTAATAAAAGCTTTTTTATTTTTTTGTGAAATGTTACCCATTTCCTATCAAATGACAGGTAGAAAGATAGGTTTATGTCCCTTATTTTATAGATGTAATCTCAATGTCATACAAAAGATGTGTGCGAGAGCCTTGGATTTTAACAGTTTTGCATTTGATTTATTCAGTGCATAAGCCATAAGAGCTGAGATCTATAAAAGTAATTAGAAGGCAGTCTTTTTTTTTCCTGCTGCAGAACTTTTTTTTTTTTTTTAAGTTTCTGTTTCTAATATCTCTTCTAATACAACATCGATCATAAATCAGTTACACTTTGTTGGGTTTTTTTTAGCTTCATATATAAAAGTTGTTTCATTAATCCCAGCATTTGGGAATACTGTTGGGGTAATTTTTACTTCTGAAATTTTCGCTATTATTAAAATTTATTTTTACGAGAAAAAAAAATATACTGATTTATAAAGTGACAGCTAATACAGACCTAAAACAACCTCATCAGCCTTAAACATTTTGTATTATGGTTTGATCCTCAAGAAATTCAAAATTCTACGTCCAGCACGTGCTGAGCAGTGACACAGGCTCCAAACCTAGCATGCCCCTCTCCCACCAGTCACTAAATTTAGCAACGTAATTTAGAGCAGGCTCTACTTCATGTCAACTACTAAATGCCCCAAAGAACAAGTGTCTGTGAATCATGGTGAATTTATATCAAAATATCTTCACCTTCCTAATATATATTGCCAGGCCAAGTGTTCTTTAATTTCCTATTTAAGATGAGCTTAAGATGAGTTTCCTTTATTCAGCAAGGCAAGAAATTGTAGCATTGGATAAAATCTGATCCATGGCTCTATAGCAACCAAATTCTAATATGTTTTTATTATTCTATATGGAACATTATCTCATTTTACTAAGTCTGTGCTAGCAAAGCACAGCAATATTTCTTCTGAGAACTTTAACTTGGAAAGCTTGCAAATTGCCTACTGTAACTAAATAATTTTTAAATTATTTTGCATTTCATTATATATATTTTTCTTAAGTATTACTCAAAAGTACATACATATTCTTTGCTTGCTTAAAGGAATACTTTCTGCATCAGATATGGTAAGCACTGGAAAATAAATCAGCACAGAAAACAAAATTGCAGAAATACACATGCAATATATCAAATGTAAATTGCATATAGAAACTCTCTGAATTATTGTTTATATTTATTCAATAAATGGAGCCACATATGTAGAATAATTTCTGTATGTATATTCTGCACATTCTGTGTGCGCTTTCATGTATTAACTATCAGTCTGTTTAATCTGAGCAGGGTAAAGACCAATATGACAGATATGTTCATTTTTTGGAGGGTCTAATCCTTACAAAAGAATTCTTATGGAAACTAGGAGAAGAACTAAGAGGTTTGTGGTAATAATCTTCAGCTCTCCACCAAAGATGGATTTCAGGGCACACATACAGTCTTTCAATGCGTATTATTGCTAGGGGAGGAAGTGATTTAGCAGCTTTAGCAAACAGTTCCCTCCTCTTCAGAGTTCCAGCCAACTGGGTTGCAAAGCTGCATCTCATAAATTTGGGCATACTCACAGTCTTTCCTGTGGTGAACTCTAGGTTCCCAGTACGAAATTACGGCAACATCTGTCAGCATGTAGACATACTTTTGTGAATGCTCGCCTGTTTTTGTCCACTCTAAGCTGCTCTATGACAGCAGACATTCAGATTTTAGGGACTTTTCATGTAGTATGCAGCTATGAAAACTGTGCCAAGCTCAATCTGTTATCAAAGGCAGTTTCCTGATTCAGGTTCTATTGATTTAGTCTTAACATTTGCTTAAGTAAGAAAATTATTACTAAAACAAATTTTACCTCAAGCTTTATTGACAGATTAGACATGCCTGTTTTTTTTTTTCCTTTCCTAGATTACAGAAGCCCACTATGCTAATTCTCCTACCAGTTCAGTTGACCTTTCTTTGTGCAGGGAAGAGGCTAATTGCTTCTGTAGACAATAAACCCTATTAACTTCTATGGACAGATTACTGCCTATACTGTGATTCACTCTACTTATTGCTATTAAGTCTACGTTTGATACCTACCTCATTACTTCTAAGGAATAAAAGCTATTACATCTCTGATTGATAGAATCAGTTTTTCAAGATGCATCTCTTCTGCACAGCTGAGAACCTCAGCCCTTACTGTTTTCAGGGATACTGAGAACACAGAAAGTGACATCAGCATCTTTCAGACCTGCCCTCCGTAACTGAAAGAAAACAATGTCAGACCAAAAGAAGAAAAGGAAAAAAAAAAAGGAAAGTAAATTCAAGGAATTAAGTTAAAATGTTAAAATGTTGTTTCGCTCTCCAACTCATAAGGCTGCGATCCAATATATGTTGAAGTATTGGAAAGTACAGAGTGATCCTCAATTCTGTTTTATTCTTAAGAAATTCTTTTGTTTTAGTAGCTTTTTGTATGCATACACATGCTTTAAAGGCAAAACAAGATGGTACAAAAGGATAATATAATTTAATTAAATAAATAAAATCATTTATAAAACATTTGAATTCAAGTGCTAAAGTGTTTACAGTCTACTAATCTCACTGTACTAAAATAGAGATAACATTGCTAATTATTATTGCAATTCTTATATGATTATTTTTGGTCATTGCAACCACATGCACAGAAATATTAGGCATGTAGCTATAGAAAGAATAGAGTTTTGCTTGTTAGTCAGTCCACTACAAAACACACTCTTTTCTTCCCTTCAATTAAAGGAACTTCATGACAAAACAAAGGCAAAAATCATGACTAATACCCCCTCAACTTTTTAGCACGAGGACAGGGTGCTTTTAGAGCAGTCTCGGACAGCAAATCCAACAGCACATGCTGTTAGACTACTGCAAGCTAATCCTCACTCTGCTTCTCTTTCTATGAACTGCAACACAAGGTCCAACAGTCAGCCTGAGACGTGTCTGTGAGCCAGTATATGCTTTTCAAACTTAATCAAGGAAATATAAAAATGTATATAAAAAAGATGAAAGTGTCTCTGCCTCTATACTTACTGCAAAAAAAAAAGGGGGGGGGGAGAAAAGTGAAATGTTTCATAGGGGAAGGTTAAGTCTGATGCTAATGCTTATTTAAAATGGTGACAGTCTGGAGTAGTGAAGCCTTGCTGGGCTGCTTTAATTTCTCCCTGGAATAGCTCTCTCCCAACCTTCGGCAGCACATCAAAGTCTCTGGAGCTCAATTAAAATTGGATTATATTGAAATGCTCTATCTGTGGAACTGTGCGCTCACTAACACTTTTCTCTCAGTAATACTCCAGATGACAGTTGCCCATCCCAATTTAAACAGTTGTCATAGAGACCACGAACTAAAGCAGCAGTAACTGGGAATACAAAGGAAAGGTAAGTGGTCGGATTTCTGTGAATGAAGGGCTTGGTTTCCAGCCACGGCGCTTACCCTCCGAGCAGCGAAATGCAGAAGCATAAAAGGCTCTGATGCTCTCTGCAGCGCCGAGCAGGGCAGCAAAGTGAGCAAACAGCAAAGATGTTTATTGCTTTCTGCAATAACTAAGGAGATGTTTTACGCGCTGGCGTCTTTGAACTAGCTGCAATATCTGGAATCAAGGGACTTTCCCTACGAAAAGCAGCAGGTAGCCCTGCGGTCACACTACAGGCTGGGAATTAAAAAAGTCAATAGGCACTTTATAAATATGATAGTAAAAATGAGATAGTAAGGGCTTTTTCTTCTCAAAAATAGATTAGAAAAGATTCTTAAACCAGTTAGGATGTACAAATACTCTGTCTTTGTGGTAAAAATCCAAAGGCAAGATCTGACACAAAACTAGAGGAAATCCAGGGGTTGAATCCATGCAGTTAACTACACAGCACTCAGTATGCCCAATGCTTTCAAATTGTTTTATTACTAGTTTTAGCTGTCTTATAAATCGTAATCTTGTAGATTTTTGATATATTGCACCAGAGCCTGACAATACCACCAGTACACTGGCATCTTCCAAAAACCAAAATAAAATAAACAGCCTAAATTTCTGGCACCAGTGTATTTAACAGTGCAGCTTGCGAGTAATGATACCATTTTCTCATGTAGATGGCGTGTTCCTGGCACCATAAAACTCTGAACCTTTCTTGTAATTGGCTTGCTGAGAGTCCCAAGGTTGTTTTTTGTGCCATTGGGCTGATCACCATGGAAAGGAACAATTATTGCTGTTTTCCTGTAGTGCTGTTTTCCTTTCAGGCACCAGGCAAGCGCGCGCCCCGCTCTCCTGGGGAGACGGCGTTAGGATTTTGAAGCAGCAACAAGGCAGAGTGCAAAGAGCGCAGGCCAAAGGGGAGGGAAACAAAAATGTGTCAGAAAATCTAAAAACTGCACGGATCAAAATTTGTCAAAACAAGGCCTGGGTTTAAACCAACAAGAAGGGCCCCTACAGCTTGGGCCTTGACAAAGCATGGCCCTTTTCATTTATTTTTTTATTTATTTTTTATTATTTTTAGCCCAGCTGTAGCAAACACCATCTAATGAACCTGTCTGGGGCTGTTGTCCCCATCCTGTCAGGCATGTCAGGAAATGACAAGCACTGGGGACAGGCCGCCGCCAGTCAGAGACAGGCCTGCCAGCTGGAGAGTTCAGCCCCAATCTAATCACACCACCAGAAAATAACTTTCACGCTTTCAGCATGACAGGATGGGCTCCAGAAAAAAAAAAAAAAGAAAAGAGAAAAGAAAAGAGAAAGAAAAATAGGGGAAAAAAAAAGGATGGAAACATTGCATTTTGCTTCAATTATTACATATCTTTCTGGAAAAAAAAATTAAAAGCCACCAGTACTTCACGCTGCTTTGAATTAACAGAACTCCGTTTATGCCTTTTTCTTCAGCAAAAAAAAAAAGAGCAATGTAAAAACACATTAATGCCAGCAACTACAGAAAGAGCAAAAATGAGACAGTAACTGCTGCACCTGGATACGCTTTTGCTGCATTTATTACTATAAATACACATTCATTGTTTATATATAAATATAAAAGAATAGATTTGCACTCATCGGCAAAGCTAAACATTGAGTAATGGTACACAATTTTTATCATTTCAAGTAAGGCTGGTTCCCTGAGTATTACGTCTCTTTTTATCCATCACATTAGGACTTGTATTAGCATTTAGTCAAAAACCGCCAGCGTAATAATGATAGAGGCTGTATAGGTTCCCTAAATGGAAATAAATATTTATACCTGGAAATGGAAATAAATATTTATAAATAAATATTTATATTTATTTATATATTTATATAAATATTTATATAAAAATAATAATAAGAGTATTACGATCCCTGGTCTTTCCTATTTTGCAAAGTCTATGAAGAAATAAAAATGAAAATCTTGAACAAACATCTTCAAAGTGACTACACTGAAAGAACCGCTGGGCAACCTGTCTGCCTCATTCAGAAAGTCCAAAACAGATCCCCACTTCAGCTATTTAAAAATAAGCAAGATCTCTGCTTCAAAAATTTAATAATCAGCAAATCCACAGAAAGAGAGAAGGAAAATTATTATTATTTATAGATATATATACACCCACATATATATTCCCTCTGGCTAAGCACTACAAAGATTATTAGGTCTAGAAAAAAACATAATTGCTTTAAATTTTTTCAGTTAAATGTTAAAGTGTTACCTGAGCACACCCTACCCATACCTAAATATAAATCAAAAGTGACTTAGCATTTAGTGTATGTGCCTTAATATGTGCATGTTAGTAAACAATTTGCATTGCTTTGAAAGGTAAAGCAAGTGGTGCATGTAAAGCTCACTAACGATTTTAGGAAGAAATTATGAATGAGAGTAGGTCCATCTAATCCCTATAAAATAATAAAAAATGAGGATTTGTTATTGCATCCTGCCATTCATTTCACTCTCTGCTGACATTATAGATGTCAGAAAGTCTGTTTAAAAGCTTGCTATCTCTATTCATCTTTGTTTCTGGCATGAAATAGACTATAATAATCTTGTCAAGCCTACATTTAGACACTAATTCATGACCCTCTGCTACAATTTAGAGAAAATTCATACATAACTCTTTTAAAATAAACTCTGCCCCCAGACGGAATGGTAATATCTAGATTCAGCTGCCAAATGTACACTGAGTAAACCCACGGCTACCTCAGTGTTTCTAAATGGATGAGACGGTCCATACAAGTCATTTCTTTACATGTAAACTGATTAGAAAAATTCCTTATTTTGAGTTATAAGAAAATCAGATCTTGTTTTACTTTCCTGAGAGAAGGGATCACCTTTTAACAATTCAAATACTATGGCTATAGCTGGAAAAAAAAAGAAAGAAAAGAAAAATAGAGACAGAGACTCGCTGCAGTGTCCAATGGCAGTGGCACTGAGAATGGGTGACATTGAGCCTTTTCCCAAGCCAAGACCTCACAGTGTGGGAAGTGGCCTTTCCAGTCCTTTGGAAGGAGGTACAGGGCCCCTCACGTTACCAAAACCTGTGTGTAGACCAAGGGGACAACCAGAAATGGGACAGACCTACTGCACACTTGCAGTAGCATCTTCCATCAGTAGTTGAAATAGAGACGACCTCTTCTGTGAGCAACCTAAATATACCCAGGCACTCACGCTGCAACCCAAGATCCCCCAACCATCCTGGAAAACACTGCGCTGGGTCAACAGAAACAAATATTGTCACAAATCCTGTTAAAGCTGTGATCAATAACTGAAAACCTAGACTCAACAATCTTTTAGAGAACAGCAAATAAGACATTAGAAACCTTCATTTCTTTTAGGAGTTTGATTTATTTTGACTGTTGAAAAAGAGAACAGGCAAAACGTTGCTGCTTCTTGGAAAGAGGCAAAGGTATGCAATACTTGTCATGCTGATTTTAAATACAGCTGGCCAACTCCGCCTGCTGAAAATATACATTGGCACGGAGAAGGGCTATGGTATCCATAGATTTTGTAGCTCCTATATGTGGCATTTTCATACGACCAGTTCCAGATTGATGCAATGTTTTATACGTACTCTGTAAACAGGAATGGCCACATACTGGCCCCAGGAAATACAAGCAGCTCTTGTTGGTTTGAGCCTGCTGAATATCACCTAACACCACAAAACAGTTTAGGTCATGGCGTGGTAGAGACTGTTGTACCCCTCTGAATTGCCAAGAAATCTGGGTAAACAGATTACAATTATTAAAATGCTAAATAGTTCTGAACGTCAGTATTGCCATCTTTGGAAATAACTGGAAGTAACTGTAGAAATGTAAATGTCTCCAACTGAAAAGAAAGCTGTTCTATTTGAAAGCGACAGTAATGCAAAAAAAAATCCACTGGTTTAAAACAGTATTTCTCTACAGAATTTTTCTAATAGGCAGCTTCTTTTTCAAAATCACCGTGTACTATTTTATCATTAGCTTATACACTGCTGCTTTATGGTAGCATTATTTAATTTATTTCATTCATGTAGAAGCAAAGAGAGCTCTGGCCTCTTGACCCCAATTTTCACTTAAAGAAACAAATTTCTTTTTTGCAAACTAACTCAATTTTTCTCCTGTCAACCTTTAGCCTTACTTTAAAATATTAACCTTTTTCTTACCACGATAAGCATCCAACTTTCCTCTATCCAAATTTAATGTTAATCACCATACCTTATGATAATATTACATTCACTTTTAGTGGCCTCTGTCAAACACATGAAAGTAATTTAAATCCATATATCCTCTTGCAACGCAGCAGCACACGGCCACTTTTGTACACACTGAAAACACACACTAGTATATTTTTTGTATTTTGTGCTCTAAATGTCAGCTAAGAGATCCGTCCTCCTTTGAAGGAACAACAGGCAAAGCGAGATGAGGTTTGAGGATGTCCTTTCAGAAAAGAGAGCTACGCATTGAAAATAATGCAAAATCACCACAATCACTCATCAAGCCTCTCCTGCCAAAAGTCATCACCTAAAATGAAGACACTGTAGAATCAGGGAGAGGAAACCTAAACTGAGGGTAATATTTTCCTATATTTATTTTAACACTATCCCACCAAGTGCACTGAATGAGCTGTATCACTACTGCTAACAGGAGAATCCATTTTTCTATTAATTACTGTAAATAATTTAAAACAATAATGCCACAGAAATTAAGTATGAGAGAAAATTCAACTTTATCTTTCTTGGAGGAGTTTCTAAATCAGCTACCTTAGCTATTATGCCCTATATATATTTATATATATATATAAGAAAATAGAATATATATACACACTGTAAATATCCATATACCTGTATATATACTACTGAGATATAAATATATAGATATGTGTATATATATATATCAATAGAGATTGTGAACTTGCTTGAGAAAATGTTGAGTGCTCTCCACGGCTGCTTTCTTCAAAGGTTTGAAGCAGCTTTAAGTCCTCTGGGGAGCCCACATCTATTTTGTACATAAATGCCCACTATCAGAAACCTCTGGAGTGACCTTCCTAGCTCTTCCCTTGAAAGCATCTTCTACCTGCCCGTAAGGGACTGTTGAGAAGAAACATCCACTGCTTCAAGAGGAGGTTTAAATATGAGCATTTCTCCTTCCAGCTGTTAACCATTTATCTGTAAGAGTCAGTGAAATATTTTTCAAACGCATTTTTGATGTTTACACAAAACACAAGCAAAACAATGCCATAATAATTTGAGAAACACTTCAGTGAATGAAAACAGAGACCCACTGTTCAGCTACTTTAATCTCATAATGTAACTACACAGTGTTAATATAAGACCCTTGTACTATTAAAATGCAACACATTTAGCATGGAAAATAAAACAATGAAAAGTATATTTTAAACGCATTTAGTAAGAGAATTCTTCTTGGAAAAATATCTTTAAAAAACAATTGGCTGCTGTTGTAACTATTTGCTCAAGCCGTGTAAACTGATTGGTCATTTTTAATATTTATGAAAAAACATTTTTTTTTTATATTGAAAAAATGTGAACGAGTTTTATAAGAACCTGAACACTCTAACTAACTACTTCTTGTCATATAATGGTGGAATGTTGCAACAAATACAATTTTTCAAAGATATGATTAAAAGCTCAGAATATGGCAAGTTTCAGTCAGGTCCTGCTGCAATCGGAAATAATGATATTAAGGAAAGTAACTAAAAAGATTCCAGTATTTTACAAGCTTTTACTAAATAACTCTAGGTAATATAACTTTCCTAAATGCAGACAAACTAGGTAGACCTCAACTAAAGATTAAAAACATTCCAAGGCACATTTTAAATGAAAACTTTGCTTCGAACAAAATAAATAGACTCGTGGGTAATTTCCATACCGGATATGTAGTGTTCTGATTTTAATGAGCCGGTTTGGCCACTAGAGGGCACAGAGGTGGAAAATTAAAATATTGAACTGAAGTATCACCAAAATAAAAATCCCGATATTATTAAAAAAAAAAAATAAAGTCAACATAAATACAGTTAGGAGGAACCTGCATTTATAAAGTATAAGAGTTGTCTTCTATGATAAACGACCCTGTTTGAACAAGCATGGCAGTAATTTATGTCTCTAGAACCCAATAACGTCTGAGGATTTTCATGGAGATTTAATTGCAGAAGATTTGCTCAGAATTGCAAATCTGTTTGGTTTTAGTCAGAGTTGGCCTTATTCAGAACCTGTCAAAAACATTTCAGGTCTTTCCATTGATTTCAGTGCCGCTGGAGGAGCTCTGGCGATAGAAACATCCCCTCACTGCCTGCCATAAGCAGCGCGGGGAGGAGCGCTGCACCGCTGGCTGCCTGCCATACCGGAGAGAGGGACAGAGAGCATCCTGCCCCGTTTGAGTGATTAAATCGTAAAAGAAAGAGCAGGGCGCTGAACAGACAAAACAGATTTATACTCTCCTGATCTTTTACTACCTTCTGCACACACGTGCTGAAAGCTGGTGCTGCCATATGATGGTATAGATGCCATCGCCGTGCCCTGGCAGGACATCCGGGCATTGCCTGGTTCCCTGAGCAAGGATTGCTCTTTAGTCTGGTATGAATACACACAGCTCAGATACTTGCTCAAAATGTTGCTATAAAATCAGTTTTGCGGAGTCAGTGTGTTCCATCTTACTTAGATCAGACCACGTGTGATCCATTTGGGTGTAAGGGAAGGAATTTATTTGAGTCATGCAAGCTCAGCCGAGAATCCCAGTGACAAGCTGGAGTCTTTCCTGTTTGCACATAATCACCAGCAAACTGTAAGCCACCCAAGGCATGTGCCATATGTTGGTATTATAAAATTGTGTACAGACCTTTCAGTGGACTGGTAGGTCAAACAGTAGAGAAAAAAAAATGCAAATCTGTTTGTTGTTGTTGCTGCTCGCATTTTGCTTGTATAGCTAAATAAATGTTTCCATGGCTGTGTTTTTGAGCATCGCTAGTCACAGCACAATATAATCTCTGGAGGCAAAATGGTTTCCTTTCTACCTCCTCTGCCTTTCTAATATGCAGGCACAATAAAGTGGAACACACATTACACTGAGCAGTGACGGGAAGATGGGAAGACGATTTTCTACTTGTTTTAATGCGTCTTGGTACAGAGATTTACTGCAAAACAGCGCGGTGTCAGATATTGGGGTAGAACAGGCCAAACTAAGGAAAAACAGGGCTGATGGTCCAACTGGCTTCCCACCTTTGCACAGAGACAAAAAATGATCATAAGCTCCAGGGGAAAATACTGGTGCTTTTAAGCAGTCTAATCACTGCCACCGTTGTCAAATCACCCAAAATATTTAATTTAAATTTAAAATAAAAAAGGAGTGACATGAATCTATGTGGTGAGACATCTTCTTCAATCTGAATTCACTTTAGCAGTAAATGTTGTGAAAATAAATAGCAAAATTCACAAGAATTGTCTGATCAGATACCAATGACGGCAGTGATTCCAGACCTTTCCACCTAATGCTGTACTGTATACAAAGGACAAGGGAAGGCAACCGAGAAAGACCATGATCTGAACTGTCAAGCAAGGAAATGTCTCCTATCTGTAGGAGGACCCAGTTTCTAAGTCAGTCACGTTTTGAACAGCTTATTGTGATAGATATCTGAGCATTAAAACACGTGGATTTTTAAGGAAACTTCTATAACGAACTTAACCAGAGCTTTCTGGTCCTGGTCCTTCTCATAGTCTTGTGCTAATATATACGGAAAAAAAAAATGTTGTCTGCTCTGCTCACATTCATATGTGAACAATGATCAGTAAATCTACTGTAATAAAATGCAGCCTCCCCAACCTAAACCAGCCCTTTCTGTCCCTCAGCGTTCTCCCTTTTCCGTTTATCTTGTTAGTATGATGATGCAGCTGAAAAACGCCTTCCCTCAGCGTCTACGTTTCAAACTCTGTCAGTGAATGATCCTGTGCTACTGGCCTAACTATTCTTTCTGAAACCTATGGCATCCTGCATGTGCCCTTTGCTGTATCCAAAGAGCTACTTTTAAAAAATACACAATTTCATTCAACAAAAACACAATTTTTGCTGCTAGAAACAGCAACAAATAATCAAAGCATATTCCCCATTTTTTTTTTTATCAGATTGTGGTTTTCTTCTGTAACTCTTCTATTACTAAAGCTCATGGAAAAGCTTATTTTTTTCCTACAAAGAGCAGCCGAGAAATTTATACTCTTCATTTTCTTTTTGTGTCAAAACTTTAGAATATTTACTATCAGAGGAATAAAAAAAAGCTCTGGATAGCCCATCAAAATGATTCCTCACCTTAAATCACCAGAGAAAAGAAAAAGAGCAAGGAAACTGCATAGTTTCTAATACGTTATGAAGGCTTAAAACCTCAGATCCATTCTCTGAATATAAATAGTTACATATTCTTAATTAGCATGGTCCATATCCTTTTGAAATTAAAATGTATACAGAGGAAACATCACTTTCAGGGGAAAATACTTTACATCTGTATTGGTTCAAATAATAAATAATTGATATGTATCAACATTTTAAATGCACGCAGAGTATTTTAAAATTATATACTGCAGTAAAGCTGGCTGCTACTTTGAGAAATTCTAGCAAATAGGAATGGTAACAGAAATTAATGAATTAATAGTAGCATTCTTAGGAGGAAAAACTTGATTTCAATGGGAGCTGTATCTGAGTTAAAAAAGCAGGCTTGGTCTGTGCAGTTACCAAATCATTTTCTGTTTTCTTCACCTTGGGTATTAACCCACGGTAAAATTTTGCTGCCTCGGCATGATTTCGCGTTGTCCCTGATGCCACGGGACCCAGAAGCTCTTTCCTGGGCATGTATTATGCACGGTCTACTTACGCTGGCAATGGCGCAGCGCAGACAGCGCGCGCAGAGTGACCTGCTCGCTGCCGCCGCACCAACAGATAAAGCTGCTCCGTTTGGGAGCACAATTAGCAACAGTAGCCGTGATGAAAGGAATATCCCACCAGGTTACTGCCGCGACCGCGGGCTCGCTCCAGAAGCAACGGCCATTGTGTGCTTATGGAAACAGGGAGGTGACTAAAAAGTGCCCTGTCAGTTTGCTGCTCTGCCTTGCCAGCTGCATTAAAATGCAGCCCTGAGCAATTTTTTCTTTATTTTTTTTTTTTTTTTTTTTTGGTCTGGAATTTCAGGAGCAGAGAGTACAAAAGAGCTGATGAGCAATGAATGCTTCACCCTTCCTCAATTAATCTTGTCTCTCTACCTTTGCTTTTGCTTTCCCTCTACATGAAGGTAATAATGACACCCTCATCCATTATCCTTTTATCCCTGTTATTCTCGTGAAATTGCTTAATAATATGTTACAGATTCGTCTTCACTCACATAATTCTTCCTGTCATTTGCAGTATATCATCCTGCAAACATACAGCCCACTTTCGCTGGCCGTTCTTTGAAGATTATTGTCAGTGACATCTTCAGGATGCGCCTGGAATCTGGAGCATCATTCCCGCCGCAATGGGGAATTACACTGACTTATCTGTCATTGCCAAAAGCACAACAAGCAATCCAGTGTTAATGCAAAGGTAACACAGGTTTTTATCATGCCGCCAGAACAAGAGCTCTTGTAAATTTATGCTAATATGGCCCTTTTAGAGTTTAATAACCTCCTCCCCGCCTGGAAAAAGGGGGCCCCGGCGCCCTCCATGCCGCGGCGGGACAGCGGGCGGGGGCGGAGCGAGCGCTACAGGGCGGCCGGAGGGACAAGCGGCCTCGAAGAACGGACGACAAAACCGCGCGCGGCTCGTGCCGCCAATCATCGCGGCGGATGGGGTGGCCCCGCCCCCTTGGAGGGGTGGGGCCTGCCCCTCCTCCCCCGCGACGGCCGCCGTGACGCGCGCGACGCGGCGACCGTTGGGAGGCGGCGACCGTTGGGGAGGCGGCGACCGTTGGGGAGGCGGCGACCGTTGTTGGGAGGCGGTGACCGTTGGGAGGCGGCGACCGTTGGGGAGGCCGCGAACTTTTCCTCAGAGCACCCCTGTGTCACGCCCCGGTGCGGCCATCTTGTGGAACTGGGACTGGGATGGCTTGGCCGGCTCTGAATCCTCGGGCAATCGAGAAGCAGAGGGGAGAAAGGAAGGAAAGGAGGAAAGGATGAGAGATACTTTATGTCCGAGAGTTAGAGTAGGGGAAAAGAGCGTGAACGCTTGAGAGGCCACACAGGAGTGATCCGTGTCCCTTTATGGAGGGAATATGGGGTTTTAGAAAGTGATAAACACTTTCGAAGTGATAAAAGGGAAAAGATCAAGAAAAATTGATCTGGCAAAAACAAGCAACTGAATATGTCTCTTAAAAAGTACATTATATGTGACAAGTTATGTGTGTTTATTCTTCGGGATGTTTATATACAGATTTACCCAAAGTGCTCAAATTTAAAATCACAGTTTGCACTTCTGAAAATCTTTAAGAGATATGTCTAATGCAGTTAATAATCGCCACCATTAGTCCTGTGTCACATATTGATACAACATTCAATCTCTTTTCAATACTGCAACACAACAGATTTTCTTTTGCTCTTATCCTGGCTTTTCTGTCCCTTTTACCTGATAGTACTGGCAGTGAAATTGAATTTTCTGCAGATTGTTAAGCAGTGTGACTCAACAAAAAGAATTACTCTTTTTATCTCTCCTTTCAAATACTGCTTGCTCTTCTAAGGCATAATTCTGAGCATGTATCACGGTTTTGTATATCTTACTGATATTCATCAATCTTGTATAACACCAAAATGCAACCGCTTTAAGTCATCTCTCAGTATCTTTTTCAAGTACAGCTGCTATTAACCATAAAGGTGAGTCGACCATATAGAGTATTTCATTAATCTTAGGCAGGAGTATAAATGTAACTTTCCACAGCTCAGAGCTCATTGGATGTTCTAAGATGATCCATTTTGGAAGAAATACATTCGCTTTTACTTCCTCGCTGAACATATAACATATGATCATATATGATTAATTTTTTAAACCTTTGGTGGAATTGAATTTCTTGTAATCTTAAAGCCTACTTCAAAATCAATAAAAATGTCCCCAATTAATCATTTTTTCTGTTCATTGATTTGTACAGAAGTCAGGAAAAATAGCACATCCCTTGCTATTTTTTAAATGAGTAGACTTAGATTAAAAAGATACTAAATTAAAAGTGCTAGATTTTAAGAGGGTTTATTTCTTACTTCCCTTCTCCTGTATATTACTGCAACATGTTTGGGAGGTCTGGGTCTCTCCTGACAGCACAATGTTCTCTTTCAGAAGATAATCAGCCACAAGAGAAGAAACATAAGTGTATTTGTTTTAGTGAGAAATACAGGGCAGGAAATGAAAAAAAAAATGGCAGGAAATGAAACTAAACCAATCAATTAAGTGTAGAAAAATCTGAACCTTTTCCCAGCACTTTGTTCCTGGTTTTTGTTTTCACTGAATCTCAAATCTACATCTCAGGAAGGAACCTGAGTGCAGGTCAATCTCCAATTTGGAAACAGGTATGTGGGCAGGAGGGAGATACAAGGATGTTGTACCTGTTGTGTATCAGAACTTGAGCTGCCTAGAGAAATATCTGCTTGGGGATCAACATTGTAATAGTTCTGTCTAGCTTCATTAACCAACATCTGCTGATGGTTATTTTTGCTTTATGCCTGCATTTGGCAGTTTTGGGCAGTCTACCACACCAAGTTACAGTGGTGGAGAGCTGTGGCTGTAGATAGTAGAGCAATGAAGAATTGTCACATCAGATCTATTCCAGAATGCTTTAGAGTAAGTGAAAGATTCGTTATTCTTCATATCATATCAAGATTCATATCAGAGAGAACACCTCTGCTCATGTGGTTGGTATTCCAGGGCACTATCATACAAGTCACAGAATCACAGAAACACTGAGGTTAGAAGGCCCATCAAGAGGCCATCTAGTTCAACTCAGCCCATGTGCGCAAAGCACGGGCAACTAGAACAGGTTGTGCAGGGCCTTGCACAGTCAGATTTTGAAGATCTTCAAGGACAGACTCCAAAACCTCTAAATGTTAGGCACTTACAGATAACCTGTTCCTGTCACAGGAACCACTAAGAAGTGTCTGGCTCTGTCTTCTTTGCATCGCACCAGATAGAATATACACAAGATCCTTCTGGATCAGCTGAAGAAGCTTATCTTCTTCAGCTTTTTCAGAGTTCCAACTCTCTCAGCCTCTTCTCATACGCTCGATGCTCCAATCCCCCAATCATCCTTATGGTCCTCTTCCCAGCCTGTTCCACTATTTCCATGTCCTTCTTATATTGGGGAGCCCAGAAGTGGACAAAGCACTCCAGATGTGGTCTCACCAGTGCTAAATAGAGGGGAATAATCAAACCCCTCGATCTGTTGGCAGTGCTCTTCTAATGCAGCCCAGGGGAGCAGTTGGCCATGGTCCTGCAAGAGCATGTTGCACACCCTCATGTTCAACGTTGTATCAGTGGTTTTGTATCATCTGCAAACTTGTTCATGGTGTATTCAACTCCATCATCCAGGCAGATAAAGAGGGACCTGCCCCAATACTGATTTGGGATACTCCATCAGTGGGTGCCGGTGAGTGCTGGAATGAGCCTCCAGGTGGGCTTGTGCCTTCAGGTCCCTCGCCAGATTCAGCTCAGCTTTCCTACTCCACCCCTGCATGCCCAGTGTCTTTGCATGTCTTCGGGGTCACCTGCCACCTCTCGTATGCTTCCTTTACATGTTTGCATTCAGTTAGAAGCTCCTTGCTGGTCCATGCAGGCCTCTGCTGCTCTTCCTCGACTCCCTGCATGTTGACATGACCTGTTCTTGAGGTTGGTGGTGCTGGAAAATCAAAAGGGTTTCTGGCCTCTGCTCCCCCCTAGTAATGCATCACTTTAGAGCCTTCCAAGGAGATTCTTGAACAGGTCAAAGTCTACTCTCCTTAAGTCCAATGTTGTTACCCTGCTATTTGCCTTAACTCTCCTCTCTCATGGTTGCTGCAGCCAAGGCTGCCCCAAACCTTCATACGTCTGATCATTTCCTCCCCATTTGTGCCAGGCCCAGCAGAGCATCTCCCCTTTTCATCTCCTTGATCACCTCTGCCACAAAATAATCATCAATGCACTCCAATGTTTTCTCAAAGCACCAGCAATGGTATTACCTCTTTCTGGAAAGTGAGACTCAAGAAGAACGTAGATTAAACAGAGCCAAGCACATAGGTAATGTAAACAGAATAAATTTGATGGGAGTGGAAGGCACTGGTTTTTTTTCCCTTATAAGCAAAGAAAGAGGAGAAGGATCAAATAAACTGGATCTTTAGTTGTAGTTCTCACCCTAAGGTCCTCCAAGCATGCTATGCACAGGATTAGTAGAGGCAGTCTGTCCATTATTATTTTAATTTAATGCTAATGTGTGCCAGCATATTCTCATTGTTAGTGTATAGCAATATTGTTCATATTTTTATGCCATTTACTTTTGCTGTAAATGACTGCCAGAAACAGTGTCATTATTATTATAGTCATCCATGTTGCAGTCAAAGTCTGTGTTCGCAAAAGTTTCTGCAAGGGGTGAAGGAGATTAAAGTTTAGGAAGTCAAGGTGGGGTTAGAGGGTGAACTTTTGGGTTTACTCTTCACCACTGAAAATTTCCAAAGTCCCTGCAAGTGTAGCTCCTGAACACTGTGTGAACAATGGCAGGGGCTGAGGTTTGATGCTGAAGATGAAAGTTTCCGATGTCAAGCAGAGTTTCTGATGCGAAGAAGGGGGTGTAACTGACAGCTATCAAGAAAATCACAAGGTGGATAATATAAAATTGGTAGTTAGTACTTGAACCTTGCTGAATTGCTGTGTGCATACGAATGAATAAAGAATAAAACTTGCCAACCACTGTACCAGGGTTAGAGGTTGGAAGAGCTGATTGCTTCTAAAAGCATTTGTATGTTCCTCTAATTACTGCAATATACTGTAAAAGCAAAAAGAGGCATGTGAAATTCTACTAGTCTCCTTAAGTAATCCCTTTGGTAACTTTAAACAAAAAAAAAAGTAACATTTTTCTGCATACCTTAATAAATGTCTGTATGACACCTTAGGTAGATTAGCTACCACAAGGAAGTATATTATAGAAAATCCTAAACTGTAACTAATCATAGCCTTGAGGAATTACAAGAGTACAATTATTCCTTGAAGAAGTGGTGGAAAAGATGGCACATACAGCAAAAAGCCAAAGTATCTTTTGTGAAGAGAGTTAATATAAGGTATGCACAAGTAAAATCTCCACTTTAAAAAAAATGTTCTGAAAAATATATATTTAGGATTTTAGAAATAGTGTTTTAACATTGACAGACTTCCCAAGGACTTTTCCTTCTGACCACAGTGATGGAGCAATAGCTGGAAGAGTTCATTCTTTTTGATAGCATTTGTGTACTTTACCAGTTAATTTAGCAATTGTCTTTTTGCAACGGATTTGATGCAGGCATTTTTAAAAAAAACATTCATTTGTCGTCCTAATGTTTTTTGTAACATCAAACCTTTAAAATATGCTCTGCTCTATTATTTAGTATTATTTATATAACAATATGGATATGCGTAGTGCTCTCCTAGCATAAAAATAGTGAAATGAATAATTTTTAGATACTACTTCAGGACCTCAATATAAAAAGTTCTGCACATCAGGTCAATTATATTTTCAATCTCCACTTGCTTTTAGTGAAGTAGCATTCGCTAAAGAAGGGGTCATCTTAGTCTAATGCTGGGGAATACTTGCAGAAAGCAAGGGTCAGTTTTCTTTCAGAGAACGGAATATAATAGTTTTTGACAGATACTGTCAATTTCAGCTTTGCAAAAAAATGGGAAGTGCATTCAGCGTTTTACCTCTCCTAAACAGATTACCCAACAGACACACGCTCGCACTTGTCAAAGCTAATGACATTCTTTCTGCTGGGCCTGACGAATTTCAGTTCTAAATCTAAACAAAAATAAATCTTGGCTAAATGTAACATTTTAGTCTCCTCCTGGGACTACCTGTCTAGAGAGCAGTGAAATTTCTGTAGCATCATGAGCTGATGCAGTTAGTGCTCTTGGCCCTCCACAGCACATGATCCTCATAGCAGAACAATTTTGCTTCAGTGGAACATTTGATGTGAACTGTACAAAACTGACAGCATCCTCAAATCAGAGAGATACTACAGCATTAATTCTTATTAATGTTTTATGGGTTTGGCCTTTGTGAGATATTTCACTTTCCATAATTTAAAGGTAGAACTGAACACTGACTACTGTGTTTTCCAGTTTAAAGTTTTCTGTTTGCAGAGATGCTCTTAAAACAAGCTTTACTATTTACCTAGGAAAATAATGGTAAAGTCAAACAAATACACTTAAAAAATCGATTTGCAATCATAGCATAAAAAGACTATGTGCAGTACTAACTATAGACATGCATCTGTGTATATTCATCATTGTTTGTCATTGTTCCAAAATATGCAGAGATATTTCCAATATACATGCTGTGTAATACATTTGGTTACATGTCTTATCTGCTTAGCGACACAACCCAGGACAAAATTTATGTTTCTGACCGTAGGACTAAATATTTTAGCTGATGGCAGGCGAAAAAGCTGTTCCAAAAGTGAGGCCTGCTGATAGCATGTGCTGACTCCCTGAACTAATTGGAGTGGGGCTATAGGAAGTCTACTCTGTCCTGGCTCTCTTTCCAAAACAAACCTGTAATCCGATCATTTTCTTAAGGCTTTAGGCTCCTGGTCTCCTTGGATTAAGTGAAATGCTTATTTTTCAGTGAAAAGTGTCCATGGAGGACTGGGCACCTGAGTTACAATCTTAAAGGTTATTTTGTTTGTCTTTTTTAATACTATTCCTTTTGTAGCAAGGAATTGTATCCCACATGACACTCCCAAAGACGGAATGGGGTTGTTTAATGGGGTTCTGAGTATCCCTTGAGCTGAGAAAATTGCACTGATATCTCTCATTTTTAGTATAGTTTGTGCTGCTGCTGAGTAGAAAATACAGGTTTAGTGTAGCATATTCCTCTCCAGAAATTATCTATTTCTAGATTTTCATGAAGAACAGTGTGAATGAGGGGGTATGGCGATTCTTTCTATTTTAAATATCTACTAAGGACATTTCTGAAAGCAAAAGAAAGATTATTTTCTATCCTAAGGACTTTCCTCCTGCAAAATACAAAATAAATTGCTGTTAATACCAGGAGACAGTGGAGTTTTACAGAGGAAAAAAAAAAAGTAACAGCATTTTTAAATCAAGGTAAGTGATAGGAAGATTAAATAGAGATACACTCTGTTCTGCTGCCACTTGACTGATTCTACATTTTAGTTTTTTTTGTTCATGTGAGACAGCTGTCAATCTGACTGACACATGAGGGACTGCATCTAAGACAGGCAAATTAAGGACTCAAACCTAAGAGTCAAATATCTGGGAAGTCTATTAGCACAGAGGGAAAATTCACCCATGAATTGCCCATATTTACCAGCAGGAAACATCTATGCAGTGTGTTAAGCAATTCATGTTAAAAAGTAAAGGGAAAAATATATTTGTACGTTTTACCTTTATTAATTAAGCATAATCAGACCAAGTGTGCTTGGCACTGGTGTAAGCCATGCACCATCAGGCCTTAGGCAGCTGCCAAAAGATGTATTTACAAATAAACACAGATATTTTCTCCATCCGCTATCATATAGGGCTCTCAAGCCACAGAGCTGAAGTTCTTCCACGCATTGCAAGAAGACAGGGAAGATTGCTGAGAGGCAGAAGATTGTTGAGAGGGGCTCTTCTTTCGTGTTCTGCTTCTCTAGACCTCCTTTGTACATGAAGCATAAAAGAAAGCGATAATTCAGTTGGCCAATAGGCAAGGAAGTAGAGACACACAAGGGCAATTCTATCGAGAACTTTAATATCTCTATGGATAGATGGAAGCTGACCAAACAGAGGAGAAAGAAGTGTAATGGTGAAGAAAAGATGAATTTGGGAGCACTCTGGAACTAGAATGTGTCTGAAAGGAAGAGTCACCAGTGCTGGAAGGTTTCTGCACATGGTTGGAGAAATATCTTCATCTTAGCAGTCCTATGTCAACTTGTAAATCATAAATCCCATGATGAGAAGGAGCAGTCCCAGTGCTTTGGGAATGTAAAGCGAGGGCAATTAATCTTCAATGAAGCAAATTTTCCTCTTATTAATTAATTGTATTCTTTCTCAGAACATGCTCTTTCACGTGTGTTACCCTGCTCTTTTTTCTCTTCATTGTCCAGACCTAGTTTGTCTACTGGTTCTTCTACAGGTTATTCTCTTGCAGTCAGCAAGATTCCACTATCATGACAAAGACCCCTGTGGCAAGACATCACCTGATCTGCAGCTCCCTTTTCAAATATAGCAGACGTGGTATCTCTGTGTTGTCTATTTTACATTTTAGGGGTCTCAGAACGAAGAACTTCATGGATCTAAGACCGTGAAGAACAGAAAGAGCCAAAGGAAGCTTGATGACCTTAAATAAGACCAAAATATGATTTTAAAAGTAGTAACCTTGCTGTTGAGAATGACTTTGAAATACCCCTTCTAACTTTGGAATGAGCGGAGAGAGAAGGAATTTGTAGTTTGAAGACAAGGACAAAAGAACTGGCCAGGATTTGGAAGCCATGAAAGGAAAACATTGGCACTCATTCACACACAGGGAATCATTGCTTCCCTCCCCATATACACAGAATGAAGTGGCTGATATTGTTAATGCCAGTATCTAAGAATTGTGCTACTGTTAGGAGAGGATCAAAAATATCCTGTTTCTTTGGACTCCAGAAAGCTCAGAAAGTGGAGGTGAAGTGTTTAACTGCCTGTGTGGCCAGTAGACTTACAGACCTGGTTGGTCTTCATATATCTCTGTTAGACAGGATGGACGTGCGGAGAGTCAGAAGGTGCTCAGAAGCAGAAAACACAGGACAGAAAAAGCAAGCTACTCCCTGTGCCTAGTAATAGGATTCTTTGCCAAACAGAGAAAGCAGGAAGCTGTTACAGCATGTGACCCAGTTAGGGATGTAAGACAGCTATAAACACAAACTGTAGAATGGAATATGCATCCAGTATTTCTTGTGTCTATAAAAATACAATTTTGGAGTTAAAGTTATGGTGCCACTGTGAACCTAGATAATTGTTATTATTTTGGGAGCATCTTTCAGTTCACCGTGTCTGAAATAAATGTGAGGGATGTGACCATCAGAAGTTGTGTTTCAGGAGCACAAAACTGAGGGGATGTGGGACAAGCTGGAGACTATGACACGAAGATATGTTGGACGTATGTGAGATGCAAAGACAGCTGAGAGTGTTGGATGGCTGATTAGGGGAGAGGAAACTAGAGTCTCATCTCTTAGGAGTCCTGTCTGACATGGCAGGCATCGGTGTTGTCCTCGGGTGACTTAGGGTCATCCAAAAGAGAGCTAAGAAGTGAACTACCCTTGAAGCAGTGTAAGCAACCCACTGGCTTGTGCTTGAGTTCATTTTATGTCCCTTTCTTTTAAACAATACTGTTTTTAAGCTATGTAGATTATGCCACCAAAATGTAAAGTTCAACAGGAAATAGATACTAAATCTGCTTCTACATAACAATGTGGGTATGAAGATACAGCGGCCATGGGCACATCAATTACAATCAATTTTGGTAATTAAATTTGTGTCGTTAAGACATAAATCTGTATGGTTTAAGAGGAATGCAGATGTCGAAATTGGATTTTTACCAAATAGGGTGCCTGTAGGCACAGCTGTTACCTCACAAATCTTTGCAGTCCTCAGACATGACTTTCCAATCATTTCCTAGCATTTGCCTTGTCTCTAACCTTCTTGCAGCTCATGTATTCACTCCACAGTCCTGCAGAAAGGATTAAACTTCATGCTTACTTTCATTTCCCTGTGGCTTGTCCAAAAAGCAAAACAAAACAAAACAAACAAACAAACAAAAAAAGGGAAGATGAGTGGGATCGGGGTTAAGTTATCTACCCCAGTGCCTGCCTTCTTCAGCTTCTCGTATACGTGGCAGCACACGTGAAACAGGTTGGCAAGCCTTGGGCCTCATGGCCTACCCAAACAGCTGCCTGGACAGCTTAGGGGATCATTCATATTGTCGAGTAACATATTTGTGATTTCTGATATCAGCCTGATCACTATCCAGAGCAAAACACTTGTGAGAGACAGAGACCTGAGCAAAAGAATAAGCCTGCACAACTAGTCTGAGACCCTTCCCTCTTTCAGCAGTTCCTGAGGACCTGCCAGATGAGACACTTTCTCACAGAACAACTTGGACGACCTTGAAATGAGAAAGCTGGTAATGCTGGTAGAGATTAAAAGCATTTCTCTGCCCACAGCTCTAAGTGTCACAGGGCAAAGAGCACCCTGCCCTGCTCCTGGGCAGATTCCAAACCAAGACTGACCCAGACAGCTAAAAGGCTAGAGGCATCCCACCCCTCAGCTGAGCCAGCCCCCGGGAAAATGTCCCAGAAGCCAAATCTTGCCCTAAGAAATAAATCAAGGAGATGTAGCACCAACTTGAGCTGGCGTCTGCATTTGGCGCAGTGTCCTTGTTTCCAGAAGGATTGGATTGGCCAGTGGTGGAGATCGAGTTAGAGCTTGACTGAAGGTAGAGAGAATCTCTGTGGTGTCTTCTGCTATGTCTCCAAGAGGTGTGATTCTGGTGACAGGGTCCTGTGGGACACCACAAACACCACGCAGTCTAACGCTCTCCATGTGGCTTTTATCTTGCTGTTTTCCCAGAATATGTTGCCTGTGTTGTAAGACCTAGACAGTCTGGCTGGTCAGGAAATCTGGCCACAAAGACATTCCTTAACTCACCTTGTTTAAGTGCAGCTTGAGCAGCTGGAAACAGAAAGTGACAAGATCTGCCTCTGCAGAACTGGATTTCCCCAGCTCTTCTGTCTGAGAATAATGCTGAGTTGCATTATTAGTATTTTTTTTCTCATGATAAGAGCTGGCATGTATCTTTATTTAGGTAGTGATATTAAGGAAGTTCCTCCTTTTCCCTAGCCCTGCAGTTTCCACAGTAATCTGATCAGACAGGTACAGCACCACCAGTCAGCTGTGCTCAGTGAAGCAGGTTGTTTTTATTTCAAAGGATCATGCTTTTGTTCACTCTTCATGGCATAGAATTGTGGAAGTTGAAATAAAGAGAAATCTTGACCAGAGTAGAATCCAAAGTCAGGCAAGTTTTTACAGGAACATTGCGTCAGAGGGTTGTCAGAGGGTTATTTTCTAGCTTGACTTCCTTCTGTCTGCATGCACGCCATTCACACATACCATGCACGTCAGAGTCCAGGACTGTCTTTCCAAGTTCTTTTAAATATTCCACACCAAAGAAGTGCAATGTTTAATATAAAAGATTACTTTGAACTGCTTAATGTTACACAGGATTTTTGAGTTAACAGTGATACAGCACTAAACTGAAATCAAAATTCAAGTGGAAACACTTAGCAAACTGCAGCAATACAGGGTTCACTCACAATATCAATGTGATTCCACTTACCTGTCTCTGTAACATGCCCACCATCCAGACATTGGACACACACAGTTGCTGGGAACAAATGTGTGGATGGAAGCCAGCTCGAGCCCGTTGCTGTCTTTGAAATTGTTTTGTTAGTTGTTTGGGTTTTAAACTCTATGGTGGGCTGAGTCACATATATATGTATATACACTCCCTCTACGCTGGTCTCACAAGCTTGGGGAGACATTTGTACTCCTGATGAGCTCAGGAAGAACCATTTACACAGGAGCGAATCCACTCAGAGGGGATGTAGTCAGTTGATCCACCCATGGACATGTTGATTTAGAACAAGGACCACCCTGCATTCCCCTGTGTGCTGAGGTAAAATCACTTCATGTGCCACAGCTGTGGTTAATGACTTACACCCTACACTATTCCTTAGATGCACTATTCCTTGCCCTTTTGCTCTGAACTTTCTTCCATTACAGGGGTTTATTGGTTGGTTATAGTGCAATAGATAAGCAACCAACGAAAACCTGAGAGGTGTTCAACTTTTTTTTTTTGTAGTGCTGCAGTCATATTGTCAGAAATGTAGCTTTTATCCAGAGCTCACTCTGCTTATTCCAGAGCAGGGTATTGCAAGACTGCACAAAGTACTACTCGTCTGTTTTATTTGTAAGAGCAATAAATGAGTTTTACTATGGGCCAATGGTGGTAGCCCTATTGCTAATGGGTGCTGTGATTCAGGTGATCAGCCTGAGCTTCAGCTGGAGGATGACCCAGAAACCAATAAGTGGATTTACGGTTTACAGCTGGGAGAATCTCCTTAGGGGTGTGACTTACAAGGAATTGAAACTAACTTGTTAGAGCTGTGGCTGGAGTCTTTCCTTTGCTTTAGCCTGAAACTCTTCTTTTTGATAAGACAGGGCACTCCTGTGGTCATGTATAGTGGTGGAGGAAGCAGGCAAGGAAGCCGGTACAGGATGGCTGCTGCCTCCAGTGCTCCCTTTTCCTCTCAGGGTAACCCTGGGGAAAACTGGAAGAGAACAGAAGAAAAAGCACAGAAGCTGGTGATGCCTGAAGAGGAGCGAGCAGGCCAAGCAGCAGCCCACCAGCAAGAGCAGTGGTAAGTAGCAACTGGTTGAAGTAGTGGTGTTGCTTGTGTTAAGTGTCTGCTCTTCACCCAGCTTGATGTTACCTCTGGAGGTGGGAATACTTTTATAGCCGGCCTGTGGATGGGACGGGGCATAGGAGCAGCATGTCCTTGTTAGTGTGAAGTGTAGCTACTGATGTGCTCCTAAGTGAGACCTGTTGTTTTGTTTTGTTTTTTCTTCCCTCTAGCAGATTTTTTGATATGGTGACTTACAACTGGGGCAGCTCAAATGTGCTCTATGTGTATGCAGCCAGTGCTATGTGCAGTAGCAGCAGCAGGTTCTGTACATTTGATTTTGTTCTACATGGTGCCTGTTTCTTGGATTTCCTTTCTAATTGGAGGTTCAAATACAATTCTATTTTTTTTTTCCTTACCTAATAATTCATGCTGAGTCTAAAAATACTTCTTGTGGCTTAAGAAATGGATATCGGCTGTATTCTAAATGTGATCTGAATGCAATCCAGGATACAGCACCACCTCAAATGACTTGATGCTAGCAGAACTAAAGTCAAATGCCAGTCCTACATTTAATTTTAAGCTTTATGTTTAAATCTGTGCTCTGGATCTATGGTCTGTCCCCTTTTTTTTTTCTTTTTCCTGGATGCCTGTTCTTCGATAGCTTGTATAAGTTCTAACATGCAAATACAATGCAATGTAGAAGCTCACAGTGGTGTGTGTGTATGTTTTTGCATGTGCTTAATGTGTGTATATTTAGCTGATGCAAGCTAATTGGTTATTTTTTCTTCCAAATATGACTTTCATGAACTGTAAGTAGTAACAGTGCATGTAATATTATTAATATGTGCTGAGTTTGCTTAGTTCCACTTTCTAAGAGCTGTTTCAGTTCCCTTTCTATGTCCTCTGGAAGAAGGAGGTGGAGCCATGTGTTATGAAAGCTGTAGCAGACTGCTGGTCATAAGCCTCAACCAGAAGATTTGCATTAACCCTTAAAAGGCTGCCACTAAGTAGTAATTTGCATGGATTATTTGGAGATAAGTAGCCTGGAAGTCAGTGAGCCCTCTAATGAGGCACTTTTAGGAGAGCAAACAGCCATTCCTGACTAACAGTTTGTGTTTATTTGGTTTGGAGTGCAAAACCTCTAGTAAAGCCCGTGCAAATACTTGAACAGTTAGTTGGCCTGAACTTCCCAATTAAGGTTAGATTAAAAATTTCCCCATAGATTCTGATCAGGCAATAGAATCCCATGTAAAACTAGATACGCTTTGGGGAAAGAATAATTTAAAGCCTTGTTTCTCCATTTCATCTTGATTGATACTTGCACAGACAAAATTGTTGTTAATCTAGTACAAGGACTGTACACTTAATATTTTTCATTGTGCAATACAAAGGGTTTTACCTGTGGGTCTTCAGAAAATTGTAACAAATAATTAATTCTTAAACCAGCGGTGTTACAAGTTATGGTAGTATGTGGTTGATGAGAAGGAAGAATAAAGGAAAGGTAAGTTTAGGCAGTACTATGTGATATAATTGGGAAAGAAACTCTCTTGGAAAGGAAGTGATTAAGAAAGCACTTGTTCAGATCCAAAACTGACATGAAAATTTACACATGACACCCTTTGTTGTATATAGGATGCTGTTTCATGCCATGGAGAGAGAAATCATTAGGGTGACAAGTGCTTGAGACTACTTCTTAAATGCAAGCTTAATAAGTTACTTCTCATCAAGTCTGTTAAGTGCCATGAAATTAACTTGTAGAAAGTGAATTCCTAAATTACACCTCTTCATAACTATGCAGAAACAAAAGTCTGTGCAGAAGAAAGGTGAAGTGGGAAAATGAAAGGCTGAATAGCAGACCTGGGAGGGAGGAGAGAGGAGGGGGAAAAAAAGTGTGGAAGGGGGTGATGAACTACAAAAAAGCAGAACTCAGAAAAGTTATGATGGTCCCTATGCCCACTAAGCAGCCTGTTGTTGCCATTTCTGAGCCTGGCAAAAATAATATTTCTGGTAAAATTGAAGGAGAAAAAAATAAAGAAAAGGAAGATATAGTGTCCAACAACTGGGAACAGTCCCTCATCACCTAGTGTGAAAGGAGATTGGAACTGTGAGAATGTTTGACTTGTGAAATCATATCCTTTATCTGCAGGAGTTAACTCTATCGTGTTTTTTTTCCCTTTTCCAATCTTCATCCTGAATTAAAAAGAAAAGAAATATATAGTGTTGTTGCACCTCTCTGTCTTGTGCTGATAGAGCGCTATGTATTTATAGTTCTGCTGAAAGCTGTGTTGTCTGTTCCTCAGTTAGAGGTGTGTGTTTGGTTGTGTGTGTGTGGTGTTTTTTTTTTTTTTTATACACCAAATCAGGCTATTAAACTGAAGGATATTAACAAAACTGAACAGTTTTGACTGCTGCCCTGCCAGTGATAGGAGCTGCAGAAGTGTAGTTTTAATTAAGGACAGTTTGTTGAGAGTTGAACTCTGTGCTTGCTACACAGGAAACATGATCTCCCATCTCTCTACCTTTCAGGGTGATGTACTATTCTTTATGGCCCAGGGAGGCAATTCAAAGATGTCCCAGTCCTAAGTGATCAGCAGCCACCCTTATCTCTAGCCAAGTGTTCAGTGACTGCATCAATGTATGAAGATAACTACACAGCATATACAGTTATATATATCTTGTACAGTAAGATTTCCATTAGTCTGAGTTATGGGGGTTTCTGTGTTCCCCGTAGTGTTGGGTAGTAGTGGGAGAAGGAAGTGCTTCTAATTCCTGTATTAGAAGACTTTCTCAGGAGAACTCGGATGACACAAGAGATGTTCCCTCTGTGCTTGCTTTGGTGAGGAGCTGCGGCCATAAAAGCAGAGGGCACATACAGGAGGGTACTGTGTTTGGGCAGGGGCAATAAAAGGACAGTGAATAGCTGAAGGAGAGAAGACAGATTGTTGGGAGATAAAGGGAGGGATGCACAGATGAACCTGCCACCAGTTTAGGTCTTAATTTTTGTGTAGTTTGACTTGCCTGATTTTCCACGAGTGGTGGCAAGCGTGACCCATAAGGTGTGGATGATATGGCGAGCAGCAGCCTGGCTGGGTGCATGTTTTACCAAACCTGTTGTTCTTTTCTGCGTACTGTCACATGCTGAGCCGAACCAAACTGACCTCCTCCTCCTCCTTCCTCTTGGAAATTCACTTCTGAATTTCAGTTTTATTCCTTAATCTTACTATAATTTCAGGAGGTTCTCTGTAAGTTTAGAAGTACCAGAGCTTTGAGATTTGGGTGCTTATAGCAGAAAAACAGGCTTGCTTCTGCCTCCTGCCTTTTCTTGGGCCTTTCTCTGCTGCCACTGCCTTTTTTTCCAAAAATCCCTCTTTTCCTGTTCAAGTTCACTCTAGGATTTAACTCTCTGTTTTGCCTTCAGGCCGCAGTCTGGCAAAAATGCTGGTCACTTAAATAGACACTTTAACTAAAAAGAGAGCCCAGATATACAAGCGAGTTACCCTGGCTTAATAAGCTTCCAAATATCACTTGAGCTGTAGTCATTAAGTACATTCTTAGCCTGTGGCAAACACAGGACAAAATCCATGAGTGCAGAATTTGTGATAGGCATTTTCAGCTGGCACAGTTTATTTTCTCCTTCTCATATTAAGAGCACAGACACAGCGAGGATGGCTCAGGCCATGTGTAATGTTAAGGCTCAGTAATTTACTTTTGTGTCTGAGCTGTAAAGCAGTAAGATGCTGCTGCTGACAAAGATGGAAAGTGAGAGCTCCAAACCTGCATATGGTATGTTTTTCATCCTCCCAGAGATCAGTTTATGGCACTGCCTGGGCATGGATCATATTGCAAGACCAGGCTCCGGAATTGTGGCTGTCGGTCATCGTTAGCATCTGGCTATAGCATGTGGTGATATATGGATACCTACAGGACAGTTGCTGTCTGCTGCCTTGGATTTGGCATGTTGTAGGTCTCTGATGTGGCAATCTCCGCAGTGCGTAACAGCAGGCAGCTGCCCCACCAGGCATGAGAGCCTTGGTGAAACAATGTTTTGTGGTGAGACTCACTTGACTGGCCTCAAGTAGCTACTGGTGATCGGATGCGAAGTTCAGCCTGCAATATCTTTGGAGGTAATACTGCAATCGTCTTTGGCAATTCCTTCTTTCCCTTTTTCTTTTGAGTTTTGAGTCAACATATCACTTAATACAGTATTTTGCATCTTAACATATTTCTTAATACAGTTTCACCTAAGTATTCTCCCTTGAAAATTAAGGCCATATATCAAGTGTATATGTATTAAGCAAAAATGGAATAATATGCACACACATACCCACAGGTACAAAAAATAAATATGCTTGCAAATACTCATACATGTGCATGCACTTTTTTCCCTTAGCCTTTTTTCATTGATTTCTGAATAGCAATGAACCGTTTCTTTTCTATAGAAAGAAATAGTACATGTACAGATAGGTAGTCTGTCTCCCCTGAGCCCTTTCTGAATTCGACTGCACCTGCCCAGGTCTTTTTCCAAAGCTTTATTCATTTGTGTTACTGTGCACTGAGCTCTCTTCAATTTCTGTTTCTGACTGAACACAGAAATTCCATTGCCCTAGAGAGCAAACTATTTAACTTTCTGCTTTATGTGCTATTCCTGTGCTGATGGGAGACACGGAGGTGGTGGGGGGAAGGCAACATAAAGCACAGTGGAACTGGAAATAGTTTATAACAGCCATTACTTTTGTAACTCTTTAAACTATTTCGCACTTCATTTGGAGGGCTTCCCAATGGTAACTGGCCAGAGTGGGCTTGAGGAAAAACTGAAGGGCTCAGCTCTGCAAAAAGCATTAGTTGTGAACTGTATTTCTCATGTGTTTATTCAGTTTTTTTTTTCTATTTTATGCATACCTAGAAGAGAGGAGAACAAGGGTTTCTGTGGTGAAATCATTGAAAGCTAGTCCTTGAGTAATGCTGGGTGAAAGAGTAGAGCTGCACACAGGCAGAACTGGAAAGGCACAGAGTTGGAAACTGCAGACATGACCTTCTTTGTGTAACTTGTAATTCAAATGGTAAACTATCCTTGCATATATTTTATGATGGGATGATATCTTGGGGGAGGGATTGAAATATTAGCGTGTGTATGTATATAGCTACATAGTTATTTATCTTCCTGCTGTATTTCTGTAATGTTTGTTGTCTCTGCTTGAAAACTCAGATGAGCTTTTTGGACACTTTTTTGTTGTTCTATTTTTGCTCTTTTCTTCCCTGAACTCAATATCCAAAGTTGTGTTCCCATATTTCAATACTTCAGGGAGACCAAGGTTAGCGGTGTCAAGTCTGTCTGACTCCTCTTTTGGGATAAGTAGAAAGGGCAGTTCTTGGTTTTGCACGTGTATGCTATGAACACATCTGTGAAACTAGATGATAATGCTCTTCTGTTTTTGAACTTGGACTAAAAAAAAAAAAATCATGTAGCATAAGCACCAAATAGAAGAGAATCCAAAGCTGGTCTCCTGTTTTCCCTTTCCTTACTTAAACAAGGATTTCAAATCCCGTTTTCCCCCTTACTCCAGTAACATGGAAACCGAACTGGCCTGTAAAGAAGCACTTTTTTTAACAACGGTGAGTCTGAAGCTGCTGATTAGACAAGAAGGCTGAGCTCTCCCTAGAAGTGAGGCCAGTTCCCTGTCACTGCTGGTCTCGCCTCCATCCCTTTCACAAACTGATTGATCTTTGCTGTATTTCATGTACTGCCTCTCTGAGCTACTGGGTAATGACCGTGTTCAGATGTCAGAAGAGGGGCCCATCTGTCCTTGTAGGTTCAGAGCCTTCCAGTCAAAAATGAAAAGCGAGTGAAGGAAATGATTTGTGGCATAAGGGCTAGGTTTGATGTGATGCCTCATACATACACACAGGGGTCCCTGCTTTCCCTTTAATTGGAATCCTAATCAAAAAAATAACTGTTTGAGGTCAGGTAAGTACACAGAGGATATAAAAACTCTTCTGTTCTCTTATGCTCTGAATCAGTAGGGTCTTGAAGATGCACTAATGTTCGCTATAGGAAAAATGCATAGTTATGCAACTTTAAAATTACAGATTTTTTTTTTCCTTTACTACGTTAAAAAAGAAAGGAGTTGGATACTAAGTAATAATTTGTGTGTATGAACTTGAGAGAAAATAGGCACTAATATCTGAAATGGTTAAAAAAAAAAATCTTAAGCCATAGCACTGTCTAAACGACATAACTGTAGAGCATCTCAGTCAAGGGCAGTTTGAAGTAAATTTTAAATGATACTACTCAATCATATGAAGGAAAATCTTGAAGGTGATCAAGAAGCTTATGATATGTCACAAAAGTAAGATAAGTTGCCAAAACTTCCCCTTGTTGTGCGACAAATGCCAGAGGAGTGTTGTTTAGTCTCACTGGTGGGAAGGGAAAGGATTGTATTAATTGGCACCATTAAAGCTAGCAGCTCTATCTTTACTAGCTTAATCTTATAAATTAATCCACATCCTCCTAGAGTAAGTCTTCAAAGAGAAGGCGGTAATTGGATATAAATATTTCCTTTCCAACTCCTGAATTACAGCGATAGAGCAGCAGGCAGCGTTTTGCACTTTGATCTGTTAGCATGGTTTTCTCTCTCCTTTTTTAGCTGTAGTCTCAGGCCTCGTTCCCTCATTACTTTTCTGCAGCCAACTGTGTTCTTTCTGCTTGCTGGCTTGTCCTCTAGCCACCCCCTGTGGCCCTTTCTTCCTCTAAAAGGCTCAGTCTTTGTCCCTCATTATTCCTTGTTTTCTCTTCTGCTCCTTCAGTCTCCCCCGTGAGGAAGCCGGATAAAATATATGTGCACATACGTGCGGATAAAGCTGTGCTGAATACTGCAGAGATGAGTTTGCTCTGATGCTCGAAGCCAACCACTAAGTGCATTTCTAGTAATCTTGCATCCCTGTGGCTTAGCTTTCACTGCCGTGGAGCACAGGCGGTGTAAGCTCATACCCGCACAATATACTGGCTAGATAAAAACCTTTGTTTCCTCCAAGTGGAACTGATGTGTTTTCATCACTCTTTTGATCACCCCAAGTCTCTAAAACACTCTGAACTCTGTCCTGTTTCTTTGCTGTCACATTAGATTGATAGCTCTTTGAGCCAGCAACTGTGTTTTGAATTAAGCCTAGCAAAACAGGGGCCTCTGCCCTGATTTAGTGCGTTGCGCTGTAGGCATGACAGCAAAATAAATACGGCCAAAGCATTGCAAATGCCTGGCAAACATGAGGCTAACAAGGAAACTGAGGCTCAAGCTGGCAACAGCTCACATGAATTCCTGATAGACAGTATGATTTTTGTGTAGTCCTTTGACAGCTCTTGGGCAGGCTGCCTAAGCCTTCTGAGGTGTGTGGTGCCCTCGAACGTGGGGTGGGATTGGCAGCACCCGTGCTCTTCCAGAAAGACTGTTCTTCCTCTGTGCTTGAGCAAGCTGAACTATAGATTGCCCACAGCCAATCTGTGGGAATAGTTGTCTACCATGTGGAGTTCTTTGATCTCGGGAAGGTATTGGATTTGAAACTACTGGGATTTGAGGCTGGCAGTCAAAAGTGAGACTTAAATAAGAGAAATAAAGACAGTGCTAAGAGTTTCTGAAAAATTTTACCCTTAATATTTATAGCTTAACTCCAAATCAAAGAGGTCTTTTAAAAATATTTACTAAAAAATCTAAATAATTGATTCAAAATAAATGGTAGATTTTTTTTTTCTTGTTATTTACAACTGGAGAAAACTGACCTTTATGTCAAAGAAAACCCCTTCCAGTTCTGTTTTCCTATAGACAGGCAAAATAATAGTCTTGTCTTTCATTTCAGTGTCAGTCCATATATCTTGATAACTCCAAATGAAACGAGAAGAAACCAGTTGCAGCAAAGTAAGTTTAGTTATCTAATACTGTAATACATTATTGCAACTAAAAAAAGTTTGTGTGCTTTATCACCCTTGCAGTCTTTATCATTACTTTTTACAATGCTTTTATGTATCTAGCTTTGACAATAAAATTATTCCATTATCTGTACCTTGTTCCTACCGCTCATGATTTCCATGCCTTGAGTTTAGATTGGAAAACCCAAATTTGAACCTTCTTTGGGGGGAAAGGCAGGAGGAAAAAGTGAATTATCAGTAAGAAATATTTTGAAAGCACTTTCTTGTGGAAACTGGGATAACTAGAACTGCACTGTATATTGATTCTTGAATATCCATTTAAAGAGTGTGAATGGATCTTTTAATGAAACTGAGAAAGACCATTCTAGATGGTAAACTATCCATGGTTATAAAAGTTCACTTTTTCTTGGCTTCAGGTGTTGCTGGTGAAAGTAGCTAAGCAGAAAGATCAGATGTGCTTAAAAAGCTTTCTCTGGCAGAAGTTATAACAAAAGATCTTGTCATGAAAGAAATTCTGTATGTGTAAGTGACCAAATGCTGCATTCCTGCAGTTCTTGTTGTTTATTTGCACAGGATCATGATGAGTCAGTCAGCCCTCCTGAAGTTTTGAGCTCCCTGGAGAAACTGTGCAGTTAAAATGCTTCTTCTCAAACATCTTGAGCTTGTGTTGAAGGGTAAAAAATAAAACGGACCTCCTCTGAACCAAACCTTAATCATTTGGAAGGAAAAAGAAAAGCAGGTCACCTGAGAGTTGACTCTGACCCTAAGAACATAGATGCTGTTGCCACCAGCATATATGCCTCAAGCAAACAAAGTACTCTTGCCTTCAATACTGTCAACCTAACACATTGAATCTAGTTTCTACCTAAACATTTGCTGCTATAAAGGTGAAATCACAAATAAATGACTCCAGCCTCTCTGGAGACCTGTCCAAGGACAGGCTTTATGTTGTTAAAAGAGAATTGGTGTGAGCATCTCTTAGCTATAACCTGCCATTAGAAACTGTGCTCTGTATGTGTGTGTACTGGTAAGAGTGAATTGAGCTCTTGGAGCCACTCGGGTACTACCCCGAGCCACAGCTTTGCTTTCCATACTCTTTGTGGGCCTTGCTATTGAAAGACACTTTCTTATCCCTGTCAGCCGATCCTGGAGGGCAGTGTAATCAACCAGGTCCTCCTAGAGCCTGTAGCTTGGCTTCATAGGTCTCCCAGTGCCATTGAGTGTAGTGCATAGATCTCCACTGACTGCAGTGTGAGCTTGACACCCAGCTCACGTATGGACACGTGTTGAAATGTCTTGATTTGAAGCTGACTCGCGCATACCTCCAGCTTTTATTGAGGGAATTTGTGGTTGAGAGGGAAGATGGCTTATTATTCACTCTTCTACTGAGGAGTGTGTTAAGTACTGCCTAAAAGAGTGTGTAAGCATGCAGCGATGTTAAATGTGACAACTCCTGCATTAGCCACGAACAGTGTAGTGTTTACCTGCTGATGGCCAGGAGTTCAATAGCAGCCCACCTAAGGAAACAGTTTCCTTAGATTTGCTGTTGGTGTAGAGTCCTGGTGTTTGCTCACCCATACAGTCTTGGATGAGATAGTGTTTGCCCCGCATGCTGCCAGCTCCAGTGGACGTACCAGTGTCTTAGGGGTGATCTCTGCATCCATGAAAAATAAGCATCTGCCTGTTCCTGGGTGGGTCTTCAGTGTTGTATGCAATTAATGATACTGCCTGCTTTTTTAGTACTACCTCTCACCTCTGCATATCTATTTCTTTCTGTATCTCCTCAGTTGCTAAGAAAGAGCTAGATGACCTGGAGAGGTGGAAGAAGGACCACCGGCCAAGGCCAGTTAAGTTAACTCCACAGAGACTGGGTAAGAAATGTCAAAGAGTTGTTATAGATTGCAAAATACTTGTAAATATATTAACCCCTCGCTACATGACATTTTTTTTTTTTCACTTTTCATAAAGTTGTTATTTAGAAGATTGGCTGTCAGTTGTGCTAATAGAAGTCTGCTTTATATGGTTTGTGGATTTTTGATGGTCCTGACAATGAAGATACTCATGAAACAAAGCGGCACAGATCATCATTCAAGCAATCTGTCAAGATCAGTGTAGAAAATCTGTATTAACGTTTAGGAGCGAGAGGTTGACGAGCCCACCTGCTGAGAGGACTGTCTGTAGTTCATGTCTCTGAATAAACGTACACTTGGCGTTAGCGTGCAGATGAGCAGCCTGTGTCAGATCTTTCAGTTACTTATAACTAAATTGCTGTGGGTAAAGGGTCAGTGTTATACTACTGTGTTAGGAGCCTGACTGCTGGCTCTTGAAGAGGCAAAAATGATCCCTACAGCCTCAGGCTAAACGTGCATGGGGTTCTGTATAACCAATCCTAACAAAAATAACTCTGGAGCTGAGTGGGGAAAAAAAAAAGACAGGATAAAAAGCAACACAGACTTAAGTCACACTGAGTTGAACTGTGTGATTGACAGCTATATTTTTTTCCTAGACAAAGGAGAGGAAATGGAACATCTCTTCAGATGGAACACATAAGGCAATTAATGTGCTACTTGAAATTTAGCTTAAAAAAGGAGGGGCAAGGGGAAGAACTGTAAGGAAAATGGGACAGCTGCAAAGAAATATGAAACAAGAGGGAGGTTATTAGAAATGTTTTCAACTACCAGCCTTCAAACTTATCTTGTTTTAATATCTTTCACTAATGTCTTTGGCACAAAAAGTAGGAGTGGGCTGATGAAACTTGCTGGCAAGACAAAAGTTGAAAGCATTGTCTGTACAGAATATGATGAGGCTGTTGCACAGAGAATAGGATGACCTTAAGGGACTGCATTAATAGAAATGGAACAAAACTCATTATGATGAAGTGAAGGATTATAATGGTACCTTTATTAGTTTTGTAAATTTATAACTTCCCTTCCTTCTTTTGGCTGTCATGGGATAATTTAGGCTGTTCTATGCAGATTATTGTGTATCTTGACCTCTTCAAAATTAAACTCTTTCTTTGCCATGCTATACAAGTTTATTGGGGCAGTATCATGTACATAAAAATTGATTTCATGCAGGAGATGGAAGAGAATCAAAATTCTACCTGATATGAAGAATTTTGACCTGACTCCAAGCCAGACTTGTTTCTAGGGTCACGGTGGTGCTAGTACCTCCTATGGTTTTGCCCTTCTGTCCAAGTCCCAGGCACTTGGAGTGGTGAATCTGCTTCTGCAATTTAGTGCAATACTCTGTATTTCCACCCCATTTGCAGTTATGGGGACAGGTATGTTCTTTATCAGTTTGTACATACCAGCTGCTTCCACCCTGTGAATAATTTCTAGAAAATATGCTTCTATCCTAACAGGACTAAAAAACTTATCACTGAAGAAAGTGAAATCTGAAAAGAGAAAAAATAGCCTGTTCAGAAAGCAAGTAGGCTGACCACATAAATGGAAATATAGGGAGAAACCTATAGTAACTAAGAATGTGGAAGGTTTTATCTTCCTCTGATTACAAGGCACTTAAAAACTTTCTTGAGAAAGAACCATCAAAAAAATCAAAAAGCTTATGAAAGAATTTGAGTTATATGAGCTCTTCAGTCACTGCCTAGTTATTATTTAGACTCCTGGAGACTGAGACACATGAACTATCTTAAGTGCTCCTGAAAGAGATAAAGTGCAAGAATTATTAGATCTTATGATTCCCACAGGAGTAAATTTGGAGCAGAAGAGAGTTCAAGGTAGAGGGGTGGGAAGCATCTCTAATTTCAGTCTTAGGTGCTCATCAAGGAAAAAGTATCCTATGTTATTTTGAGTGATTTATTTATTTATTTTTTTGGAGACTGCACATCTAGTCCAAATTACCAGAGAATTCTTTAAGTTGAAGTTTTTTGATATTCATGCTTTTCTTAGGGAAATACTGTGGAGTTGAAATCTGGAACACTTATGTGACTGGCAAACTTTAAGGCTACCATGGAGGATGAGTGATTCATTTAAGTTTCATCCTTTTTTGAAAGCATGAATGGAGCAGGATTGTAAAGAACAAATCATGCCTGAAAAATGAAATGTCTGCTTCTTTGATTATATGATATAAAGGGAATGCCAGTCATAACACACCAGTCTGACTCCATGAAATATTAGATACATTACAGCCAAGCCAGCTTGAATGAATTAAACCTGGCTACAAGGCTGTGGGTAATGACTTATTACTTAAGAGCTGATGTCCAGCAACACCTGCAGAAACTTGCAGGGAAACGAGTGATAAATGTTGCTGATAGGGCAGAAAGAAAGAAATAACAAGCTTCTAAAGTGTTTAGTAGTATTTTCATGAGATGCTATACCAGCTGTATGCTTACTGCTCATGTAAGCGTATTGCTTGTATCCCGTATAACCTCATTCTTATGGAGTTAATTGTGTGAATAAAGGGATGCTTCCATACTTAAGGAATTGATCTTCCATTCGCTCAATCTCAGAAAGTCACCTAAAAGATTAGTTGCCTTCCATTAGTAAGGGAAGCATTATTACTAAAGGGTAATTCATGCCCTTTGCTGCAAGCAGGATGGACAACCATGGAGATGTCCTTTTCAGTGTTAAAGACCTCAAGTACCTGAGATGAGTCAGCTCCCAGATTACTCTGTGTAGGATCAAGCTGCCACTGCAGAGTTAACTGTCCTGTAGTGAGGAACTTCTCAGAAAATCATTAAGCAAACACACAGCCTTCGTATACAGAATAAGACCTGCTTCCCAAGTCCTCTAAACCGAGGGAATAAATTACTGGCTTCCCTACTCACACCCTCCATCCCTAAGAACAGCTTTTGTTTCCTATGTGTGTGTTTGTGCGGGTGAGAGGTGTGTTTGGTTGTTGTTTTTTCATTTTTATTTTTTAATTTATTTTTTATTTTTTAGCTGAAGGCTTAACCTATATGGGCAGAGATTTAGATGCTTTCTACAGAGTCTGTGCCCTCAGAAAGGGCATCTTCTGCTACCTGGGTATGACTGCAAGGTCTCTTCCAAAAGGCTTTGATCCTCTTTTGGAAAGGGAATTCTTCTTCAAGCCACAGGATATTGCTAGAAAGGAGATAATATGGTGGGAACATCCAATCAGACCTGGTAGCTCTGAGCTCTTACGATTGATAGAACAGAAAATTTTGGCAATAAAGTTTTTAAAGTGTGTGCCTCTGTGTGAGTGTCAGACAGAGGGATACATAAACTGAGCAAAAGTGAAGAGGAATCTAGGCCTGGAAAGGAAGAATTATGGGTACAGCATGACTGATCTTCTGAAATTTATAGTTTTTCAGTTTCTGTAAACTGATCATCCACAATAGAGCATATTTACTGGCAGAGTGGATCACAGAATGTATACAGTAAGTCAGTGCTTCTTGAGAGTGGATATAATAATTGAAAAGGTCTCCTATAAGCTTTCTTTAAAGTCAGACAGCTACTGTAACTATGAAAAACTGCTGTATATGCATACGTCTGATCTGTTATTGCTGTGTTTTGGAATGACTGACATTTGAACTTAAAATGCTTATGCACCATGCAATTTATACTTTCTTTATCTGTTTAGGTGGAAAGGAATCGGAGGCTCAAGCAAGGCAAAAACAACAGATGATGCTTATGCAATCTAAATACCAGCAAAAGGTCAGGAAGAATAAATTTATTTGTTTATTTTAAAATAACTAGCTTAAAAAGGGCTTTTCTGTAAGTGTCATTGCTTCGTATGGCTATAAAATGAACTCCCAGCTGCTTGACAAAAAGTCATGAAACACGAAGGAAGCAGCAGAAAACTAAAAACAAATGTTCTGCACCAAAGAAAATGAGAAAATCGACCATAAATATGTAGCAAACCATGTCACAGATCATGTCTGAAATGACAACCAGTGCGGTTATAAAGTCACTTACGCTAGAAGATAGTGAAGTGTGTGCTGCCCACACTTCAACTAATTGATCAATGACCAACTATCTAGTGCTATATGTAGAAATGTTGTTCTTGTTATAAAAGGTCTAAATGCTCGTAAGTTATCAATCAGCGTTGTGATTCCTTGCATAGATGCACATTTATCAATCCCAGGTTTCTTGGTCCTCTTAAAACCCATATCAGAGTAGCTGTTGCACACTCTGCCTTATTTAATAAAATGTCTCAGTTTAAGAAAAATCTCCAGTAACTTCCATCAAACACATTTAGGTTTGAAAGATGTGTAGTGCAGGAGTCAAGGTATGTGACTTATGTGTTCCTTATACATACATTTGTAAACTTCTTTATTTTTATGTTGTGTAGTACAAGAGAGAAGAATATATAAGAACAAAAAAGGCAGCTGAAGAAGCTGAAATCTTGAGAAAGAAAGCAATTCAAAGGGAAAAGGTAAATGTGATTACAGTTGAGCTGGAATCATATAACAAAGCCTGTGTTGTGATGCTTTCTTTTACTGAACTACATGCATCAGATTTCTTATATGAATTGGTGTCCCTGAATTTCACCAGAGAGCTAGTGCAGCCTGTCGTCTTTTTCTTATTAGTTGAGTAAAGAAAATCTGTCCTGGTGTTCTGCTGGTCTTGCTTATTCATTTGGTGCTTCAGGAACTCCTGTGTTGTGGTTGTGTCCTCAGGAGTTAGCAGGAATAAAGGAAAAATTCTGGGGTCAAGAATAACGTTGTAAGTAGCCACATGGGTTATGTAGCTTATTCTGTCAAAACTTTTTGTACGCTCTGGTTGTGGCAAACGGCATGAGGACTTCGCAGAAATCTGTCGTTGTCTGCTACACGTGTAGGAAGCGTCCAAAGAAAACCAGTCCATCGTGGTGGAAAAGGCATTGAAATAATGGAGATAAAATGATTCTGCAATGTGTTCTAGTGTGCCCTGAATTCTGATGCCTGTCCAGATACCCAGCTTGAGGTGCGGGCTGGTAAGCACCACAGCTCCTCTGTGGCTTGCAGATGCAGGTTTCTTTCACAAATACCTTTCCTTCTTTTATATGTCCAAACATGTATTTGATCTGTGTACCAGTGTTGTAGGAGTCTGCTCGTGGCTGTTGGCAGGCTCCTGGCAGGTGTAGGGATGCTGCGTGGCCTGCAGCACTGCCCTTTGCTGTGACCCTGAAAGTGGAGCAGCTTAAAGCCATCTGTGTGGCAGGTCTGGTGCTGAGAGCAGTGGCAGTCCTCCCCGAGCACACAAATCCAGTCCCATCCCCAGAGATTGACGTTGCTCTTAGGCGCAGGCACCTGGTCTTTGAAGATGGTAAACCTGTCAGAGCTGAGCACTGGCTAGTAGGTAAGATTGCTTTCTCTTCTGTTACTGGGAGCATATTTATATCAATGACAGCTCGCGCTCAGATCTGGAGTTTTATTTCACGTTTGTCTCTTCCAGTTATTTCTGCAAAGCTGCTTCTAGTCTTGTGCACTATATAAAACTTGGAAAAAGTTGGCTTATTTTAATTTGGTCCTCTGCTGTCCTGGGGGGAAAACAAATGGTGTTCAGTAGAGAATGTAACCTGTAATTAATAATAAATACATATATATGGAGGAGGGGAATGATAGTGATGTGCATGAGAGTCATGAGAAAAGGGGAGATTTGAGATTTTCAAGGCTTGTCTCCACAACAGTAAAAATCTTCAATGTGCAACCTGAGGGCTGAGGTGTAACTCACAAATCATCAATACTGGATTGCATACAATGATGCATAAACAAAAATGACCTTAACTGTGCCCAGGCAGGGGTTAATCTGTGCCCCTTTTTACCAGTTGACGGTAGTCTGTGGGGATAAACCCATACACAGTAACCTGCGGGATATAAACAGTATTGTGTGGAAATGTCATCAACAGTTACTAGCTCGCGTACAACTCCAGGCGCAGTGATGATAACAATGGTAGAAAGGGGATTCATTATATTTTATTCACCTCTTAAATATGTGGTTTGCCTGTGGGCATTGGACAAGAAGAATATTGCAAGACTGTCATAATTTATAGCTACACCTAGAAAATATATTGATGTAGCAGTTCTGTTTTCATGCTATTTAATTTCTTTACCTTCACACCCACAGATTATAAAGTGTTTATAAGTGCTATAGATAGTAAAACTCTAACTGCCAGTTTCTTCTAAAGGAGAGTGTGCTATCATGGCAAACATCTTTGGCAAACAATTTATTTTGAATAAATAAACTTATACTTACAAATCAAGCAAGCAAACAAAATAGAGGAGTATGAAGGCGGTATGAACTCTTAACTTGAATTTGTGTATTTAGCTTGTCTTCCACAATAGAAACTGATCTGGTGAAGGTTTCTTCTTGGAATAAGATGTTAACATACTTAAAGTTTGTTGTTATTATTAAGTTGTTATTAAGAAAAGCACGATGGAAAGCCACTAAAGGGTGTTGATCTGTCTATTTCTCACTGCTGCAGATCAATGGTTCCTGAGAGGTAAGACTGCCAGGGAAGGGATCCTAAAGGACTGCCCCTGTAGGGACAGTGCTAGGCCATCTTTTCCCTAGGAGAACATTTATTTTCATATGGTAAATTAGTACATGCAGGGATTCAGCCAGGAGCTTGTCATTCTGCAAATTCACAAGCCTTCCTTGCTTGCTGGGCAGGCCTTCTTTTGCTCAAGGTTATTATTCATTCAATAAAAACAAATTGTCTGACAGTCTGAGAGGAGATAATGGCGAGGCAGCTTTGTCAGCAGGAGCCCTGAGACTTTCACAGCTGGAGAGCTGCTTTGCCAGCCAACGTGAATTGCAAAGCCCCACAAAAGAGTGTGTGATACCCAGAATGTGTGCAGATGCTCAGGTTTCTGTGACTGTAAGGATGATGTGCTGCAAGGCAGTGCTGCTGAGCATGGCCTCTGATTAAGTTATTGCTTTAATACCTCATTTTCAGAGAAGAGTAGTATCTCTCCTTCCTTTACCTTTGTGACTGAGAGAAAAATGGGGGGCTGTTAAAGCAGTACCTGAATGTGGGTGCTCTGTGTTATCTTCAGCAGGAGATGCCTGCTGTCTCTGTCATTCTCTAATGATCAAGGAAGGGGTGGTAAAACTAATGCTCCTGGCATCTACTCTGTTCTCCTTCAGCTACTAGAGAGAAGAAAGGTAAATCTTCCCCATCCTGTGTTCCAGAGAGCCAGCTCTCATGAGCCAACCCTTTTGGTTCACTGTAGGTAGCAGTGAGTGGGATTTGGGATTGCAGGTGGGGTGTTTCAGCCAGTTTGTCCTGTGACAGCTCTGAGCTGCTCATGGGGTAACCGGGGCTGCACAAATTCAGCTGTTCTTCTCTCCTGAGGTGGCGGTTTCTCAGTATTCGTGCTCACTGAAATAATTTTGGAAGTTTGTTTGTTTGTTTGTTTTAATATTTGGCCCTAATGCTGAGGTGGGTGTCTGATCTGCAGAAAGTGTGGGAGTATGTGGGAAATAGCATTATTATTCTTTGCTCATTTGTAGAGGCATATACAGTTTGGTATCTTCTGTGTAGGCTTTTGCATCACAAATTTTTACTGGGCTAAACTGTAACTTAATTTGAGTCTTTTTGGATGAAGGGGCAGCCAGATTTCTAGGAAAATGAGCATGTGGGTTGTGCTATTTTGTGTACAGCACACATGCAGAGATCTTTAAGATCAAGAAGCCAAATTTCAGTGCACGGCATGTCTGTTTTCTGTCCTTCAATCTGTGTTCCTATTATCCTGCATTTAGAATTTCCTGTGTGTATTCTAGGACTGTGTAAATGTAGAAAGATTCAGAAGAGTTGAACTGAAAATGCTCAAGTTTATTCCAGTGCAAAACCATCTTTTCTTCTGCTTTTACATTACAGAGAAACAGTCATTCCATCTTCTAAAGCTGTTCTTTTTAGAATAAACTGTAATTTCATTTTATTTTTTATTAAATCATGTGCTCTTTAATTTGACTGTGTTAATCAACATGAATGGCCTTTTCCGGGAATTTGCAAAAACCAGGCACTTTACAGACATTCTGCTAATGCTTTTCAACATGTTTACCTTCAATATCACAGCTGTTCCACTCTTGGCTTTATTTTTGAAGACCGTGCCAAATGTGAAGTGCTTTGGCAATGTTTATTGATAGATTGTCAGCAGTTAGAATATCCCATTCACTTTTCCTGTCATATCTATGTGCCCTAAGCAGGGTCCCATGGTGAGCTTTCAGAATAGACAGCAGTTACACCATCCACTAGAAAATAACTTCAGTGTGCTGGAGTATTCTTCCAGCACCATTTTGATGGTAGAATAGGTGTAGAATATGCGTCTTTCTTATCTACTGGGAGCTGGGGGGTAATATTGAAGGATTAGATTGATCAACTTTAGCATCATTCTGCTGAAAGCCAGGCCATGGCAACCCTGGTAAGCTTTGGGTTTTAACTTGAAAATTATTTTAACTTTGACTTCTCTCTGTATATGCTCTTTCAGAGGTGAAAGTGTCAGCTTCACCACTGAGCAGAGAGGAGGGCAAAAAGCCTGGAAATTGAACCTTAGCGTCTATATGACAACAGGGACAGTTTCTTGTTCATTAGTCAGAGTAGGACCAGGTCTGATAGGGATCTATTCTGATACGGATCATTCTGTGTTTTCCATGTTGTCCACTTAGTGGTGTTACCTCACTAGTACTGAAAACGTTGCCCTGTTTCTGAAACCTGGGGGAAAACAGAGGATGAAATGTAAAGAAAATATATATATATATATATTTTTTTTTTAACCCCAACTGCCACCTATCTCTGAATAGGGGAGTTAGGAGCAGACAAGGTATTCATTGACTACTTAAAAATAATAAAAATTGCCCATATTGTGAGTTAGTATGCCTCTGTTTAGTTACATCAGTGGTGTATACATTTTACAAATATCTAAAAATCTCCACTGACTGGTCACCTTATTCAGAGAGCACTTTCTTCCTACTTTTTTTTTTTTTTTTCCACTGCTGTCTCTTCCAGTGTTCCACTGTTTCCACTGTTTTCTTTTTTTTGTACCTGCAGATATCTGACAGGATTGAGGTTTTTGTTGCTTGTATTCTTTTGTGTGTGGTTTGTATGTGATTTTTTTTTTTTTTTTTTTTTTTAATCCAGTATATGCTGAGTAGGGATTTGCACTTTTTTGCCTCATTTTGAGGGGAAGGAGGGGACAGAGAGTAGATACTTAACCTGCCCTTCCAGAAGAGCATTTCATCCAGTGTTATGTTAAAGGGGCTTGTTACTTCTGTGTTGTCCGGATATCCTCAGGAGTTCTGTGTGCCAAAACTTTGGCTGACGCTTGCACTGGGCATGGTACCTGAAACAGAATAGCATTTGGTAAGTGCGGATATGCCCCTCATTTTTGCACTGCTCAGGATATAAGGCTTCTGGAGGCTGTGGATCTACGTGCAGAGCTGTGTGTGCTCCAATTGCAGCTACTGGAGCTGCAGAACCGTGAGCCCCCAAAATGTCATCAACCAACAGCTAATCTAATTGCAAATGCTTCCACATCTCGGAGTAGCCCCTATCATCACTCATGTACGGGCCCCATTAAGCTGCATCAATTAATCCTAGAGATGGCCTTAATATTACAGCTGGGGAGCTGCAAAGCCTAATGAGGCCCTCTGTGAGGGTGTGTGTGTCTGCCAGGAAAGCAGTGGGTTCTTGTATTTCAGGTTGGTCTCTTGACAAGTTTACGGAATTATGTATGACTCGTGGTCATGTTTCAATACTTTTTAATTTGGGATTGAGTCACTTGTGTACCCAACTACTACTATTGTTATTTTGAAAACCAGAATACTGAAATAATTTGTTTTTTTTTGCCTATCAGAAATCCCAAGAATGATTTACTGTTTTTAATGCTGTAGGCAGAGAGGCTTGAAGCTAAGAAAAGGCAAGACGAAGTGCAGAGAAGAGAGATGTACTCTGAAGATCAATATTAGTAAGTAAAGTTTGAATCTGACCACGCTTCCTTCTTCCTTGTTATGTGAAACTTTTACTAGTGGAAACTAGTTACCATCTCTGTACAAAAACTGATGTCTCTGGAGATTCTTTCAGCAGGGGCATCTGGTGCATTGGCTCCAAACTACTGAACTCTAATTCTGAATTATCTGTCTTGTTATTAGACTTTACTGGCTAGCATAGCCTCTGTGTGGTGGTTGAGGGAGTTGTTTGTTTGTTTGTTTGTTTTTCCCTCTTCAAACAAGGTTCTCCTCTTAAATATTTAACTTTTTCAACTTCCTCATGTTTGAGAAGTGAAGGGTGTGTAATTAAGCAGGAAAAAAGGACCCATTCTCTATCTTTTGGTCACAAACGCTAACTTATTTTGAAAGATCACAATGTTTTTATATATTAAAAAAGAATGCATCTAGAGTGTGCTACTCTTTTATAGAGGTAGTTCTTGGATTTTATTTCTTTAAAAATTGAAGTCTTGCAACAAAACATACAGAGGTACTTGTGATAGTGGGTACACTGCTAAATTTTTCTCCTCTGTCAGATAACCAGAGTCAAGACCTCATGTGTTGGGAGGGATTCAGCTTGCTTAGCATTAGACACTGACTCTAAATTCTGTCCTTCCCTTTCTATGAGTATAGAGTCCCTTACAGGGAGCAATTTTACCCATCCTAAAATAAATGTCTAGTAGAAAGAACATGTATCATCTTCTAGAAATTTACCTCTGTTGGCCACAGACAGAGAGAGACTGGGCAATTTACTTCAGAAACCTCTTCTAAACTATGTAGGACAGAGTAACTGTCCACACAATAATTTTTACTTTAATAATAGCTGTTTTTCAGAAAAAGTGCTGCTCTGTTCCTCACCAGTACCATTTAAAAATAACCTTGAAGTGTACCCTGGAAGAGACCAGGGCTTTTGTACAGGGCTTTTTTCCTTTTCTCTCTAAAGATGCTTCATTACTTCTGTATGATCTATTGAGGAAAGAAAGGATGCTGCCTTTTTTTTTTATTTTTTTTTTCCCCTCCTCCTCCTTTTTCAGCATACTCACTTTCTTCTGATCACTAACTCTTTGCTTCAGGAGGCTACTTGATGGCTTGGTTCCCCTCCACACACACACCTTCTTATTCTTCCTTATCTTTATGCACTTGTAAGACTGAAGAACCTTTTGCTGCTTTAGCTGAGCTACACTCTCTGGACTTTTGGCATTTTTTGCTTCATTTCTTGGTGTTGGAGAAACTGCTGTTTGATCAATATGTGCCTTCTATTCCTTGCTAACTACTATGTAAATCATAAAGACTTTATCAAATAAAGTTCAAAATTAGAAATTCTTTCCAACAAGTGTGGTACATACTACTGTTTTTCTCTTCTCATTTTTAATTATTACTTCTGGTTGGGAGAGAGGAGAGGGTGCTGCTTTTCACTTTTTGACTAATGCAGTCCTCCTTCATAGTTCATTCTGGCAGCAATTTTGGCTAGACTGTTTCTCTTAAATTCTCAAAAGATATGCTTTGAAAATGGTGGGTTACAGACCGACTTTGTGCTTTCATTATCTAAATGAATTAATATGTAATCATTCAATGTAATAATTATCAAAACAGGATCTAAATTACATCTTCCCCTATTTATTTTAGTGGCTAGTAAAGAAATCTAACTTTCATGAAAATGAGGGCTTTCTATATTTAGCACAGCTCCACAATTTAGATGTGGGAATTTAGCCTACCTTGAAGACCTATTTCCTCATAATACTTCTTTATTAACAGATTTAGATGTGGATTAACTCCTGAGCTAATTGATTCCATTGGCCGTGAAGTTCCTGACTTGCCGGTTCACTCTACCCGAAAGTATTTATTTAAGTGATTCAAACCAACTGTATCACATAATTAACACACAGTGCTGTTTAGTCACCTTTACCTTTTCTATCTCTAAATCCTGAAGTAGCTCACCTGAGTTCCCTGCATGATTGATTACTCTATCCTTCTCTGACTTTTAAAACAGCCAACTATGTTCAATGCTAGTAGTTCCAAATCCTTCACTTTCTGTCCCTATTTTTTTAACGTATAGGCATTAGAGCCATTCTCTTCTTGCATTCCCTGCCTTCTCCTCTGTCCTCACCTTCTATTTTTTTCCTTTCCTGTTAGGCCTTAGGTCTTTCCTTAAAGACATTGCAGAAGTTTCTCATGGATATTAGTATTTTACCCTTGGTGTCATTTCATGTGGATTTGTTCAAGATGCAGTTTTTGGACTGTCAAGCTCTGATACCATGAAGGCTACATCTGACCGTGCAAAGACTTATTTGATGTACTCTGTGTACTAAACACACCATAAGGGTCTGCTGGATATTGTACCTGGAGGAAGTAAGTTGAAAACCTATGTATAGTGAGTGTAAATCTGGTCAACCCACAATCTCTCATACTGTATGGTGTAACTCTAGTGCCTTCTCCTCTGAAGAAATTTTTTCAGTGGACTGAGGAAAGAGATCTTGATCAGCAATGAATTTAACTTTGGATGTTGTTGAGGTGGAACACAACGTCCAGCAGTACTGGAAAGCTGCTGTCACGTCTCGACTCTTGTAAAGTAGCTCTGGCATTGTGCTACTTGTTATTAGTGCCATGTAGTACCAAACAGGTGGTATTTAGCACAGTACTGAATGCATACTGTATAAAAATAAGTGTCTTGTTACTTCCATCATTGTGGAGTCCATATCTAGAAGCAAAAAGAATAAATATGAGGTTATGCCCCCTTAATCTCTGTCTCAGGGTATTTTACTCTCATTCCCTGCTTACTGGGAGTGGGGTAAGGGAAGGTCATGTTCTGCATACAGAGCAATAACCTCTAAAAAATTGTGGCCTGTAGGACTGTTTCAAAAATAAACTGCCTTGTTAGTTTGTCTTCTCTAAGTAACCGTAGCTGCAACATCACTATTTTCTTTGAAATCGATGCCTACCAGTGGTCTCATTAGCTGAGAAAGCTTTTTAAATTGATCACCTCTTTCAGGTATATCTTCCAACACAGGATAGAGCCCAGTCAGAATCATCGTCTTGAATGAAGTTCCTCTTCTATTTGCTATGGAAAAAGCATCCAAGGGTCTTGGGTCATTAATGTGCTGTACCAATAAAGCATAGCAATGCACAGAAGTTCCTTGATTCTGACTAAAATCCTATTGCTATCAAAAAAAAGAGGAACTTCTCACAGAAATCTCTTTTTGAAGATGTACTCTTAAGTGAACAAATGACAGGAGGAAAAAATGACTGCAATCTTGACTTGTCTGGCAAATACTGTTATTTCCTAACTCTTGAAAGCTTTTAGCTTTTTTTCTTAATCCGGCTGTCTCTTAAACTGGACTGTATCTGCTCTGAGAGTTGCTTGAACTCCTGATATCCAGTGGAAATGAGGTCTTGACTCGCATGTAGAAGTAACAGGATCAGCAGCTCTGCTTGGCTTAGGTTGACTCGAGCTTAGGTGGACTTAGGTGATTAAGATGGGCAAAATCCACAAGGTATGTCTTAAGGTGGCCTATATAAAAGGTGTGAACAGCCTGCAGAAGCAGATTTTGGGCTGTAGGACACTATAGCTTTTTCTAACAGAAGAAAAGCACTTGATTGTGTTGGTGACAGCATTTCTGTGGTCCTGACCCTGCAGATATCAGATGAGGAAGATGCACACTTGTCTACAGGAAACTATTTGTATGTGAATCAGTTTTTTTTTCCTGTGAGTAGGAGTGTCTTGGATGTATTTTACATTTGTTAGTATCCTACTCTAAAGTAATTTTTGTCAGTGGAGGTTAAAAGATACTGAATGCTTTTGTGGTCCTAAACTTTCAATTATTAACTCTTATTGGGAAAAGACTGAGCATCCACCTTTCTGAGCAGGAATGAAGAAATTGTCCTGCCAAGACCTTCCCCTAAAAATCCTCCTTTCTTTCAGACACAGAAATTATCATTCATATTGTAACAAGGGATAGCCACCTGATAAATTACCCTGCTATGACTTGCTGAACAGGCTGCATGAATCTGAGCCCAAACTGTCAAGTATCTCATTACAAGATTTTAGCACACCTTTCTTTACAAGATGCTTTTATTTCATTTGGATTTGATTTCCTGGGGATGTATTGTTGGATGTATTGTAGTCCACCCAGTTTAACAGCCACCTACTTGCCTATGTAATAGGTCCATATGTTTATGTAAGTTTAGCACATAGGGTTGAAGCTTTTGGTGAGGGAGGAGATATTACATAATGTTTGTTTTATCACTTAATTCCTCTTTGTTGCATATTCATATCTTTGTATTTGTGAAGGTTGCACTTTACATTCTGGGCACTGTTGCACTCTGGTCCATGTGTGCATTCAATATATTCTGCTCTGAATTTGGAGCTTGAAACACAGAACTTGCTGGAGAGTCAGTAAGTGAATATTGCAAATACAACCCAGGAGTTTCACCCAACCAAGCCAATGTGCCTGCCAAAGCAGTCTTTTCAGAAAATGCCAGAAAATAAAACCTGAATCAAAACAGAACTCTTATTTATGTATTTTTACGGATAAATTCTAGTGTCCTTGCCAGTTTTCAGTCCTCTATGATGTGTGGTTCAAACAGCAGGCTGGTAGCAAATTTTCCCCACAGAAGTGCAAATGTAAACCTGACTAGACTTTCAATGTTGGTTGCCAAAGGGAGTGAAAGAGGAGTTGCAGGAACCACACAAAGGTTTGCAGCCTTGAGAATCTTTTGTTTGCTTCCTTTCACCACGATGGTCTTCATTTTGTTCATTTGCTCCTGATTATTTTAAGCGTTGTCAATTATTTAGCTAACAGGCAGAAAACTAGGCTTTTATAGACATCCAAAGGGACTCTCTTGAGTGTAATAATGAAGGCAGTTTATTGAACGCCTGTGAGGTTGCTTTCTAATTGTACACATTAATCTGCACATGCAAGCTGGCTGAAAATATAGAAGCAGATTGCACATGCAGATGGAGCACACAGAATGGAAGATCTATGCAATAGACTTATACAAAACTGCATTTTCCTTAAAACTGGATTTATGTTTATTACTTCAGATAATAAATGAAACTTGATGTCTAAAATAACTTCCTAGAATATTGGATGAGTTGGTGGGAGGAAAGAATAGTCTAGCAATATTATTTCATCCAGTCGGGAAAACAAAAAAAGCAAGTGGGTTGATGGGAAAAATTAGTTCTAGATGTGGGTGGGAAGTGAAAGAAATAAGTCTGCTGAGAAAGTTGCTGTGTTCTTTTAACCTATTTTTATACTTTCTGCAAGCCTTTTACCTAAAAAGAAGTGCTACATACTGCATTGCTGTCCACAAAAAGAAATAAGAACTCGTACTTGAGGACTTGTGGGCAGGAATGTGCTACCAGCCAAAGACAGCATGTTTTGATCATTAAAGTTAGATTTGTCCCAGTCTTCTTTTGCATGCCTGCTCATGGATCCTCGTGAAGTCTGAGTATTGTGTTTTAGCTTGGTAAGGAGCTACCAAAAGGAGTTTGAGTTAGAAGTGAGCAAGTCCAATACTGGAAGTAGCGTCTTTCTTCCCAATAAAGGCTGTTGGGAAGGACTTATCAAATCATGTAGGAATCTAATGGGTTCAGTATTAAACCTTTTCACCTAATAGCTTCCAGGAAAAGATGAATCGGCCCATGGGGAGAAAAAAAAGTGCATTAGTTCTTGCTGACTATTTTGCACATGGCTCCCTTTCAGCTTTTCTCTTTACTCGAAAATGAACCTGTCCTGCACGTGTTAAACTTGAGGTAGAGGAAAAAGATCAGCCTGTGTAGGATCAGAGGGCTACCTGTTGCCAAGAGGTGGCAGTGGTTTTACTGCTTTGCCCCTGTCATTGCCCAGCCATGGGAAACATGACGGATCCTTCTAACTCTTTAAAGCTCTTTTACAGAGGTTTATCACAGCGACAAAGCAGCAGATGTGGCAGGAGGTATGTGTAGACTGTACACAATCAAAAAAACCTTTTGATCTCCACTGAGGCTACTTTCTGTGTTCTTAATGGGTTAATTTTAACATAGGTGCTTTCTTTTTATTTTTTTTTAATTATTTATTTAAGTGTCTTGTTATTGTCCTCTAACTTTCTTCTCACTTTGGCACATGATTTTTCACACGTGAAAATCCCAAGTACAGCTCCATCTGGAGTTTTTCCTCCATCTCCCAACATAGAATCTGCATAAAATTTACATAAATCAGTACTTATCTCTCAGGATGTAGACTTCTGAAATTCAGTTTTAACATTTAATTGGAATGCCCTGTGTTAAGTTGCGTAACAGAGAATGAAGTGCCTTAATACTAGTCGACCTGGCTTGTCAATCATAGCAGTAGACTGCCCAGATTGCGTGTGGCAATGCACAAGGTGAAGCTCTGGATGAGGAGAGCAAGGAACGAAATGAAAGGTTCACATCCTTTGTCCACTGGCTTTGGGGCTGGCTCTAGTAAGAATACAGCCTCTGTGGACATTATCAAAATGAAGGCAGATTTTCTTGCTGGGAACCTACGGTGGTGGTAAACAATGCGTCGTGCTTTCTGCAAAAGTAGGGGTTATGCTTGGCCATTCAATGTGTTGAGGTGGGGAGAAGTGTACAAGTTCTTGTTAGTGCTGCGAAAAGACGTCTGATATGAACAGACTTTTGCTCAGATTTTCTTCTTTTTGAGAAGGTCCTGTTAGTCTTTAAAAGCCATCACGAGACTTCTGTGCAGAACTATGAAGTTGTGCACACGTAAATTTTGCTAATTCAGATGAACCTGGAGAAAATGGTGGACTGTCACGTTAGTGTAACTCACTGGCACTGAATTTGGAAGCTGATGTGTTGTTCTCTGCCATTCATTACTGGATGCTACTTTTGTCTGCTTAGTCAATGTCTGCCTAGTCACATTTTCCCTCTGTCTGAAATGGCTGTGATGATTCACCTAGACTGGGCTTGTTTATTTTGTATTGCTGTGTTTGGATGGCTCTTGGCTTACTTGTGGACATTTTGTTAGTAATATTGTAATGCTGGAGGTTCTATAGCTTGCGAAAAGGGTTTAGAAGCTGTCTTGTGTTCAGTAGTAATAAGAGTGGCCATTATCTTTTAAAAGTTGCCAAGAGAAATATATAAATCTATTTATACATATAAATATATATAATATATTTATGATATATTCAAAAGTAATATGCTTTTTTTAAAGTACTAGCATTAAAGCCAGTATGTTTTTCTCTTCCTCGGCATTTCAATATACATCAATTAAAGCAAAAGAATTAACTGCCACTAGTTTCATTGGGAACCAGTGATGAAGACTAAAAACAGCCTTTTCTAATATAAACATTTTTAATGTTAGCCTGCAAAAACAGATTTAAAAAAATCAAGAACTCTATCTGTATGCAGGAAAAATCATTTATTTACATCTTCATTCAGTGGAAATGTAAGGACTCAATGAAGTACAAACCTTATCAGAAAAAAGTTCCTGGCACAAATCGTGTGTGGAGGAAGATTCTGGGAACCGGGTGCGCATCCTGTATTCATGTCCTTAGGGCTGAATCTTTTTCAGGACTGGGGCTTCTCCTCATCTTGTAGGCACATACTTGCTGATAGGAAATTCGAGGAGTGTTAAGACCCATGTGATGCTAGTAGTCCATGCTCTTTTTCTGTGTAGGACTTTGGACCTTAAGTCTGGAGAAAGGTCACAGTGCATCCTCGGATCAGCAGCGATTACCCACCCGAGTCAACAGTGGCACTTTCTGCTTCTCAGTTTTCAGGGCTGGGGTTCCTGTTACAAGACCCTGTTAGACCCTATCTAGGCCATAGAAACCGTTATGGACACAACATAGGCATTTTGTCCCCGCAGATATGAAATGCTTGTAGATTCCCTGATGCAGAGGTAGCTTGGGAGTGTCAATTGTAAGTTGTGAAGTTGCATTATTCTCAGTGGAATACATAATATTAATGTTTATGTTTTTTTTTTTTTTTTTTTTTTTTACACATACTCCAAGGACTTCAAGTATGTATATTTTTAAGTAGAAATCTTTATAAAATGCAAGAAAGTACTCTGCTTAGACAACAAATGCAAAACTAAGAGCCATATATCTAGGAAACACAGAAAGGCTTCTGTAGAATCCGCAGTGTGAGCTGATTTCTACAGTCAGGAAATGTCCTTCCTTTTGTTATTCTATTGCCCTGGCAACAGTATCAGTATTTTTCCCATGAAAGCTCGTAGCAACTTCAGCCCCCAAATTCACTTTTATACTTTGGTCCATAGTTGCTGCATCTATACTCATAAGTTAAATGGTGTTAGAGACTAGGTTACTTTTAAGGTCAGCAGGACTAAAACTGTCCGCCTCCACTGCTGGCAAACTTTCTACTCCCTAAAATGAGGCAGGTGTATCCAAAATGGGAGTTATCCGTGGCTAATATTAATTCCTGGAGAGCACCCAAGAGTTATTTGTGCATGTATTAAAGTGCTGTTGGGAACAGGGCAAAACTATGCCAGCAACTGTTCTGACAATATGGATAGATGGCTGAGTTCCTGAGTTAAGAGTATTGCCTGGTGCTATTAAGCACCCCAGGAGTTGTTATTAGCAAAGTAAAAAGACACTGTTCCCAACTGCGTAATGGGAAGAAGGTTAGAGAAACACAAAATAGCAGCATAAGAACATTCCAGTTTGTACTGGAATGACTTAACAGTCATCTTCAGCCTGATGCTTCCAGGGCAGAGGAGGGCCTGAGGCCTCCCCATGCTGGCAAGGGTTCAGGTTAGCACCATCCTCAAGAGGATAGTGCCACCCTCTTGAGTTGTTTAAATTTTGCATCTCCTTCTATCTAGCTATTTGTGAAGGATAGCAGGTTGCTGATGTATGCAAATTATTTTTGTTTCTTCAGCTCTTGCTCTTTTTTCCTTACTGCTAGTCCTTTTAGGGGAGTGCATTTCTGGCATCTCTGATTAGCCCTTGAAATTTTGTGCAAGTGAGATGTTGCACAAACTGTCTGCGTGTGGAACACCTATGAAGCACTTGGATATGCTTATTTCTTTCTAGAGATGATGTTTGCTTCTCTAAGACATTAATTGAACTGTCATTTCTCTGACTTCCCTCTTTCCAAGCAACATAGCTTATGTTATGCTTTGCATTAAGATTTTAGGATAAATATTATGAAAAGCACCACACAGGCAACACTTCAATAGTCTGGCAACTGAAGATATATTGCTAGGTCTCCATAGAGATGATGCACAATGTATTAAAATGTATGACTGACTGGACAGTGTCCGTCTTCAGCCAGTTTCAGAATTCTGAACCCCTTTCTTGCCAAAGGAACTCTATAAATTTATGACTTGGTGCAGTGTAGTAGGATGTCTAAATGTGTTCAAAAGTCTTGCTGAGAAGCTTGATTTGTTTCCACCCTTGCAATCGTAGTTTCTAGTACTGAAGCTGAGCTAGCTTTTCACAGATCAGCAAGTGGGTCTGGAAAAGGCAATGTCTCAACTCTCCACTTCCTTATGTCGGAAATAAGAATTTCCGCAATTTCTATGCCATGCTCTTGTCATCCATAAGGTATTCGGGTATCCAGCAGTACCCTAAATTGCCAAACTGCCTTCTCGGTATCACCCCCCACCCCATCCCTCTGCTGAAGTAGAGTAAGCTGGGACAAGTAGTTCAGCATTATATCCAGTAACGTTTTGACCATCTCCAAGGATGGACCCTCCATAGTCTCTTGCGGCAATCTGTTTCTATATTCAATCACCCTCACAGCAAAGGCATGTTGTTGGTTGTTTATGTTCAGGTGGGATTTCTTGCCTTTTGTTTTGTGCCCTCATCCTGGGCTGGACACCACTAAGAAATATCTGGACCCTTTTCTTTATACTCTCCCCTCAGGTATTTCTAAACATTGACAGAATCCCACAGAGCCTTTCTCCAGGCTGAACAGTTCTAGCTCTCTTAGCCTCTCCTCATATGAGAGATTCTCTGGTCCCGTAACCGTCTTTGGGATTTTTTTTGGCCTTTCTCCAGTAAATCCATGTGTGTCTGCACTGGGGAGCCCAGCACTGGACCCAGCACTCCAGGTGGGTGCTGATGGGCCCTGAGCAGAGCAGAAGGTTCACCTCCCTCAACTAGCTGCCAGTGCTCTTCCCAGTGCAGCCTGGGATGCCACTGGCTGCCTTTGCCACAGGGCACACAGCTCATAGTCAACTTGCCTATTGGGAGCTGCAGACCTTCTCTGCAAAGCTGCTCTCCAGCAGACCCCTTCCTCCATAAGATTGGTCTGCTCTAAGTGCAGAACTTTGTATTTCTCTTTGCATTTCTCCTGGTTTTGTATCTGAGAACTTGCTGAGAGTGCAAAATATTTCTTTATAGAGAACTGACTACTCCAATTTATTCTAAGCTCTCTGCAGAAATATTTAGTCTTTCTGATGAAGAAATAAATTGTTCTTTTTGGCGTAACTAAAGAAGTATGAAATCTTAAATGTAAAACCTAAATCTTCTGAAATTACTCTGTTTAATATCACCGCTCATCCACTTTTTTCTTTTTCTTTTTTTTTTTTTTTTTAATGGAGTAATTTTGTATTCTTAAAGCTTGGGTGAGAAGAGACCATTAGTTCATTTAACCTGGCACTCTGTATAACAGGAGTCTTATATTTCATTTGGTTCTTTCTGTATTGTGTGTGGCTGAGATCTATATTAATTCACCCTGCAATAAAGAAAAGGAGGAATGATCTGGGAATATTAAGACTCACAAGCTTTACCTTGCACGGCCTGAGAATAATCAGTGAGCTATATTTTAAAGCAGGCTGTGTGGTGTGTCTTTTTTTGTGTTGCTGTTTGTTTGTTTTGTATTCTGTACAGTAATACAGAAGAATTTGTGATTATTAATAATAACAATAATAATGTAGTTCTTTTCCTTCCCCCTCCCCCTTCTCTTCAATACACCCACTGACCAGCAGGCCATTTTCCAAAAATGAATCTGCTCTCCTTTGAGGACACAGAGTGAAAGATAAAACCGTGCTTAATAGTCTGTTTCAGCAGTTAGTCATCATCACTGTTTGGCAGCCTAGGGTTTTTCTCCAAGGTTAAGATGCCTTTAGTATTGACCTCTTCTCCCCACAGAGCTCGCTGGTTGCTCTGTAAGCAAAGTAAATCTTTTTGTGTTGTTGAATTCCTTTTGAAGCGCTCTTTCTGCTTTCAGTTCAGCACTTTCATGCTTTCTTTAAAATGGCAGTGAGCTATTGTATCCAAAGCTGCATACAGAAATAAAATTGCCTCTTTCCTCCGACTTGATTCCTTAGAATGAGCAAAGAGTTGAATAGATATGCCTGGGTCTGCAGGTTAGGAAATTCAGATTTCTGATCACAGTGCCACAACTCTTGCATCTAGTATGTGTTTAAATGCTGCTTGTATGATGTATGACTTTGTTTAACTGTACTTTGTTGGAAATGTGAATGAACTGATGCCACTTTGAAAATCTGATTAATAAGGGATATGATTAGAAAAATAGTTACACTTTCCTTAAGAAATGACAATGTTGTGCAATTCCATTTCAACTAAAGACAAGAGATTTTTTTTTTCAATGCTAAAAACACTTTTTTTTTTAAGTAATCAATTGTAAGCATATGTTGTATTAGCCATGAAGGAAAATGCCTTAAAATAAACTTTCAAATTACTTATCTGAGACTTATGGATCTAATAGAAATATTTCCATCCAATCAGTGAAGTAATTGCATTCTACTGCAGTCCAGTGGTATGTGAGCCTGAGCTTGGCAATGAGGAAAGAAAGCATAGCCAGTACAGACCCCTCACATGGAAATGACGATAATTATTTACCTGAAAATCCTCCTAACAAATGCCTTATCCACAATATAGCTTCCGTTTCAGCTATCCCCTTTTATTCTGTCTGTCTCAATAACCTTTGGTCCACCTGTGATGTTTTTCAGTAGTTGCATGATAAAATGTCTAGACTGAATTCCAAGGATGGAATAAAAAACTGGGGAGGAGGGGGGAGTGTTGTGTTTTTTTGGTGTGTTTTTTGTTTTGGATTGGGTTTTTATTTTTTTTTATGAAAGCACTAACAATTCTATTTGGATTGTATTTCTTTGTAGCAAAACCAATGAATTATTGAACAGATTGGAGTTGGGTTTGCCAAAGAGTGATTCCTGTCAGATTGCGAATCATGGCCCAGAGTCTACAGCATGGGTAAGTAAAACTATGGAATGTGAAATGCTCTCTGTCAATTTTCCAGGTGCTGCCAATAGCGTAACATTAGAGCATTCTAATTGAGCTTGATTGCCCAGACGTAATTCAGTGAATACCAAGGAATCCTTCTGGGTGAATGAGACTGCTTACGTTGTTCTGTGATACCCTGGCAGATTATCCTGCATAGTAGGGGACAGCCTTTATTACCCACCAATCTCTCCCTCGTAACTGAGAGGCGGATTTATATTCTTGGTTCAGATCAGAACCTTAAACATGTCTGTACCCATCAGTTCGTGGCAAGCTTTTATGAAATCTCAGCTGGCATATGTCAGTGGATGCTGTCTGTATTGGAAATCTAGTCAGAGAACCTTATTTTTCAGTGTGTCATAAAAGTGATTCCATAGACTGCGCTGGGACTTTGTCCCTGTTGGAGCGAGCCTAGAATCAATGCAGTTAGAACAGATGTAAAATATTGCTTAAGTTCTAATTATTCTAATTATTTCAAAAAGGTTTTTTTTCTTTTTCATATATGGACAGTCTCTTCATGTCTCAACCAATCTTTTACCCAAAGGCAAAATTTTGCAGTATGTTAACCCTGAGATAGAAAATCTCTCATTTAGGGGACTTCTGAGTGCAGGAGGGAAACCTACAGCAGACAACTATGTGGACATAAATTATTATTTTGGGCAACACTCTTGGATCAGCAGAAATCCTGGGAAGCCCTCCGTTGTATGAACATCAGCTGTTGAGAAAGGGAGGAAAAGATTCTCCTGTGTATTTCTTGGGAGCCAAGGAAGTGTGCCAGACTTTGTCCCGTCCATAGAAATTATCACAATGTATGGAGTTCTATCTTGCTGTAGTATCTCTTCCTGTGCCTCAGCTATATGAAAGGAGGTGATGCTGAAAGCAGGTTCCTTTTCCCTCTGATTCCTTGGGTCATATTGCGTCTTTGAATAAGATAAATCTTAGTGTAACATAGGCAGATGTACATCTCAAGGTCAGCAAATTCTGCAAAGCAGTACTGGCCCACTGAAGCATAAGAGTCTTTTTGAAGTCCTGAGGAGACTAAGCCCTATGCAATACTATGAGAGGAGAGGGGAAAAAATGCCTTGAAATCACTACCACTTCCCTCTGAAGCACCCTGAGCAACGGGGAGCTGGTTCATTGTTTGTGGGAGACTCTGCTCCTTGGCCTTTCTTGGGCATTGAGATAAGTGAGTGCATGTCCCCAGGACTGACTGAGACTTCAGGATTTATATCTATGCAGAAGTAGTGGGATGCCTAAAAACCCTGGATTCTTTTGAGTTAAACAGGCATCCTGCTTTTTCAGCTGTGCCTTTCATAGAATGCCTTTCTCATTACTTTTTTAGTTAATAAAGTTCATCTTTAGCTTAAACAATATCCAACCAGATAAGAGACACAGTTTTTGTAGAGTCTTCTACTAATATCAGCTAATATTGCATGCCTATTATGTGACAGCATTTGAATACCTCTGTGACTCAATTTATCGTTTGCTTATATTGCAGCAGTGCAGTTAGCAAAATGTCTTTCCAGGCAATTTGGATGAAGCGCAATTTGTTGCCATACTCACAGTCTCTGTGCTCTGCAAAAGGGCACCTAACCCTTGAGTGAAGCACATAACCAATGATTTGTTACCCAGACAGAATTGGCATAATATCAAATCACTTAACCTGTGGGGGAAACACATACTCTAGTTTTGATTTGAGATTGGACTTGCCCCTTGTTTGGAGTAACTGAAACATTCAGGACCAATTTATCCAAGAAGTGCCTGTCATGTTAAGTGTTTTATGTCTTATTTATATATTTAATGTTCTAAAACAAGCTCTGCTAGGCAATGTCATTTTGACTGTCTCTTTTGTTTTCATTGTTTTTGTTGTTGTTATTGCTTTTTTCTCCATGCCCGTTTTTCTTTGATATTGATACTCATTTAGCACACCTTGTTCAAATATCATTGTCAAGTATTACCTAAATGCATGTGGAAAAAAACGCGTCCTTTTGAGTAATTTCATGTCATTGGTGACTTTTTTTGGCCCACTTATTTCAAGTTCATAATTAATTTTAATCCTGTCTTTTTGTCTTCCAACTTGATTAACATACACGCCGCACAATCCTCCAAGCCATTACTGAGAGTAATGAATAATATTGGACCCAGAATGAGTCTCCCTGGACACATGTAACAACTCCTCCCAGCTCAAAATTGAGCTATTAATAATTGCTTTCTGTGTTGAGCCCTTTTAGCAGATTATATGCCTGTCGTTTTAATGGTGTCATTCTGAACCACATCTATCAAGTCTGAAGAACATTGTGTAGTCCTGCATCAAATCCCTTGCCAAACTCAATCTGTGTGCGGCTAGACTGGCACAATTTTCATGTTAGGCAACATCAGCTCATTATTTAGTGTGTTCTGCATAGGCTCTGTCCCTGCTCAAAGACTTTGCAGTGTAAGGACCAAAGGACTCTGTGTGAAGTTCTAGACTAGCGCTTAGCTACAATTTATGAAAGACCTGGGGTAGTTATTGCAGGGAACTCCTACACAGTGATGTATCTTATTTATGATGTCTAGTTCAGATTTTCCTTTCTCTTAGTTGCCTCTCAAAACCAGGCAGAATGTCTTGACTTTGTTGGCCTTCCTCCACATAACTGCTTTTCTGTACTGACTTTGGAAATGCTCCTGGATTACCCTTCTATCAGACTTCCCTTCTACTTTGTTATTCTGGTAATATTTCCAGACCTTTTCTTCTTCCCAAAACACCTCATCTCACTATCATATGTGCCAACAGAATGTTTATTTAAGGAGTTTATATGCTTGTCAATGGGACAAGCAATAGCATGTGCTCTGGGTGGTTTATTGTAATGTGCCAATGGATATTTAGCCCAAATGAATGAATGATATATTTTTAAATACTTCTGCCTTATATTAGTGTGAAGGTTTGAATTTTCTTAAGTGACCAGTCTCCATCAGCCTTTTGTATTGTGTTAATTACTTGTATAAGGATTTAGGGATGAGGTTTGGGATTTTGGTGAGGTCCCCTCTCCCTATCCATACGTTTTATATTCTCTGTTGAACAACAGACTAGAAGCCATACTTACAAGCAAGCTCTTCAAGAGGATGAAAACAGAAGATTAAAGGAAATGAAGCAAGAACAGCGGAGAAAGGTAATTGTATATTAACAGTTTGCATATTGTATCATTTTTGCATGCTGTGAAACCAATTAAATACATTGGTTACTGTAGCCTAAGCAAAGAGCTTCTCTTTAGGGAAAGTGATTTGGTCATTGTTCTCAAATATTGTGAGAGATGAGCCACGTTGTAAGATTTGGGTATAGATTGAATTATCTTCTGAGTTCATGGTTATTTGCATCTAGATGACAAGTTTCTACTTGTCTCCCTATTTGAACAATTGTGCAGGGTATTTTCTGGATCATGGTGCCCAATTTCATACTCTAAGGAAACCAATTTCCTCTCTTTCAGGCAGAAGTACTCTTACTGAGATATTCATGATTATCTCAGACTCTGAATAATGTCTCTTTTTAGAGAACCAAGGCCTGTGCACCCTGTCTGCTGAAATAAGCATGCAGAAGCATTCAGATCTGCTGTTCAGTCTGTCTGCTTCACTGTTTACTTGCTAATGAAATAAACCAAGAATTCTGAGTAGTCTAAAAGCAGGTATGCTATAACTGCAAGTGAGAAATCTACCTTCTGCATATCCAAGACATTGTTGGAAATGCATCCTAGACAATACAGTCTCTCTAACGTGATTTTGGCTACTGTAAACACATGGAATTAATCTACACAAGGCTAAAGCCTCATGCTAATCTCACTATCTTGGCTTTGATTATAACTGTGCAAGTACGAGGAGGATAACGTTAAATGCAAATCTCTGAAGAAACACATCGGCAAATACTAAGCATCTACTTAAGCCTGTGCTGTTACTTATATCCAAGTTAATGCTAAACTGCTTCCGTAGAAATAGATTTTTAGATAGCTCAACAAATTCCATATAATGAGTTTCTAATAGAGCTGGACAAGTGACTTGGTCCCCTCACAGATGCTTTTTACTAAGTACTGACAGTAATTGTGTTCTTTTCATAGTATTTTAGTAACTAGAATGCTAGAAGCAGAAAGAACAGAAAGAAGAAAATAAACACACACACAAGCTTAACAGAGTGAGTTTTAACTGTTTTGCTATCAGATGTGTACTTATTCCCTGAAACTATACACAAGAAAAATCCTTGCAAGCTCGTTATAGGGTCACACAGTCTGCAACTGCTGTATTGTGCATGTGTTCTGCTATAGACCAAGTAAATCCACATGTGAGTTAAACCTGACTCACAGAGCACAAGCATGCCAAGAGATTTGTGTAGAGCGTAGACTCTCAGCTGGTTAACATAGGTTAAGGAGAAGGTTTTGACTGATCCTAAGGCTTTTCTTTCTTCATGTGCCATTCCAGAGTGCTCCTTTCTTTTGTATTTGCTGTTGCCTATTGCATAGATTAATGTACTACTTACAAACCTACCGTAAATAATACATATTTTAAAGACCCAATGATTGTCCCTCAGATTTATGTTGGCTTATTTCTATTTCAAACTAGTATGTATTAAAGTAATTGTAAATTCTGTCTTGTGTGCACCTTCTAGTACAACGTTGCTATAAAACGTATAGGTATTGTCAGTTGAATTTTTTTAGAACAAGTTTTAGTATGTATTGCTTGACTTAAAAATTTTCACTATGCTTTAAACACTGCATCATATACACGCAATATATTTCAGAACATTACTCCAGGAGAGGACTCAGCATATTGGAAAGTCAGATACTGGATTTTAATTTTCAGGTTGAATAGTTATTTAAAACAGTGAAAATTAAGGTTGGCTTTTTATTTCTTAATCCTGTTTCTTCTTTTAAGGCTAGACAAATATTGATACACAACACATTTGCAGTTATTGATCTCTTTTTGCATTCATTTATTGCACAGTTTTTATTTAATGTTCCAGATAAATTGATTTTTTTTTTTTTACTTCCCTAGTTTCATTCAGTTATTGAAGCTTTTATCTAACTGCATAATTTAACTTTACTTTCTATTCCTACTGCTACTCAGTTGCTATGGAAAATGTGAAGGATGGGTCTTTTCTTATTCCTTTCCCCTCCCCCCGCAAGCCAAATTCTCTTTGCAGAAAAATCTGCATCTTCAGTTCTTGGGTGCATTGCAGGGAGTAAGAGACAAACAAGTAGGTACCCACGCACAGCACAGTCCTAAGCTGTGTTTCCTTAGCAGTCCAGCCTGAAAATGCAGAAGCAAACTCTCTTCTCGAGAGAAGGCCCTTTGAAGTTATTTATATACTTTAATATTACATAATGTAAGGTTTGTAGTCTCCAATCCTAACATTTTTAGCTTGACAGGAGAAAAGAAATCCACGTGTACAGCAAGGTCACTATACGTGGAGGATAAGTGTGATTATTTTGTTATGGGCTCTACACTGGAATAATGCTTTTGGAAGAGGCTTCCTGTCAAACAGAAATCTGGGAAAGTGGATGAAAGAGGAAAACACCCAGTAGATGTGCTGCCTGAGATGCCCCATAGGGGCAGCAGGCAAAGGGCACGTCTCCTTTGCACCTACCAAGGTCGCGTTGGGCTGTGCCGGCTCATGTCAAGGGACTTGGGTAATCTTCCCCTCCCAACCTGTTGGTTGGAGCAGGAAGAAGCTGAAGGTCTCAAGCTGGAGGCTTCACACGTTTCTCTGTCATACTGCACAGCAAACTGGACCTCACGGTGCTGAGGACATGAAGGAACAGTGTCTGCAAGAGAGGGACTTGGCTAGAGGGACAAATCTTGTGTGTGGCCTGGCATTGCTTTGAATGCAGCTTTTGGAGTTCATTTACTTTCTACTTTTTAGACACAAATATATCTCATCTAGTACAACCATGAACAGAAAACTGAGCCCAATTTTTAATAGAGGGCTGTCATGTAAATAAAATGCTGTTGAGGGAAGCTTTGTAAATACCACATTTTTTCTGGTTGATTTTAACACCATGTGAAATTAATTGGGTTCTTAACATAGACAAGTTAATTAGAAAATTTTATTTTCTCATTTTTATCATTGCCAGGCTGAATTAATGGAAATTAAACAAAAACAGGAAGAAGATGCCCGAAGAAGAGCCCACCAAAATGAACAGAGGAGGTAGGATGCAGAAAAAAAGTCTCATACCCCTATTTTGCGATTTTAATCTTACAGTTCTATCACTAACTTTTTGTTGTTTTAAAACACAGCTATATTCTCTACTCGATTTTCAGCAAGTAAAAAGAAAGACCTCTCGGTCTTGACCATGAAGGTCAAGGAATTAAAGAAAAGAAGTAATTTTGGGGTCAATTGCTCTCCATACTGTTTTATATTTTTCTTTTCTTTCTTTTTCAGCAAATGTATTGGAATAATTACCCATAGAAATTAGTGAAGTATTTTAGACTGAATCCATCCCTGTTTCCCTAGATAGAAATAAGGTTTAGAAATCTAGGATCTTCCATTTTGCATCCTTTTTGAGAAATGATGTAAAACATGACTGTCACTTCTAAGCCTGTGTTTAAGTCCTAGGCATAAAAGAGAGGAAAGAAGATGCAACCTTCAGCCCGTTTGAAAATATTTAAAACAGAGCAAGAGGGAAGTGTATTTATGTGTATGGCTTTATCAATCTGGAATACAACAAAATGGTAGAGGTGCTTTCTGAACTGGAGGGCAGGGAATATTGACAGCTGCATGACCTCTCTCTCTATTAGTAATAAACTTGAGTGGCTTTTTCATTGGCATTAGGAAATCAGTGTTTTAGAAAGTCCGCTTGTGTACTGCAGGTGGAAAGACTATTTAAGGTGAATTGTCTAAATAGCTAAACTCACTGTGAATGTGGGTGCTATGCACGTAGACTTTCTACTGAGGGCTTGGGTGCGTTTCTCACAGCAGCCGCGGGATGCTTTTTATTCATAAAAGATTGATCACAGGGTAGGAACTGAAAATGAAATCCAGCCTGTGTTATGCCAGTCTTTAGTTATTCGACACAAGCTTGAAAGACAGAAAAGTGTTTAACTGAGAAGGGGAAAGCCACTCACAGAAGGTTCAATCTCCGAAGTCTGTGAACTCTTCAGCTACCATTTCTTTGTTTTTAAGGGTAAATAATGCTTTTCTGGACCGACTACAGAACAAAATGCAAGCTAATAGCATCTGCCAACCTGAATATCCTAGAAGTCAGGACTACTACAGTAACAACTGATGGGTAAGTTTTATGGGTCTAGAACATGAAAGTTTTCCCTGGATACTGCTCTGTGTAGATGTGTCTGAACTTACATTCCTAGTTGGTTGCCTACAATAGCTCTTAAAAAGAAATCCTACCTTAAATGTAAGATCTTTGTGTGGGGGAGGGATTAACAGCTACCTTTACAGAAGAAGCATATTGCTTTCCTTGCAGGGCACTGTGTTCCTTTCTTAAGTTTGGAACAAGAATCATCAAATCTTAAGGATTTTTTTTTTTTATTTTTATCTTTTTAATGAAAGATAATTGGAAATGCTATGAACATTCTAATATGATACTGAAATGGGATGGAAGGAAAAAATACAAAAGATAGAGCTGTTCCTTTTTTTTGTCTTTTTTCTCCCCCATATAAACTTGTGGCAAGGAAAACCCAACTGCATCTGTTTAAAATATTCAATACTTGAAAGGTTTCTTTGAAGAAAAGGTATCTTAACTCTAGCCTATTAAATATTCAGTCCTAGAGACTGGATTTTCTCCACTGTTTTAATGAGGCATAAATGTGATTGCTGTTACTTAGGATTGCACTCTTCAGTGATTCAAAAACATTTTGTAGTATTTCCACTGTGGAAATTTCCATTAGGGTGAAACCGCATTGCCGAGAGAACAGTAGTGCCGAAATGGAAGCCTTAAAAAGACTGAAAAGCGAAGGTATGCGAGTCGAAGAGTGCAGCGAATGTGTCCATGTAGAGTGTTGGAAACCAAAATGAATTTTCAGTTGGACTGGTTTAATTATTCTGGCCACTTGAGGTCCTGTCCTGAACCTGTATAAATCTGCTTAATTACACGTAGAAGTAGCCCTGTCTAATCCACATGTTGGTGGACATTCACAGGAGCGTGGATTTGTATCTTGGCAAGTGAATGATGGGAAAACTGGAGTTCAAGCTTCTACTAAGTCCTGAACCTAAAAGACATGTCAGAAAAGCTAGTATTTCTTATTGCTGGCCTTTTCCAGGCACTCTAACTGGATAACGATTCTTTTAATCACTGCAAACTTCAGGCAAGCTCTCTTGACCTGCCTGCTGAAGTCCCATAGGGTTGGGTGGTAGCCACTGGGTGAACCAGTGGGCTAAGGCCTTTCCCGGAAAGTCCTGCACTGCTGCAAGCCGGGCAATCCAGGAATTACTGGAGGTCAAGCTGGTGACATCCATGCTAGTAAAGGAGTGAGTTAAGAGTGCTCTCTGGCAGATCTGTGACAGATCTTAAAAGGTGTCTGTAGGCAGCAGTAATGCCGACTGTAGGTAGGGTAGAGCCAACTTTTGCCTAGTTAGGGGCAAAGGTAAAATTCTGCTGAGTGGGAACTGGTAAACAAGACCAGCAAGGGCAGCATTATTCTTTTTATTTCATTTATGTCCTTTATCGCAATTTGTAAACCATTTCCTGAGAAACCAAAAAGGAAGTCTAGGACATGATCCCCAATATCTCAAATGGTCATGTATCCACTGTCATGACTGGAAACTTGGCTGTCATCTGTGGTGGGAGTGGAGCTTTTCCTTTGGTCAGGTGTCATATGTTGACTTCCACGGGGCAGGTGTTTGTACCACCAAATGCATGTACTGAACCCAGACACTGCTGCAGTAACAAATAGCTCTACGATGTGCACAAGCAATATATCACTTTTTAATAAAGTAGGGATGCATTGATACAGTTGCAACAAAACCCTCTGAGTAGGAGTAGTGATAAATTTCCCACTCTGGGTGTTTACTTAAGAGTTCCCAAGGAACTTGCCTGCTGTTGGATAATGCTAGATTATCTGTTTTTTATCCTGTAAAATAGGGCTAAACAAAACAAAACCAGACTGAAGTATGAAAGAATATGTCGCCATCGAAAGGAATTAAAAATGAGTATTTGTAACAAGAGCAAGAGAGAAAAGTTTCTTGCAAAGGATGGGTTTAAGGCTGTAACCTCAATGACTTTGATTATATCCAGGTTCTTCCTTGGGTTTTTAAACAGGAAGACTTGACCTCCAGGTAGGGCATAAAAGTCATGTAGTGTGCAGCACGGTCTGTAACATTGCAGAGGGCTTAGCAGAAGCAGGTCAGGCTGTACACCAAGATTAAAAGGAATGAAACAAGTTCCCAAAGTTGAAACCTGCAAGTTTTTGAGCCCGCGTATTCTGTGCAGCAGCATTGAAGGGGAAGTGTCTGTTGCTAATGTTTTTTTTTTTTTTTTTTTTTTTGACTTTCCGATTCAACTCTTCAGATTTGCAGAAGCTGACCATGGTGCCGTGTTATCCATACACCTCCTGTATTTTTTTAGTCTGCTTTCCTAAAGAAATGAAGCTTTTTACCATCACCCTGTAAGGATTTTCAGCCTTTGGGCCAGTCTTGGCTGGAGTTGAAGGGGTGTGTAAACCTTTAAAGATAATGAGGCTTTGTGAAAAGCAGTGGCTGGGCAGAGGTGAAATGCAGTGCTGGGGGAGGGAGGGAATTTATTGCGTAGGTCTGGGGAACAAGGAGAAGAGCAGTTGTGCTGCCCATCATTTTGTCCCCCGATTGATAGGAAAGGATTGATAGCTCTGCCCTCCAGACATCATGTTTTTTATTAGGAATATTTATATGCTGTTATTTCAAGAAGTATCTTAATGGAAGTAATCTTGCCCATGCTTTTGTTATAAATTTGGTTATAAATGCCAGGGTGCTCTCTGGGTGGTTGTCATTTGCTTTTTTTAATGGGAAAACAATTTAATAAATTTCCACTTCTCTCAGAGCTACTGCACCCTGGAGATAGACATGAGTCTGATTATAGGCTGCATAGAAAATGTTGATGTCCCCTGTGCTGCCATTGTCTTTAACATAAGTGTAAACCATTTAGGAGGTTTTTCTTTTTTTTTTTAAAAAAAAAAAAGAAAAGAGAGGGGAGAAAAAAAGTCAAAAAAAAAAAAAAAAAAAAAAAGCTTTAATTTCAATATAACAGTTTT
>JAWLRI010000885.1:1660106-1679593 GCA_034781795.1 Crypturellus tataupa
TTTGAGAAAATCTCAGCTAACCCTGCTGTTAATTATCATCTTCACAGTGGTAGCCAAAGATTTCTGTTTTAATCAGTTGAATTTCTTCAGTGAAATAAAAAATAAATAAAAAATAAAAACACACCTTGAGAATCTTAAATTTTCCTCCTAAAACATAGTATCCTGTTCTGTTTTAGATTTGCTCTACTCTTGGGGGCAAATGCTACTGCTCTTGACATTTTTTTTTTAAAGTGTGCAAAATCCTTACTGGAATCCTTACATCTTGACTTGTATATGTTTTGTTTATTTATTGTATTTTTTTCAGACACTTGAACTACTTCTGCCCCTCTGTGAAAACTAACAGTTGCTTTTGTAGTGCATCCTGAAGGCAGCTGTAATCAACCCACTAAAGCAGCTCTAGAGCCTTCAGTCCTAGAATTCACTGTTCTTTTTTAATTTTGCACCTCTCTCAGCCCCATTTAAATAAATAAATAGCTACTGTGAACTGTTTTTTTTTTTTAATTTTACCTATTAAAATTAATGAACCCACTTTTGTTTTCCCCAAGTAAAATACCTCTCAAAAAACTCCTCCTTTCATTTCCTCCAAAGAGAATAGAGGTCAAAGAGTAACAATTTGATCAGCTGGAGAATTTAGGAGGTCAGAAGTCCTGCAGTTCCCTGTCACACTGAACCAATGCTGATGAATTCTCTGGTCTCTTGAACTTTCATGTTTTCTATATGTGAGATCAAAACTCAAAGCGCCAATTACTTTACTCTTTAAATCAATGCCTCTCTTGGCTCTCCTTCAAAAAAATACTGTATGAAGCCGTGATTCATTCTGTTTTCACTGTTTAATCTAGAAAATGCATTGCTATGCTCTTTGTACCCCAGCAGTTGTCTCCAGGCGGAAAGCTATGGGAAATACTGATACTGAAATAGGTTTGAAAACTGAAATGGGTGGGAAGCAAGCCCAACTGTAAAGATTAAATAAATTAATGGACTCAAAGTAATCCCTACCTTACAAGTTGTGGCTGCTGTTGATTTCAAGTGGAGTGGTCGGTATTTGGGCCTTTTGAAAACTGGAGATCTTTTGAAGATTGGAGATTTGGGTCTGTCGTCACAAAATGGGCATGCAAAATGAACACAGTGCAGTAGGTATGTGGGTGCATGAACAAGCACTAAAAACAGATGCTGCTGTTGTAGCTTTTTGTAAAACCTATGATTACATTGGAGTATCTTTCTCACGAGCTCTATTTTCAAATTAACATAAGTAACAGAAATCTTTATAACAATCTTATAATGCTTTGAGGCAGAACAAACTGGAAAGGTAAGTGTGTACAACCAAGGAATGGTACAAACAGACCACATACTAAATTTGTAGCGTGCATAGAGAGAGGAAAAGGAAACACGTGTTGATCCTGCAAAAGCATCTTATTTTGTTTGAGAGTGTTCCTGAGCTTCAACTATCTTAAAAGCAGGTCTACCTATCCCATCTGGAAGGTGATCTTTGATGTGTAGGGTGAATCAGCATCTATGGATGTCAGTATTTCTTCACTATTCCTAATTTTAGGCAACATGAATCCCAACCTTAGCTTTCTCAGCAACAAGAAAAGTGATTATTACGTATTACAGAATAGCTGGATTTGAAAGGGACTTCTGGAGATATCTGGTCCAACCTCCCTGCACAAGTGCTTTTGTGTATCTGCTGGCAAGGAGACTCCACAATCACTTTTGGCAACCTTTCTCAATGCTTACTTATCCTCACAATAAAGAAGTGTTTCCTTGTGTTCAGATGCATTTTCCTGTGCTTTGATTTGTACCTGTTGCCTCTTGTTACGTGTCACAGAGCACCACCAAGAAGGATCTGGCCTTAGCATCTTTTATCCCTCCCTTACATTGCTAAGTTATTGCTAAGTTGTATTTCCTTACTGGGGAACCCAGAACTGCACAAAGCACTGCAGAAGTGGTCTCCCCGGTGTTGAGTAGACGTGAAGGATCAGCACCCTTGACCTGCTGCTGTCAGACTCCCAGCACAGCTCAGGATGCTCTTGACCACCTTTGTCATGATGGCACATTGCTGACTCATGTTTAGTTTGTCTTCTGCAAAGCTGGTCTTGAGCTTGTTGGCCCCCAGCCTGTAGCAGTTACGTGAGCTTTATTTCTCCTGCTGGGTGCAGAACTTGGCATTTCCCAGTGCTGAACTTCATCAGGCTCCTCTCCGCCCATTTCTCCAGCCGGATCTCTGAACAGCAGCACAGCTCCCTGATGTATTGGTTCGGTATCATCAGCAAACTTGCTGAGGGTGCGCTCTGTCCCATCATCCAGATCTTTCAAGATGGTAAACAGTACTGTCCCTAGTATCAATCCCTGGGGTACCTCTATTAGTAACTGTTCTCCACCTGAATTTCATGCCTCTGATCATAACCCTCTCTCTGATCCTGGCATTTCAGCCAGTTTTCACTCCACCTGAGCACTTACTCATCTACACTTCATCAGTTTATCTATATTCCCATAGTGCCAACCATATGGGCGAACCTGGGGCCTTTATTAATAATTGTTTTCCTAAATAAATACAAAGGTTTTCCATACTTCAATCTAGTAGTTTTAGCAAATTGTTCTTAAGTCAAATGCAGAGATCACAGTTTAAAACAGAAGCCCCAGTCCTTGCTGATATCTCTTAGCACAGCATCCTGAGACTAGCAGGAAATAAATGTTGATATTTGTGGCAGTTTTAAGTGTAAGGGTTGCACACAGGTCAACTGAGGTTAGAATACCAATGTATTAATTACTGTGCACTCTGGGAATCGCTGACCCAAAAGGACTGTGTCAAAACAGACAAGGCAAAGGGTAGCTGAGCAGAGGGAGCCAGGGAAGGCAAAGAGGAAGGCAGTGGAAGGGCAGTGATTAGTGCAGAGCAGAGGGGAGAAAGGGAAAATGTAGAAGCATCAAAAAGATTGTGGAGACAATGTGTGAACAGACAGCCAATGTAAAAGATTATTGGTCCCAAGAAAGTGACCTCTCTCCTAGAATATCCCTTCATTGAGTCCACAAGGCTTGTGGGGTAGAAAGAAATTACTCCAAGGAACAAATGCTATTGAGAGCGATGGCTCAGAGTATCCTGGTTATGCCGGAGACAGAGACACCGCTCCACTTCTAGATGGGATTGCCAAGAGGGAGCTCTGATTATGGCTAAGTTGCATCTCCCTATTTTTTCCTTTCCTATGACTTGTAACGGTGTTTTTGCTATTCAGCACCTTCATCCCGGTACCAGCCAGCCGACACGCAGGCAGAGGAGATGGTGTGCTGTGACTTTACTGTTGCTAAGAAAGCTTTTTATCCCTGAGCCACCTTGTTTCACTTCAGGTTGCTGTTTGTCAGGCATCCATTTGAAGGAGGTGACAACAGCCATAAATACCCAGTACCACTACTGAGGTTTATTTCACTTGATACACTATTTCATCCTACAGGCAATACAGACCACACAGGCCTCTGAGGTACCTCGAATCTGACAGGACTTTAAATAAATATATACGGTCAGATCATCAGGAGGGGTAAATCAGCATCACCTCGGTGAAATTGGGTCCCTTAAACCGCATAGGAGTTACATATCTCAGCACAAGCAATCCCAAGCGACCGAGTCCCATGCATTGCAAAGGGACTGTCTCTGCAGGTTGGAGGATTTCTCCTCCATTTTTAGGACAAGTCTCTCACTTGGAGGCTCTTTTCTTGCAGCAGCCCCTTCAGCAAACTGCAGCCTGCTGCTACCCCACCTCCCTGCACCTCCAAAATGCACCCACCTACACACCATCTACCCCAAACGCCAAAGCCGTGCAGCTGCACACATCCATACGGGAGTTCTTAGAGATGCACGGCAAGCTCCAAGTGATATACCAAGCCCGGGCCTGACCTCAGCTACAATTAAAGCCTACAAACAAAGGCAATAGCCAGTTGTTAGTCTTTAATTGCAACAGGACAACAACAGAGAAGGATGGGGACGAATATTTGACTACGTCAAACGCTTTCACGTGTCAGAGGAAAAGGGCAGTAATACTACACAATTACGTCTCTCAGCAGTGAGGAGTTAGTCTTTTATTTAGACGTGATCTTGCTATCGGACTTAGGAAATGTTATCCTCCCGTAATAAGATACACTTAGCCAATCAAAGCTATGCTATGCCAGAGTCTATTCAAACAGCTTCTACAAATACCTTGTTCTGTGATTTCCACATGCTCCTAGGAAATGGTGAATCATTTATTCATCAAAGGTTGCATTTCTCATGTGTTGAGGGGCCAGCAAAAGTCTAGCAGGATTTTTTTTTAATGGGCTTCTGTTCTGAGCATTCATCAGCCTCAGTTTCTCTGTTACCTGACCTTGCGTGGATATGGATGAGCGTTTGCCCATTCTGAGGTGCCCAGGTCTGTCTGTCAGAATAGATCATATTGCTACTTATTAATCTGCTTTGTTCAGCTCCTCGACTCAGATCAGCACTGCAGCATTAGCTGTGTTCGTTCAGTTCTTTCACTTCTTACTGAGTGATGATTGCATCTGAGCAGTGGGGACTAGTGAGTCATCAAAGGGTATAAATTCCAAGCTCTGTTTAAATGTTAAAAAGGTGGTAAATGCATGATATATGAACTGCTAAAATCTTCTACAGTTGGGAAAGCAGTATGCTATAAACAGGATTTATTTTCAATATATTAAAAATTTCCTGAGTATTCCACCAGTAAATATCACAAGGGGTTGTTTTCTTATTGTGCTATGATTAAAATGAATGTTTCAGCAATGCAGGCCCCAAAACTGACAATAATGACAACGGAAGCAGATAGGTGAGGAAAATAAAAGCTAATGAAACTGGACCAGAGTTAAGAGGTATCACAAAACTGACTTTATTCCATATGCCCATGAGTTATATTAAGTAATATTTAATAGTAAGCATGTAACTATTATTACACCATAAATTAATATTTGGTGACAGAGAATGGTTCATTACTGGTTACTGAGAGTCACGGCTTAACACTGCGCAGACATCCAGCCAAAACCTTTTAGCTCAGGGACAAAAATCATTTTCAAAAGATGACAGTGACAAATATCCCACACGTTCAGTCCAAAAGGTTTTTGGATGTCACCTTTTGAGGGACACCTGCAGGCAGCTTGCTGTGGTAGCATTGGCGTGGGTGCCCCACCGGGCTGCCTCCAAAGCACGTGGGAGGCTGCAACCAAGTGTGCCTGCGGCAAGGGCATTAAGGCAGTTCAGCTCAAATTGCAATCGGGGTGGCTTTCTTTTCTTTCTTTCTTTTTTTTTTTTTTCCTAAAAAGTATTGATTCTCTCTTTGGGGTAGGGATTAGTTCTGGGTACTACTGCTTAGTTTGATCTCCAGACCCCTAGAAGGGCAGTTTTCTTTGTTATGAGGCTCTGTGATAATAAAAGGCCACCTCCAGAGTAATACCTAATGTAAATTGGAACATGGACCAATTTTGTATTAAAACTGAAAGACAAGCACAGGAATGCTTATGCACCTCCCTGTATGACCAAGGAAACATCCCTCAAAACATCTTTGTTTCTGAAGAAAACAGCCATGGAGAACACTACCAGAACACAAAATAATAATAATAATAATGACAACTTATCTGATTAGTTGCATGATCAAGGTGTAAAGCCATCTGAAATAATCAGGATCTTATGCTCTATGATTTAAATAAAGTGTTTATAAGAAATTAGTGCTCCTGCAACCTATCCTCCTACAACAGTATCACCAGGAACAAGGCGTTCCGAGATCAGGAGCAAAAATACTGAATTTATCAAGGCAGCCCAGAAAGGAGACAAAGACTGAAAGTCATAAGAATATAAAGGAAAGAGAAAGAAGCCAGTGCGAGGACCAGGCAGAGAAAGGTGGAAATCAAGTGACGGCCAAGTCCTTAATAGCAATAACTATGAAGAGAACTGAGGTAGGTTTTACAGCTTGGAGCTGCTGCAATTTACTCTTCCCTATCCCTGGGAGATAAAACTTTGCTCATCTTCAGAAGAACTCTTGTAAAATGCTTGCACTAAAAAGAAGTTGATCAAAAAGCCTATATCATTCCCCAAGGCATTTGTGCATTTCCTTTTACTGACCTTCAACATCAGCTAGCAAACAGGCAGCTGTTTACTAAGTGCTATGGTATGGTTTTAAAGTGACATAGAAAGTTTTACAAACTCCATTAGTTTCTGTGGGGATTTTCTATGCAAAAAGACAAAAGCCAAACCAATTAAAAGCAGGAAGGAAGGAACAAAGGAATATCTGGAAGAGAGAATCAGTATTTATATTTTTGCAAAGGATTGATGCCCGAGCATACTATGGAAAGTATATTGCTAAGCTAAAACAATGCAACAGTGGGGATTTCCTCTGAGAATGTAACATAAATGCCTTCATCTACTTTTACTGGTGTGTCAATCTATACTAATGTTATAGCAAAATAATAGAGTGGGCCATAGGACTTGCTAGTTTTAACCTCATGCACGTAAACATTTTCTAGGTTTATGATGACAGGAACATATCTGAGTCCCGTGACATGAATTATCCTCATTTCTTCGCATCACCTCAGAAATACATGCATAAGGAATAGGAGATGGAGTTGCTTTGATATTACCAAGTAAGGTGGTAGTGCTGACAAAGAGAAGAACTATTATGGCATGAAATAGATAATATGGCACCAGGGACCCAAATGAAAAATATCTTACCCTTACCGTGAAAGAGAAAGGTTAAGAAAAACAATCCCTGTTTCTATATGAATACAGCAAGGTGAAACTCATCCTAAGACAATAATGTTAAGCAGGAGTCCTAGATATGCTTTTTCTACACCCAAGCCTGGGGAACGGAACTCTTAACTGATAATTGCTTATTACATACATAATATTCTGATTGTGCACAAAACTCTTATCTCAACTAAATTCTTCCACAGAAACAGCAAATTGCCTGCCTGACCTGTCACCTGAGGAACTTTTCATCACTGTGGATGTTTTTATTTTGTTGGGATTGACATTTATAGCGATTTAGGAAACAAAAAAGTTCTCTTTCCAAGCATTAACTTTGCACCTCTTTTTAGCTAGTCTCCTTATAGCATTAATATGATTTTAAGCCCAAAACATCCAGATCTCACATAATACCACTGCTGTTGGAATATATATAAATATATATATATATATATATATATATATATATATATCTGTTGGGTGATTCATTTTGTCCAAAGATACATTTCTAATGTAGGTCAGATTAAATGCTTTCTGCAAGCTCCTGTTCCTCTTAATTGCCTACAGAAAGAGCCTCATGTGACTAGCTCAGCTTCAGATGTCTCCTGCCAGACTCTGAAAGCAGGCTCATATGGATGTTTCATATGCTGAGACATCTTGATGCCTTCCTTTGGATTACAGTCAATGGGACCTAACGCATCAGAACTGCAAGCATCATCTAGCAGTCTAGATGCTCCCAGACCCTCTGCTTTGTTCTGAGTGAGACCAAGGCATCAGGTCGAAGTGGATACCCCAAATGGTCACATCAGCCTGCAGGCTATTTGCGAAAATCAAGACTCCTGTTTGGAAGAGCAACAGAATGGCTGGAGCAGTTTTCATGCAACAAGTAAAAATAATGAAGACAAGGTTACTCATATGAAGTGGATAGGATATTGCTGGGTAAGTTTTGTACATTCAAATTGTGTGCTTTTGTGAGGCTGGCTGGGATACAGTGCTGTATTATGGTAGCAAGAAGTACTACTAGGTAAAACATATTTGTAGAATAAACTAGCTGATGTTGAGGAACGCAAGCCCACGCTGCCCTCTCTTCAGGTGGACTCACTGTGAACTAACTCTCCAGACTGAAGGCCCATTAGTGGTTACACCATGCTGCTGGGTTACAGGAGGGCTTTCTACATTTTAGCTTCATCTGCTAAAAATATGCTCCAAAACCATTCTGAAACATAAAGTGTGGTGAACAGCATGCTGAAGAATTTTGCTTCAAAAGTGCCCTGCTGATCTGAGTTAAAATAACAGAGACACACCCACTATTTCAGTTTCACTGAAATTCTGAAAACCTAAAAGAAAATGCTCAATCTGTGTCAAAATAAAGGGCCAACGCATTTTCTTCTCTTTTCCCTGAATATCAGATCTACAGTATTTTAGTTCAGAAACAGTTGGAACAACTTGTTCTTCCTAGAATGCTGGAATGATTTCCCAGGATCTGTGGGAGCAGGAATGCAAGGCCTCTCTACCTGTGGTGCAGAGGGCTGCCTGCTTTGGGAAATGACCAGGCAACTTGTCCAGAAAGGTGGGCAAGATATCATATTCACATAGAAGCTTTGTCATAGGTAGTAAGTCATCACTGAGTCCTTTAGAGATCATTAAATCAGCATTTCTTTTGTCATGCTGCATTGAAAAGTTCTTAAATAAGCTATAAATACAGCCATATTTCTACATTCCTGTAGAAATAAACAGACCACAGACTAACTGCTGAGGGTCTTTAATAGCAATAACTTTGAGAAGACCTTGTACACGTTGGATAAGCAACTGAACATTATCTCCTACTGGTTATTTTCCAGCTCTAGGGGGTTGGATGCTAGTGGGAACTAATGAATTTCTTAAATAGAGGTGTGGGAAGATGGCACTGTCTTAGTCTATAGCACTGGGAAAGATATCACTGATATCTTGTCTAATTCTGAAGCTATTTAGAAAAAAAAAAGTCAAGGTTGTCTCACTCTGACATATCCATGAAAGGAAAATTTGGGAGTGATCCTCAATTTGTACAATTTAATGCAATCCTCACTATTGCTTTACAGGTTGGGGATACCTCTCCTTTTCCACTACAGTTAGCATAGCCTGAGGCACAGTGAGAGATGTGACAGAAATAATAAACAATATTAATAAACTCACCAAGTATTCAGATTTTCTACTGCTTTCAACCTAGCTAAAATATATGACACTCCTGCACTGATGCTATGTAAGTAAGTGACATTAATGTATTCAGTCTCTATCCAAAAATTCATTAGGGTTTGAGTTTCAGCAGCCATCTTTTCACATCCCAAATCAAGACCTAAACACTTGCCAAGACATTTTTCTTTCTTTTCTTTCCTTCTTTCTTTTTTTTTTTTAGCTGAATTCATTTAGCTTTTTCGCTTTGTGCGTGAACAGACCCATCTCACCTCTTCTCCTCCTGTGTGTAAATCCACTGACACAATGAGACTACTCTGGAGGGAACTCTGGCTGCTCTGGGACTACTGGCATAAAGCAAAGCAAATCTGACACCATTTCAATAATTTTATGGCATTGCAGCTGCTTTCCTCCCTGCTGTTTTTGTGTCTCCCTCCACGAGTCTGTATCTCCCGTCCTCGATTACCCTTGCCGGAGAGCTGACTGCCATCTAGTGATCCCTTTAACCGCCTTATTCCCTATTGTCACTTTACAATATGCTTGTCTTACAGCTCCAATCTTTTAGTTTATAGCCTGCCCTCTTTCTCTTTTTCCCCGGTGTTATGAGCAATATCAATTATAAAGCATTGAAACACAGCCTACCAATCCCAGCAAAGGACAAACTAAATGTGATATTAAGTCATAATTTTAGTCCACATAATTTTTTTTTCCCTCCTTCTGTATTTTATAGAAAGGATATTGGATTTCTGTGTTTCACTCTAGACTTGCTGTCAAATAAAAACCCTCGGCAAGGGAGAAGGTTGTTTAACCCACCAGCAATGAACCATTGACTATGGTTGAATGTTTCTAGCACTTTAATATACCCACCTACCCCGGTACAGGCTGTCCGTGGTTTTTTGGTTGTCTCTCTAGAAGTGCAGCTCGTGCAGCTGCCAGCACAGTGCTGGTTGCTGATTCCAACACCTTGTCAAAAACCTTGCTTGAAGCAAAGCTTAGTGACACCAGGCTGCAAAAGGAAGTGTCCTCTCCGAGCGAGCCCTTAAACCTCCACCGTCCCCCGGCAGGTACATCCCCCAGCAGCTGCCAAACGAGGCAGTGTGTATAGAAAGGCGACCCTTATCTGAGCTGTTTAGTCACCTAGACCAAATTAGATGCAAACTGCCCTTAATTCATTAACATCTGAGCAAGGCTCTGAGGAGGGAAAACAGTCTCTAGCTGCTGAGAATCATGATAATTAATTTCCGAGTCCAATCCAATTAAAGAAGAACTTCAAAGGGACTTAAAGCAGGGAAATCTGAGATGTAAGATATAATGAATGTGAGATCTTAAAACTCTCCCTAAACAGTATTCTCACTTAAGCAAGTGAAGGTCTTCCTGTCTTTTTGTTTGCATATGTGTTTGGGAATGAGTGGAGGAGGAGGAGGAGGAAGACAAATTAAATATTTTACAGTGGCAGGCGAACAGGATGCTCTCCAGACTAGTGGGTAACCAGTCAGCGTAAAAAAAATAATAATAAAAAACAACCATGAGAGTAATGTTTTGCTGGCAATTTTTTCCATGCATCAGAATCACAATCATATTAAAGAGACAGGTGGTCAAAAACACTAGAGAAATCACTGTAATTTATTCAGTGCTTTCAGGGATTCCCAGAAATATGTTGATGTTAGGAGAAGAGCTAAAAGCTTGAATTTTCAATGAGCAGGGAAAGAAGGGAGAATTTGCCTGATGATCACATGACTATAGGAAACACAAAGAGTATCAGGGCTTTATTAATAGAACTTTTATAGGCAGAGACATCACTTACATCTTGGTAACAAGCCAAATGTGCAAAGAAATATATCTGGAGTAGCCATATTGAGCATCCAGGTCAGCTTGATAGGTCTGGGTCTGAAATAACCTAACTAGCTTTGAAAATAGCTCAGGCGAGATCAATCATTTAATTTCTCTTATAGCAAAGGACTTCCCAGAAGAGCTGCAGAACCAAGCATGTGCAGAAACCTAGGAATTAATGCACCTAGGAGTAATTTTGCAGCTGACCTGGATTCAGCTGCAGCCTGTTATTGCTCTTTTGGGTGGTGAGATGTAATCTTTATCCTTGCTCCCTGCCTCAGTTTTTCCTTTACAGAAAAAGGGGCTAATCAATGCAGCTTTTGCAAAGAACCTATCAAGGAGAAGCACTGTTTGAAACGGCTTCCTAAAACAGAGAAAACTCCAGATGTGTCTATAACAAAGTCAGTGCCAGGACTATAGGTCACAGTCACGTTCCTACCTCAGTTTCAAGCAGCTTGAAAACCCCTTCCTAAAAGGCAGATGATCAGCTTGAGCTTGAGTGACTCTTCTGCTGCAGGTACCCGGGCTGCTTCTCTGAGGCCAACGTGTCTACAAAACCTGAAATCATGGGATTATTGTCCGAGTAAGGCACCCTCCCATGCTGGGCATTAGTACTGCTCACAAAAAGCCTCCAGACCTAGCGATTTGCTGCTAAACATAACCGAGCACAACAGAGAGGTTTCAAATCAGCTGTAGCGGCAGGCGGTGTGGCAATACTTAGTCACATTCTTCTCTTTTCACAAAGATCAATTCATTTCCACCTTACATCTCTCTATCTTATTGATTAGTAATACAGAGCACAACCCAGAGAATACAACCCTGGTCAAATGAAGCTCTTAGTTAACATACTGGAAAACACGCAGTGAAAAACTCCCTATGCAAGCAAAGTGCCCCTGGTGTCACCTTCCCTTGCCAGGGAGCGTTCCCAGGAGCCAGCTCTCCCGTTTGCGGTGCTCGAGGCTCTCCCAGTTTGGAACAGAAGCAAGACGCCATCCCATGCAAGAGAGTGACACCAGGGAGCTCTCGCACAGGCTGTCCTTGAGATGAAGCCCCTCTCAGTTTGTAGCATCGATGGCAGTAGGAGTCATGCTTCATTCAACAGCCACTGGTGGCACAGAGGAGCGTCCAGCTTGCAGATTGGATAAATCAGCAGACTACTATTCCATTGCTGCCTCTGCCAGCTGGCTGGTCAATGTCTTTAATAGTAATATGGAAACTAGCCATTTGCTGGGCCTTTATGAACTAAGGAAGCTTTTGAGAACCTTAGATTAAAATAAACAAATAAATAAATAAAAACAAGTTTAGAAATGTTTCTTCTTTTCCTGGGATAATAGTGTCAGCATTTGGGGAATCTTGATAATATTGATTTCCATGCATTTGAAAAAAGAAATCCTTTCGTTCCAAAAGATATCCAATATTCCACTCTGCTGTTGGGAGAAACTTTAAGAATTGCAACGTCATTTGTTTCACATTGCCTCCAGTGATGCTAAAGCAGCCTTTTTTTGCTATTCTAAGTGAACACTTTGTAGCTTGCTCATCTTATTTAGGCCACAGAAGATTTGTCTTGAGATGTTTATTATTTACTCAATATTTAATTGCAGCCCTGGACTATATTTAGAGGAAGGCACATGCCAATTTTTATTATTAATCAGGTGGTCCCTTTTTGTTGTTTTTAGGAAACAAGCAAGCAAAATATCTCTGTTGTGTTTCAAGTATTCATTGATCCTTAGGCAAAAATAGATTAAAAGTTCTGAATAATATGGCTGTTGTATAATAGCTATACATTTTTACTGTAGAATGGCTTATCCCCATTTACGATTCTGATTGGCTGGTTGGGCAAAAAGAAATTAAGCCAAAAAGAATAAGTTGCTGTACATGACATTTCGTTTTGGGATAAATGGGAACAGAAATGCATAGGCTGGGGTCTCTCTGCATTCATCTCCCTGGGTAACCAGAAACAAAATGAAATGTCACAGAGCTGCCCAAGCCCTCCACAGCTTATTTCACTGTAACATTTCGGAAAAATATAGTATTAAACTTGGACCAGTGTTGCTTGAACAGCTTCAGTGTGACCATGGTTTCTGTCACAGAGATGACAGCTCTCTACTTGGTGTCTCTGTCCATCCCTTTTATGCCTGTCTGACTATCATATCATTTAGCCCAGCCCCACAAGTGCAGCCGTGAGGAATCGCCTTGTTTAGAAACCGGGCTGAAAGGCTCTCCCTGGGTTGAGTCTAGCTGAACACTCCTGCTCCTGGCATGGCTTGGGGCAGGTGCCTGGCTGACCACAGCGTGACCACGCTGTCAGAAATCAAATCTATTCTCTGGCCAGCACTTCTCTTTTCTTCTTCTTGATTTTGCTTGCTACGGGAATACTTTTCTTGCTACAGGAATAACAATTAACAAAAGAGAGCAGAAAGAAAACAAGTCACTTACTTACCTAAAATACCCCCTCACATTAAAAAGTGCATATTTAAAATGCAGTTTGATAAGTAGCTCATTTATTCTTTTGCAGCCACCTTCGCTTTTTTTTCCGCGGTGAAAGAGAACATTTTCTTTTCGTGGCCACTGGGATGTCAGCAGGGGGCTGACTTCAATGAAAGCCACATTTAGCTGTAAATTCAGATATGGTGCCAAACTGTCATGATTAAAGAATTGTATTACTTTGGGTCTTAAAAGGTGAGCAGGAATATTATTAAGAAAAAATGACATTGCTTTGCATAGTGAGGCAAAATGTCCTCACATGTATTGTTAGCCGACACTTCAGTCATTTTCTCCTAAGTGTAATTTTATTTCCTTAATAGGTTCATTGCATTGCTGGCTCGTTGCTGATCTCCTGCATGGGGCCAGACCAAAGCCCACAGTAGTCCCTAGGACTCCATCTCTTCTCATCAACAGGTGGTGGGAGGATTGGAAGCGAGATGTCCCAGCGGTGGCTGCGCTAGTGAAATCAGCAGAATTCCTGATGACTGCTCAAGTGTGGAGCCTGCTGATATGAAACGAGGAAGACAGATTTTTTTTTTTCCCCTGGAGTCAGTAAAAGCATTTTCAAAGCATTTTAAAGCTGAAAAACAGCATCTCTTTGTGAGAAAATAGATATATATATACACTTGTGTTTGCATGTATACACACACACACACACGTGTGCAATCAAAAATTGTATTAAAAAAAAAAAGGCCCTGCCTGGTCACATTTCAGGAATCTATTGAGCTTTAGCAAAAATAAAACAGAATTTCAAAATAAAGTGAGTTTTTCTGTAGAAGGCTTTTGTCTGTCTGTAATTCTGACTAGAGGTTTGGGTAGGAGTGTACTTATCCATTAGGAATACACCTGAATTTCTTACTTGTCTGTTACATATTATATTGCACATAATACAATGCAAATGTTTATATGCCTGCATATTGGAAATATTATTTTATTATTATATATATATTGATATATTTATATATTACTTCTTGTATATAAACACTTGTACTTATATGTATTAAAGATTGATTTATATGTAATCCAAATATGCTTTTTGGTGTTTGCTTACAAAGATATGTACACACTCACAAATCTATGCAAAATACATATTATACATATATACATATATGTGTATCTTTCTTTTGAACTGGAGTGAATCGGATACTAACCACACTATCATGTGTCCTTCATGCTATCTTGATTATTCTGAGTACACCATCTGTTTTAATGTCCTCATTACTCTTATTATTAACACTGTTCTGTCTCTGGATATCATTGATACCCTAGAGTGAGACACAGTGAAAGAGTTGTCATGGGCAAAAGAGTATCAGCTCAGGGAATTTTACTTCAGTTAATTTATTTCCAAACAACACAGACCTCTGATAATTCCAGAGTCAGTCTCTGGCAATGCGGACTTACTCCTGTAACAGTCTGATTTATGTCTGGTGTGAGACCTGCTCACCATTCGATTCGTTTCGTTCAAAACCCTGTCTTCCCCCTCTAATACATCGTTAAAACATGCATTTGTAGCTGCAAACTATCCCTCCCTCTCCTTAATGAGAACACTCCTGGTTTGTCAGTCTCTGTGCAAGGCTATCTGTGGAAAGATGCATTGGAATGACCCAAGATTTTAGGGTAGTGATGTTCCCTCCTAGTTTGCTTTGCTTTGGTTAATATATCTTTAATGCTTTCCTGTACAAAGTGCTCCTTTCCGATCACAAGTTTTGCCCGAGTGTCCTGTCTACACTGCCTCCAGCCAGCAGAACAGCAATGAGCTGTGATCTCTGCTGCACCCAGGAAAGGGGATGAGGCTGTATTTTGGGGAGGTGGAAGTGTTATAACGAGGCTGTAGAGTGCTTCTGCTGCTCCCCTCTATCATTACAGACCTTCCACTCTTTCATGCACAGTCTCAACTAGTAATCTGTACTAGGTATTCTGATTTTTTTTTTCAGTATTTTTTTATCTCATGACAGCAGGGATAACTGCTTGCCCCCGTTGAACAAAGTCATTTCTTGCGCATGCCAGACTTAACAGTTACATGATACAGATGCTGTTCGCATTCAGTGTTTGAAATCTGGTCAGTCCTGGGTAAATAGGTGGTTTCTCTGTCTCCAGCTTGCTTCATTGCTGCATTTGGCTGCCTGGGTCCTCCCCTCTGAAGTAGACAAATGAGCCATTTGCGAGCTACATACACTTTGAGGTGTTTTTTTCTACTTATTTATGACTTTCCTGGGAAGGACTGTATCTCCAGTACATGGAGCCCTAATGATAAGACTATGAGGTACATGTGGCAGTGGTTTCTTCATGATTTTATCTGATGACCTGCAGTCGGACTGTGCATCATTACTATGCCCAGAAGTGCCATAGTGGCATCCTTTTGTTCCAAGCAGAAGAGCCAGCAATTTCTCTTTTAGCTGAGCAAATCATTTCCTTGTGGCTCCCAGGCCTTCTTTTGGCAATCATGCTGCTTGGTGGCTTTGCATCACTGCTGCTCCCAGGCTCCATGGCCACCCCAAGCTTGAACTGTAGCTGTCGTGCAGAGATGTAGCACTGGAGACCTGGTGCTGACTTTGGGCTTTCCCTGATCATACAGATGTTCTTCTTTTAGTCCTTCCCCACTTATTGTGTTTTAGCGTTCTTAGGCGTCTGACAAGTGATGTGCTCATCTGAGGGTGGCCAAACTTTTGGGTATTGGCAGCAAATGCAGTTTAAAAAGCACCACAACTCTCTCATTGTTGATGGTGCCAAGACTAATCTCTGTCGGTGTTAAATTTGGTAGCAGCGCCAAAGACTTACTCTTTCCACTCTAATTTGATTTTTAGATCTGTTCTCTTCTTTTAAACCCAGCCTTGTCCATATATTCCTTTTCTCTTTGTGCTTACCCCCTTGCTGAGAAATCTCATTCTCTCTGTGACTCTGAATCAACCCAGGAAGTCCTATTCCCTCTTTAACTCCTAATCTAGGGATGTTTAAATTTCTTCTGATTCCACCTGATGATGTGGACTTCCCTACTCTCAAGTCCCTGCAGTGAGAAAACAGAGGGTGCACATTCAATTACATGCTGTCAGGACACGTGGTTTCTGTTTCTACGCAGTTAATCCACATACATGTGCAGGAAAATATGTTGGCTTCTGGCAGAATGAGCCTATGACAACATGTGTGCAGGAACTCCATTTATTGTAGGTAAGTGGTTTTTGTTTCTTATTTTCACTCTATGTTATGGAGTTTCTCATTGTTATTTCCTACCTACCTTACAATAATAATTGTGTTAAAATTAATCAGTAAATGTTTGCAAAATACTCCAGACATAAAACTGCTAGATAAGTGCTAAGTATTATTTCAATTAGAATTAATAACAATAATAGAACCAGACTGAGAGCCTTTCCATGGCCATAATACTTGTTTTCAGAGGGAGACCTTAAACTGACCTGCATATTTAGCAGGTTACAGCTACACAGTGTAGATAATTAAAAATAAATTACTATCCAGGTTCTAAAAGTAATTGAAAATCCTGTTAATAAATTTTGAAGGTGAAGACAAAAGAGGCTGGTGCAAAAAAAACAAACTAGCTCCGCCAGCCGGGGTTTGCCAGCTGAAGAACAGTAAGCCGACAAGATACAGAACAAACCTGTACATCTCTAAATACCACTAGCAATTCTTATTACTTGCCTGAAGTCCTGACCTCTTAAGAAATGGAGCAGAATCAAACATGGTCAGGTAGGTCTATCAGGAAGCAGGATACAACCTCCCCTTAAAACAGAGCAGAATGGAAAATAGGATGAGAGCAGTTAACAGGTAGATCAGGTCATGCTCTATTTGGGTTAAGTGCTGCTGCAAGCTGAAGAGGGCCCTCACCATCTTCTATACCAGAGAATCAAAAGCACTGAAGTGGTTGATTGAAACATGCTGCAGACACAGCTACTGGGTTAAAAGTGTCCCCTCTTTGGTTCTGACTAGGGCCCACCATGCAGCAAGTCCAATTTTTACCACTTGAGCTTAAAACAGAGATCCTAGTAGAGGTTGTCCAAAAAAAGACTTGCCCGTATGTGTAACTTCCATTTACACAGCTTATCAGTCCCTCGTCAATAAGTCAAAGGAGAGCAATATAAGCCCCCATATATCCTGTTTCTCTGCAGCTCTAAACACAACAGGTTTTCATCTCTTCATACCAACATGCAAGAATCTTCAAAGGTTTTTTGATGGTTAATAATATGAGGCAAATAGTCATTGTCCTATTGCAGCTCCCCTCCCAAAATCTGCTCTACACACTCTGCCAAAGGTTGACACTCAGCTAGAGGGATTGAGCAGAAATGCTGCCCACAAGATGCTCAGACTCAGGCCATAATTTGAGAGCAAGAGAACAATAAGTTTTCATGATTAGTTTTCAGGATATTACATTTTGTGCTTCAAAATCCTCTTCATGTTACCAGCTACCTTTAGAGAAAAATTCCCCAGACAGTAAGATTCACATCAGTCAGATATGGGAAAACAGGACAAGGAAAAAGAATAATTAAAATGTATCAAGTATTGTCTTTGGATATTTAATGCCTTGTTTGGACCAAATTGTCTTCTCAGTTCAGGATAGGAAGAAGGAAAGACTAAGCAATAACTCACTCAACTTTTAGCAATAACAGCTAAAAGTCCAGCCCCTGAGAAAACACTTAATTTACCTATTATTTGGGATTGCCTTTTTTTTTTTCTTAACATCTGATTAAAACCCTAAGAGAAGCATCTAAATTTTCTTAAGAGAAGTTTGAAGGAAGAGAGAATCTTCTCCTAAAAGAAGAAGATAAATATCAAAGTCTAGAGAAGGCTGGGATCAAGAGGAAGAAGTTAAAATGGAGGCAAGAACTTAGGCAAAAAAATACCGAAAAGAAAAACAATTTAGCCTGGTAGGAAAGAACACCCAGTAGGCTAGATGCTAAGAGAGAGAAGGAGATTCAAAGCATAAATCTCTGCTGAGACAGAACAACCTTTACTTCCGCAGATAAGTGCTAGAGGGATGAGAGCAAGAGTACCAATACTACAAAGATTTTCTTTCCTCATCTCTAAATTCAATTTCTGTGCACATGGCTTCAGCAATGCGTGAGTTATTATTAATAACAACGGTATGATTGCTCTTCATCTGTTATCCAACTCCTTTCTAATCCCTGCTAGGTTGCTCACACCCTAAGCTTGGCAGCTGGGAGCTGTTGCACTAAATGTCAGTGAAATGAGAGTCTTGACTCTTCATGGTTTAATCAATAATAGATTTAGGAGATGAGGTTGCCCACGCTCTTCATTTTTGAATCTCAAGCCCCATCTGCTGCTCAATCACTGATTTGGTCTTTCTCCTGTGAATGCCTCTCTGATGATCTTCCGTTGTTTACTCCTATAAAATACTTGTCACTCAAGAGTTCAGTCAAGTACATACTTTTGCGGTCTTACCAATTATAGAAAACATTGGTATTGCCAAAATACACTCTCTTTTGCATCATAAATGCTGCACTATACCGCACAAATGTTTATTTTTCAGCAATTTTTCACCCCAAAGAAATCTTTAGGAAGACTACAAAATCAGACAGAGAAGATTTGGAGGAGGAAATCCTCCCCCTCTATCTATTTTACGTTCTGCTGATGAATAAGGTACAAGCTAATCTTCACTTCTAGAAAGCACATTTCCATAAGAGAGACACTCACATAGTCTGCTGCACATAAGGTCTACAGAATTGGGCCAGAAATGAGGACAGGGGCCCACATTCATTTCATTTTCTGTCTTTAGCTATTCTAGTCCCCCAGCTGCGCCTAGAAAGCAGGCATGAATATATGAGGCAACTCTCGTGGCTTTTCTTAGGAACAGCCCCAGTTCAGCTGTTGGCAACAAACTATTAATACGGAGGCTCCAGTGCTGACAATTAGGAACAGGCACGGACACACAGAGGCTGTTGCCTGCACTGAGCATCCCATCAGCATTTGACTACCGCTTGTCTCCATAGCATTTTAACTGGCCCAGCTGCACCAATTGCTCTCTGCTGACTGCCATCAGGGCTGCTCTACATGCAAACAAGCCTCTAGCCTTCATCAGGCAATATTTTTCCATGCCCACAATAACAGTGCAGGATTGGTACAAGTATGGGCACTCTGTTCTTTGGCACTGCTTGCTGGTGTCCCCTGAACTGTGATTTCTGCTGAGGTGATGCTGCCCCTGATGCACTCAGGCAAATCCTAATGCCTAACAAGAACATTTACTGCTAGGGGCAAGGCAGGGAGATTGGAGCAGCTTGGTCCCAGGATTTTTGCAACAACCTTCCAGTAATGTTTCAGTGTATCATCA
>JAWLRI010000885.1:1679693-1714725 GCA_034781795.1 Crypturellus tataupa
ACTGAAACACTGGAAATCCTCAAGCAAAACAGAGCAGTCCATGGGCTTGGCACACACGGTGACTTCATTTCATGGCAACTACAAGAGCACTGTGTGTTTTTAATCGTATTAATGTGAGGTAACAGGAAAGTGCATGTTAACGTGTGGCTCACGGTGATGGAAAGGCACACTTGATTCGAGCATCCAAGGAAGGCTTTGGTCCAAACACAGTTCCAAACACATGTAGATACAGGGGATGACACTATAGACTAACTACCGAGTGACTTGTCTTAAAGCAATGCTATTGATCCAACTGCTAATAATGGATGGCAACCTATTACCTCTAAAGCCACTGAGTGCAGCTGTGTTTATCCTGGAAAGAATTTGTTTTGCCTTAATAGTGTCAGTCTTGTTAAGGGAAAATAACTTTTGCATGTAGACCTGAAAACTGAACTCAATGTCTCAAGTGGAATGGATGCACCCACTAGAAGACCTTCTTGCTGCAGCTGTGAAGAGCATTTTCAACTGTGTCTTTAGCTTCCTCTCCCTCGCGTACTGTGTATTGCTACTTAGTCATCGCTCTAATTGTAGCATATTGGCATGAATATTGGATGATGATTTGCAGATGCTTCGCACCTCAGGAAAAATAATTGCAGTGTGCCCCCAGGTTTAAACTATCATCTTATTCTTATGCATGCAACTACTTTATTCCTTATTTTTTAATAGGGCCACCACCTTATTTCCTCCAACTAATTTTTTTTGGAAACTGCTGTGAGAATGAGATCTGGCCATTTTTTTTCCCCTAGGCCCAATAGGTTGCTAGTCCCTCTCTTTGATATGCATGTCCTCTTTTTATAGGATTTTAGATTCTACCAATTGTGATGATTTGGGAGAAGTTAAAGGCAGCCCTGCTTCTCTGTAGTTGCCTGTGACAGGAAATACAATACCTTAATTCTCCATTCTGCTGTGTTTGAATCTGGTGGTGCCTGCATAAACCTGCTGTGATAGAAGAGCTAATCGCTCTGTCGCTTTAAACTTCCCGCTCACCTTTTCCCTTTTCCCGATAGAGTCGTATATGCAGCAGCTGCTGTGTATGTACAGAATTTCATACCATCATGTTTCATCACGGTTTGACTGTCCTTTCCTATTGTATAGCCCCCTGCAACATGGCCTGCACTTCTAAAAACTGCAGCAAAGCCCAGTACAATCACGTTGCAGTGACAGACAAGTACAAATGATGGGCAGCAGAAACAGCTAATTGCGATTTGCTGGCACGCGCCAACACTGAACAAAGGTGAAATGGAGGCATGTGCGTTAAATGGGTGTACAATATGAACTTCCAATATATCACATTCTGAGAGAGGTCTGTCTTTATTTCTCGTATGTTTTCAGATAGATTGCTAATTAAAAGCAAACAAAATGTTTTCTTCCCAGGGTATGCTTTAATTGAGAGGTATGCTTAGAGTCAGATGCATTTTACATATGCATCATTTATTTGCCAAAGAAAAACATGTTCTGGACTACCAATATTTGAATTCTTGCCAAAATCCATGAATATTTACATCTGAAATCTTTTTTTTTTTTTTTTTTTTTGGAAACTGCAATTCTCATTATTTATTTTTTGTACTGGAAAAATCAAAATATTTCAATTTTTTCAAGCTAACAATATACATTATTCTTCTAACAGTATTTCAAAACTAAACTGTAGCTTTTAAAGGATGAGAGAAACCCATGAAAGCAAAATGAAATATTTCATTTGGAGTTGCATGAAAAGGATTTCTGTCACTTGAAATGCATTTTCGTAATTATATTTTTGTTTTAGTCACCAGTACAAAAGATGAAATACTATTATTAGCAAGGCCATAGATTGATCCATATTCAGTCACAGCATTATTGGAATGGGGTAGGGGATAGAGGGTGCTTTGTCAAAGACAAGTGAAACAAAGCTCGGGAGACAGCTGCTTTAGCATAGGGATGCTGCTGGGAACAGGAGTGGTGCATCATTCTTGGAAGCTCCTCTTCCTGCCTAGGAAGCAATATGTGCATGCTCAGAAGTCCTTTCTGCTGGAGAAGACTATCTGTGGTGAGAATCCATGGAGATCCCTGTGCTGACACGTGGATTAATTTCCTGATAGCCACCAGTATCCTCATGAAAAATAAGGGTCTTCAAATCCCAGAACAGTGTCTCCGTGACTAGATGATGCAATGGAGGCTGCAGAGGGCAAGGAAGGGGCCAGTGGTGATAAAACGGGCAAGTGCTACTGACACAGGTGGATGGACGGAGCTGGAGAGAGGGAAAAGCTGGTTTCGGGCTACTGCTCTCGCAGTGGATGCATAGCCCTGGCACTGCCAGGAGCCAGCAGCAGAGTGTTGTCCTACCTCAGACTACAAGGGGTTATTACAGGAAAGCGTTAGGACATCCCAATGATTGATTGAAGGATGGATATTATTGTGTAGTAGACTGCTGGGGCCCAAAGGAGTTCTTCTGAGCAAGGGCTGCAATTGCTGCTGCCGCTCTTGTGATACAGAGTGAAGAAATGAAGAGAATTTATCTAAGACTGGACTCCTTATTCTCAGCTTTGATCTGAGTACAAGGCAAATGATTTACAGAGAGGAAACATGTAGACTTTATTTCCTTTTCCTGATATTTTCCATTGAGCACTTTATTTACACTCTGTCCTTTTGTTGCTCTCCAGCAAATAGTTTACCTATGGAGATCACCTAAAGCATGTGCAGTACAGCAAGAGGGTACCCCTGAGCAGAGGCATATTTCCAGACTACTCCGTTCACCTTTTTATATGGTTAGCTTCACTCTTGTTTACTCATGCTTCGTCCAGTCAAGGTAATACACAGACTTTACAGTAAGCTGAAGACGGGTGATATATCATTTAAACGATCCCTCTGCTAGATTAGAAGTACACACAGTTTCTGTGCTGTCAGTCTTTAAATCTCCAAGACCACACGTATGGTCCCTTTGGACCTAGATGATAGCGTACGTATTTGTTTGAATGCTCTTCCCTAAATCATGAAAGATCATACACTGTAGATTTGTAGTCACTGGAGAAATTGCTACTACTTATCTAACATTACAGTAGACAGGGCCCAGTGCTGTGAGTTAACAACCATCCTGCAGTTCTACAAAACCATAGCATGTTCTTTCTTCTTTTTTTCTTTTTTCTTTCTCTTTTTCTTTCTTTTTTTTTTTTTTTAAGTTGTAAATTTCATTGGCCTTAAAAAGCTTTTCAATGAATTGGGAACTGCAGTCATAAATATGCTAAAGGAATTCCAGAGATACATTCACGAGTACCCTTCCTGCTTATCTTCTCCATTTGCAACTGATCCACTTGTAGGAGAACCAACTCTGGCCAGGGCCTGAATGTCAGTTTTTATTTCTTTCTCCCCTCCCTAGCTTTATGCCTGACCTAACATGACACCGGTTTGTCCAAAAGGTGGCACTGCATCTTTGAGCATTTCACAAACTGAATTTGCTCTGGTGCAGAAGAGGTCTTCCGTATAAATAAGTAGAGCTGTTTTGCAGCTTTGCTAAATATTTCTGCTAGGTTTTCAAACATACACTCTCTATAAAGTAAGCCCTTAAAGTTTTTAAAAATTTATGGGTTTGATAAAATCAAAAGCTTGACCTTGAAATTCCTGACATCTAATTTTAATGTAGCTAAAAGCAATTTATCCAGCCATGCTGATTCAGGTAAAGGATGGTTCCTCTTTGGGAAGTTCTTTAAGGAAGCCACAAACCTGAGCTTCCAGAAAAGGTCAGCACCTTCTGCTAGGACAGAGAAATTGTTGCCCTTTCAACAACTCTTTCAGATTTACCAGCTGTGGTATTCAGGGAAATAAAATTGACTTTGATTAAGATAGATAGACTTTTCTGCTCAAGCTTCAGCCTGTTTTTTAGACCCTAGGCAGTGTTAGGGGTCTTCAGTCTGGAATACAGGATCATCCTTTCCAGAAACTCCTCACAAGGCAACTGGAACTGTGGCATCAACTCACCATGGCCTGGCCAACCTGAACTCCTCTGCTGTGCCACAGTCTCTGCCTCCCGGTTTCCCATTACCACACTGATGGTAACCCCTAACCCGCCACTAACAGATATCTCTAGCTTTTTCAGCTTTATCTTGCAGGCTTTATTGACCTATCCTTTGTCACTTGCTCCTGATGTTTCTAGCTCTTGCCAAGACACTCAAAGGCCACTGCAGAGATGCCAGGTCACCACACACCACACTCACTGCCATCTCCTACCACTCAATCTCTCTCTTTTCTCTTCCTTCTTTTGGGAACCCAACTGTTTACCTCTTTTCTCTCTTCAGATGATTTCAGCTTCCTTTTCCCTGAATTTTAATGTTTTCTCTACTTCGTGTTCTCTCTTCCTTAAGAGACCAGAATTCAGTTTGCGTGTTGACAGTCAGCTTCACTCTAGTCTCTCACTTCTTGCACTCAAATTCCTGGATTGCTGTCAGCTTTCAACTCGTATTAATTGCCAGAGTTGTTCTCTCAAGTTTGCACTCAGTCTTCCCACACCTTTCAGTCACTTCTTGCTTTTCTTCTGTATATTTCATTCTTCTGCGTGTCCCATGAGCCCTTCAATCTCCCAGCATGTTCTCTAGTCTGCCTTTTTACCTGTCACCCTGCCTCTCCTGCCTCCATTCCTGAAATGTTTTTCATCACTTTACACCTGACTGTGACCAATGCATAGCCTCCATTTTTTTTCTTTTATCTATCCCCCTTTTTATTATTTTTCTTTTTTTTTTTCCTCTCTTCTGGCATATGTTGTTATTTTCTGGTTGTCGTGGTCTACCCTTAAGACTCAGTAGAGCAAGAAATGCTATGCAGGGCTAGCTCGAAAGCAGCAAGATGTGCTCTAGAATTAGGAAGGCAGGTGAACTCCTTCAAGGCTTGAAGGAGCTCTGTTTTGAAGGGGAAGCTGAAGCTGATCTCAGGCAGAAATCCCTAAATCAAAATTCTCTGATGAAATATTATCTAACTTTAATAAATACATGCCATTATACCATGGTTATGTGTGAGATGTAGGGCAGCAATTGAAACTACAGTGTGGTTTTGTGTGTTTTATAATGATCCTATGTTCCAGATACAGTGGGCAGATAAATAACGTAAGGTGCCATGAGGACTGTGTAAATACTTATACATAGATGTAAGAATTATGCATGGGTTATGTATGTGCATTTATTCTCGAGAATCTATTGCAGATAAAATATCTCTTTTTTTTGAGTCCTTTTTCTCACTTAATCCAATCCAGATTTTATTTGATCTTTTTCTTTTGAAAGGTAACAATATGGCATAAAAATATCTTTTCCAGTAAAATGGTTCTTTAACAATTTGGCCATGATACAAAATCAGATTCCCACCAGGAAAGATTTCTGCCTCTAAGCATATTGCAGCCAATTTCCTTCCTAATTAATACCGTATCTACCTTCATATTCCATTTCAGTTCCCAAATGAAAATTGATGAGGCAGTCAACCACAAACAAGCGCAACAGAGAACCAGCAGTTCAATCAGCACAGTTTGACCATATCATGCTAATAAAGCACAGCCAGAGTACATGTCTTCACCTCCCTTGGGCATGTCCTCTTTATTAGTATGAAAGCTAAGAATTACACTCAAATTGCACTTTTAATATGACCTGTTATTTTAAAAAGTTGGATGTGTGCATGCTAAAATGGAGGTGGTTAAGTAAAATCTTCTGTAAGAAGCAAATTTTAAAAGCAGGGCCTGATTGTGGAGTGAAGAGGGCAAAGGTGGGAGCAGAGAACCATGACTTCCAGGCGAGCTCTTCCTCTGTCCCCAGGCAGCATGCAGCACCACTTCTACAGCACGACACGCTGCAAAGGCAGCCTCGCTGCTGATGGCCCTGCAAAGGAGGGCTTGAAATGGGTGTCCCCAAGCTAGAAGGTGCTCCTGTGTCTGCGACGAACAGAGGTCTGAACTTACCTAGCAAGAGTGCTGTGAGCTCTTTGATCGACTATGGTGCTGGTATTCGCAACATAATCACTCAGCCTTGAGAATGGACTATGATTGATCTCTGTAGACCTTCTCACAAGACACTTCCTGGTGTCTGACATTAGGAGACGAAGTAATATTTAATATGCTTAAATATTCAGGCTACCATCTTCCAGAGCATATGCAATACTGAAGTGCCTACAATGCAACCCTCCCTGTCCCCTGAGCAGTGCCTGTGTGAAACTGCTTACTGCTTTTCAGGAAATCACGCACATTTACCAGAAGAACACAGACCACCAAAGTCTTCCAAAGTGTTTTGGTCAAGAGGACACTCTACATTGATTATCAGGACCGCATGCATACAAAATAAAAAGCATCTGTGTCAGAATAACTGTAGTTTTGGGTAAATGCCCACCTTGCATTCATACAGAAAATCCTGGAGGGGAAAATCCTCTAGGATAATGTTTACAGTTGAGAGGATATTTAGAAAAAAAAATAGGATTTTATTTAAAAGTCACAGCACAGAGAGAGAAAAGTAGCTAAGCTAGATATTGGCAATAGTCCTTCAAAGTAGCTATAACAGCTATGGACATGTTTTGTTTTGTTTTGTTTTTCTGCTGGGGCTTATCCACCAAGCACAGCTGTTGGTTAGTAAATAAAAAGAATCCTTTTATATAGATGAAAATGCTTTGGCTCTAATGTTTCTAAATCTATTTGCCTAGGTCTAGCAAAGTTTATTTTAAAGGGCAGTTTCTTCTTTGGAAATTTCTCGGTAAATAATATACTATGCATATCTTGGTGGAGGTATTCTCAGAGCTGCCTGCAAAAGCTGCTGTAATGCTCCAGCAATATAAGAAATCCCAGTCAGGGGAAATACAGGGGAAAAAAAAAATCCCTCCATAACAACTCCAAGCCTAGCTCTAATCAGAGAGATTAATAAAATAATGAAATAGATTAACAGGCATAGTAATAGAGGGAACGGGGTAGGGAGGAGGGAGAGTAATAGATCCCACACTTCCTACAAAGCTCCATCTCTTAGCACCATCTGACAACAACAGCCTTTGAAAGCCCAGTCAGTGTGTGCCTGAGCATTTGTTATTATTGCGGCTGTTATTGGTGGTGCTTAAAACACGCGTGACCTACAAAACTCTGGACTTGCGCTCCATTCCTTCCAAGGAGTACGGCAGGTTCCCCCCAGTGGTGTCCCGAGGACAGGGAGCACCAGTGGTTTCCAGTTTTTTGCTTATCTTTGGGATCTCCATGAAATAGGGAATTGATGACAGTCAAGTCTCTTTCTCACCATTAATATTACTGATGTCATCCATTAGCAAGCACTGCCCTGGGACTCCAGCCAGTCTAAGGTATTAAAGTGTTGTACAAACACACAGTACCAACTATATTATCACCCTGAAGGAAAGAAAACCCCAGAAATATGAAATATCCTTCTCTTGGAGGAGAGTGGGAAGTGATCCTGAACCCCTTGCTACAACGCAAACCTCCAGTCACAGTCCTCCCTAAGAATTCTTCCCTAAGACATACCCAAAGACAGAATCCAACTAATCACTTAAGGCACGTGACCAGCATCTATGGAACAAAACCATCATCAACTTCACCAAGAGCTGCATCCAACTGATAGATGATGAAAGCACAACCTCATTTCATTACTTTTCAGTTTCACCCAAATGGAAAACAACTTCCACAAACAAACTTGGTGAAACTGTTCAGACCATCTGTTATTCATCTAGTGATGTTTAGTTCTTCATTGTTTCCACTCAGGGACTACACAGGGACTATAGATCTTTAGCTATTAAGTTTGCATTTAACAAGGATTTACCTTGTGGTTTCTATACTTACAAGTTTAAGCTCCCCACTTAAGAAAATGATCAATTTATTAGGTATGTCAACATCAACATCTACCTGTAAATGCACTGCTTCTATATATTATCTTGTAGGGAATTATATCCACAATTCCCCAGTCTTCTAGAAAGTAGAATTAAACCCTGCATTTCCGTTTTTTTTTTTGCTTGTTTGTTTATTTTCTTTTTTTCAATTCTGGTTTAGGACAAGCAAAACTCTGCACAATAGAAGATCACTCTGACTGCTTTCCAGACACTTAGGAATTATATTCTGTCTTCATAAAAAGGGGGAGTTTTCGTGTCCTTATACATTGGGAAGTAGAAGAGTCATGCCACAGCTACAGGTTCTTAGTGTGTTTTCCCTGGAGAGTAAGTGAACTGTGGAGACAACTACAGTTTCTAGAGGTAACAGGGACGTCTGATCTCGACTTCAGCAGGAGCCGATCTCAATATGGCTTAACTGTACAGATATCACAGAGTTATACTGTAAAGTTGTGGAAGCCAGAGGTACATTCTCCCCATTTGTGTAGTTTATCATATTTTATCCCCACTACACCTACATCTTTTCAATTTATTCTACTGTATATTAAAAATTAACAGCACTGACAAAATGAAACTTGGCCGTATGCTCTCCTTGCCCATGGAGCATTTTGGCTGCTAAAAATAATATGTTGTCATTTGAGAAAGCCAAATTCTTCATGTCATTGCAGGCAGGCTGTCTAGACTGCCTAATAAGGTGGAAGATGTTCTGGGATGGCTTTACATTCTTTTTAATATTGACTATTTGTTTCCATTATTGCTTTGTTGGTAGATATTGCCAATGTTATTCTCCTTTCGGGGATTTTTTTTTTAGGGATGAAAAACAATGTAGATTTCCCTCCTGAAATAATTGCTCTATAAATATCAGTCTTCTCATCTCAGTTAAGCCCAAGGTTTGAAAAAGTTTTAAAGACTTTTTGCCTAAGCCAAAGAATAAGATGCCAGTTCTAAACAGCAACATCTGGAATGACAAGCAATTACTTAATATTCAGGGCTTGACCCAGCTAGTCCTCTGTATATGTAAGTCAATGTGAATTCCACGCATGGAGGCTTCAAAGGACCAAATTTTCAGTTTGTAGGGCACCAAAAAGCCAGTGCTCATTTTCAAAATGTCACTGCACATATGATCATCAGCACAATAATTCGGCACTGCCTAGGCCACGGCGCTTCTCTCGATTCAGTGCTAAATGTCATCTTGTCCCTGAGCAGCAGCTGCTTTTTGACATGTGAAATGCCTGACCTTCGTTATGGGAAGCACTGAAAGCTTTCACTCTGCTCATGCCCACATCGCGTTGCAGCGGACCTCTTGCTCCTCAGCAAGGCATCCTTCTCATGCTTTTGTACCTGGACAGGCGGCAGGCGGGACTTTGCAGAACAACAGGGAGTCACTAACTCCCCGGGCTTGCATATAAGCTAGGAGCAGTGGTTTGCATCTACACATGAGTTGGCTAACAGCAATTTACTGCTAGCTGAGTGCAGGCAGTGTCCTGTTCTACCGAAGGAACACACTAATTGATCAAGCGCTTGGTTAGTTTTCCCTGTGGATAGGCTACTGGAACTGGCAGTTCCAGTCACTTCTCCTCCTTTGACTCCCTGGTCTCCTCACAGTCTTCTGTTGAAGGCATTTGATGGAAATAAATAGACAATATATATGTTGTGCTGCCGTTTTCACCACAGTCTTCTTATGTCATTTGGAGGAAGTCACTTAGATTCACCTGTACAAAATACCTTGGATTCTTTGTGAGGCATTAGGGTAGAACCTAGGGACACAGCTCATTTCTCAAAACATACCCAGCTCCCCAGATAAGCAAGCAATACACTTCCCAAGACACCTGAAATTCTGTTTCTGCATACAATCTTCACTGCCATAACCTCTCCCAAATAAGCATAACCACATTTATTCAACACCATAGTCTGAAGAAGAGAAATGAAATTTTAATAACTTCCCGGGATGGGGATTGCTATACTTCCCTAGGCAATAAGTGCATCTCTAGCCATAGATTTAGAAGGCTTTTCCTGATGTATAAACTTAATCTTTCCTGCTTCAAGTTAAAGTTATTCTTGCTTGTGCTGTCCATTATGGGAACAGGAAAAAGATTATTCTCTTTCCTCCAAAACTGTTTGTGGCTTGTGATCATGTCCCTAATCCTTCTTCTTTAAACTAAACAAACTCAAATCTTTCAGTCTTCTCAACAGATCATATTTTCAAAATCTACTTTTTTTTTCTAGATTCAGACTTGTTTTTATGATACCCAGAACTGAAGAGGATACTACAGCTGAGCCCTTAGCCATGTGGAATAATGTCTAGCAAGTGATCCTTTTCCTTCTAAAACCTGATCTGTAGTTTGCCACTTTTGCAATGGAATAATAATGTGGAGTTCAGTTTAAGATGCTATATAATATGTAAGGACGTAAGTGTTTCAGGACAGGACTTTTGGATTGCCTCAGTTCCCACATACCATGCTTTTCTCTATATCACAGAGCAGCCTTGAAGCACATTGCATTTGGGATGAAACTAAACCGAAAGATGCTCCTCACGAGCACCCTTACTGAGCATTTTCTGTTAATGAACAGTCAGTGCACAAAAGCAGGGTAGAACTAGCTTGAAGTAAACTCTAAAAGTGAACCCAAGCACGCTGGGTCCTCAGAATGAGTTTTCACTCTATAGATTTGCACGGTCTGACTTCTAATATAGAAGTAGCATGTCACTTTCACAGTCTGTCTTAAAGAAGAGCATCCTACTAGCTATTCTCTATCCTAATTTTGTGCTCTTTTTAAATTTTATTCTATACTTTCCATCTTTCATTTTCTCTTTAAAAGTCTCTTTTATAGTCCTATCCTCCAATGCATTCACTGTCCTTCTTAACTTCTGACCATCTACAGAATTAATAAGCTTATTTTCTTTCCCACCATTCAGGTCATTAATTAAAATATCAAATAGAGTGAGATCCAAGGCAGTTCCCTCTGGCACCCAGCTCAGCACATCCTTCCATCTTAACAACCAGCTACAAATAAATGTTCTCAGAGCATGATTACCTGCTCAGTTTTGTCCCACACTATAGAAGTTCCATCCAGACCATATATGCCTACATTTTTTTATGAATGTCATAGCAGACACTACTAAAATGAAAATATGAGATAAAATCAAAATATAACATTTCAACTGCCTTATCTCTCTGTAAAGTTTTGCCATAGAAGGAAGTAAAACTGGCTCAATGCAAACTGATTGTAATAAGTTCCTGTTGGTTACTATTTGCCTCTTTGCTGTCCTCCTCGTACTTAAAATAGTTTGCTTGATTATTTGTTTTAGACTTTTTTTCTCATAAACTGACATTAAGTTGGCTGGTCTTTTCTCTTTCCTTCCAAAACAAATTAAAAAAAAAACTCAAAAAACAATGCTTATTGCTTTTCCTGTCTCCTATACCTTATTTGGCCTCTATGAATTCTGTGTAGATATAGAAAACTGCCAGTATGTAACAATTTAGTTTAATTTAGGAATCTAACTTATTTATTATTCCTTCCTCTGCTCTCATCCCATAATTAAAGTTTCTTTTCTGCTCATTTTATCTACTTTTTTAATCTATTTTTTCTAGAGTCGCTTATTTACTTGTCCTCATTTCCTAATGCCTTTGTTACTGTTATTCTGTAATGTTCTCTGCTACCCATTTCAACCCAGACCTTCCTCATAGTTATCATGTTGTTACATTATGCAAGAATCATTATTCGGCCCTGTCTTAAAGACCAGCTCTCCAGCTGCTACATAATGCTTTACAGATTCAATGCATTTCTAATCCTAAGAATTTCTCTCCCTTCCCATTGTTCATATAACGAGAAATATTCTGTGGAATAGCTAAAAATAAATCTTCATCCAGTGGAATGTGGCTTGTAATGTCTCTTGATATGGGCATTATCTCAGACTTAGCTCAGCTCATTTTGTACGGGAGACAGAGAGAGATTCAGCTCTAATTTAATATCTCTGAGATTGATCTGAGCTGTTTGCAGTTTCAGTCACACATAATAAGGTGAAGGTACAGTGTCTGGCTGTCTGGATGGGCATTTATGCTGTGCTTATATCATGACAATGTATCTGAGCTGCTTTGAAAAGAAAATATTCTGAAAAGCCAGCAAAATTTAATAATGACCCTCCGATATTATTAACGTAACCTAATTTCTTTGTACCTGACACCATTAATTTTCATTCTTTTAATGCCGTGCTTCCCCATTCTTCAGTCTTGAAAATCCCCGGAGCAAGGTCTTTTCCAAGGTTGACCAGGAGGCTGTATCCGATGCCTTTCTGCCAGAGATCCCTCCTGGATGGTCACCCTCGTGGAGGGAGCACGGGGAGGCAGGAGCGTGGGGGTGCCCAGCGCTCACATTCCTGTGCCACAGGCTTTGGGAAGCACGGACGCCGCGGGAGGCATTGCTAATGGAAGCAGGAGGGCGAGATGGATGGGCACCTGCAGCTGCAGTGCTAAATCTGTCCTTTGCGAGTTCTTACTGCTCAAAATGGAGTAACTTTGGATACATCCAGACTGCACAGCTCAGCCTAACGCAGTGATCCCTGAATTAGCTCCAGAAGTGCTATAATTGCATCGCCCTGTCATGCTGCCCAAGCTCCTTAGTCTTGCTGAGAGGCAGGTCTAATTACTCTGGGCACGGCACCAGGCTCCTGCAGCCCAAGCACTGCTGGGATCTGAGCCTGCATGTCTGCTGATGCCGCACGGGATGGGGGATTCAGACCCAAGGCTGCTCCGCTAACCCCAGAGTCACCTCCTAATGCCTGCCGGCATGCTGCGGGTATGTCTTAGAGTTGCCCTGCCCAAGTAGACTTCATTTCAAGATGAATTCAGTGTTAAATAAAATGCAAATCTTGCTCATGTTTGCAGGGCATGTCTCAGGAAAGCAGGGCTTCATTTTGTACTTTCCTGTGTTCTGGAGGTTTTATACTCTCTAGGGTTCTTCCCGTGGATATCATGAGATATCAGTTCTGGAATTCTGATATCAGACCTCAGATTTAGAAGTTTCTTGCAGAACTGCTAGACAGTTAGAATAGTGGCAACTGCTGATTAGCTCTTCTTTTTCTGCATTTTCTGCATTATTAATTGAAGGTATTTATTTACAGTACAGAATACATTCCTTCTTGGGCAAAAACAGAATTTTCCGTAGGCTGATGTCAGTACAGCGACTCATAGTGCAAGAAAAGTTGAGGAAGGTCTTTGGGAGGATGGGTTTTTGAGAAGAGAGGGTTGGTGGACATATTCTATCACAGCTATGAACTGCCTGGAAGAGCCTGCAGACTGTCCTGCATTAGTGTGTTCGTGACCTCTGCTGGTCTGGGGAACAGAGATGCTCCTTTGTTGCAGGGATCTTGAACCTTGGGGCCAAATGTGGGTGATAAATTATTGGGCCAGGTATGTTCAGTAGGATTCTGAAAATTAATTACCTGCAGTATGGATGAAGCATCCTAACTTAATATTTATTTAAATACTGCTCTTGAATAATGCAGAACAACATGAAATAAACACTGTAACTGCTGTGAAGAGAATGCCAGCTCCATTCTTACAGTGTTCATGCCCTAGGAAAATAAGCCCTTGTATTAAGAGAAGGACATTTTATTTTTCTCTTTCTTTTGTTTCTTATTCCTTTTCCTCTTCCACCTTTTTCTTCTTTTTGAGTTATTTTGAAATTTGAGTTTACTGGCTGTGCTTCAGAGCCAGACACTGCAATGTATTCAGTACATGAAAAACTGTCTAAAGCCCCAGATTCAAGTTATGTAGCTTATATTTCTAAGGAGGAAGACCAATGGATATATCATAAAATACAGTTTGTATTTATAATCTGCTATGACACTAGTGCTACTTCATTTAAGTGATGCACTATGGATCACTTTCAGTGTTGTCAGTCTCAACAGAGTTTATAAAAACTGATCCAGTGAAACCAATATTGATTTTTTGGTTACTCCAAGTGGTCACTGGATGAGGTTATATTGCATACTTCCTAAATGACCTTTTTTAGCCCGTTGATTTTTTTTTTCTTCTGTGTTGCAGGGAGTCAGACTCTGGCAGCTGTGAAAGGCAGACAGTTCAAGTCACTCATCCTGTTCTTGTAATCATACATTACACAGTGCCAACCATTGTCTTCATCAGTATTCGAGACATAAAAAGAGCCTAAGGACCCCCAGATTATCATCACCAGCTCCAGCAAGGAACACAAGGACAGCTTTAGTTCCAAAACTCTTGAAATAAAAATACAGGCCACTATGTGGTTAATGTCTGAAAAACATCTGCTTATGACTGGAAGTTATTAAGCTATAAAGCTCTCCAACTGCCCAGCTATCTCCTCACACTCCAGGACAGGGAGAATGCCATGTGTGGAGCTCTTCTAGAGGGATTCACGGAGTCCTCTCACCCCACCTGTGGATTTCCAGGCCCAACAGGGTCATGCTTTCCACAGGACGTGCACTGTCTGTACTTTGTTAGATATGACCCACATATCCTGTAAGCAAACATGGATCAAACCTTTCAGCATACCGTGACTCTGTCAACACCACTCTTTCGGAGAGCTGCTTCTTCAGCCAAGATCAGCCTTGCTGTTGCTTGCACCCTCCGCTGTACAGGTGTACTGGTGCCTGCCTGTCAATGGCGTGATCTGGATCTACCCCAGTTTTACTTTACCAGGAGCCTCACAGAAGACAAGAGGATCAAGGATGGAGAAAGACAGCTGGGAATGAAAACCTAAGGATCCAACTCTTTCTGAACAAACGGTTCATAGTCCTAAATGAATGTTTCATTCCCTCCTTAGACTCCATTCAAACACAGGTGTAAATTCTGGAAAAATCTGAAGATTGGTTTATACAGTCTTCAGGACAAGAACTCTTTCTTCATCTCTCTTTGCACGCTGGTTAGTACAAGAGTACCCTGACTCCAAATAAGACCTTAGGATACTTGGGAGTACAAGGGCCTGAGAGCAGTTAAGGAGACTGAGTGAAGCGAGGGGACAGTTAACCACAGGAGCAGTTGCATAGTGCTCTGCTGTCCACAAGGACTGGTAAACCATGCTGAACTCAGTGGGAACTCCTCCTGGGCAATCTTGACTCATCTGTGCGAATTGAGCACTCTCAATCAAGTCCTGACACATTTATGGTTAAATGGACTTCACTGCAGCAGTGGTCTGCTGCTGCGTTTTCCATCCCATAAAACAAACTGTGCAATTTACTGTTTTCTTTTCTCCTTTCCAATTTTTGTAATCTAGAAGAACAATAAGTACATATATTGCTTTTATGAGGGAAAGTTCTGAGAACCTGGCGACTTGCCTGGTCTCCTCATTTGTTTGTGTTCAGGAACAGGCAGGGTACTTTGCTGCAGCAAAAAGAGGTGGATAGAATTCTGTCTCTCTGAAATCAATTGCCAGGCAGAGCAGGACAGAGTCAGAGTGTGTTGAGGTCTTGAGGAAGGACAGGGGATAATAAATCACCTCATTACTTCTTGTTTCTCATTACCACCAGTATAGAGAGCGGTGTATATAATCTCCTTACTCTGTGGTAGTTCCCCTGTGTGGGTGTGGGAAGGGTAAACAAGATTTAGTCCCTATTCTGTCAGCTTTTCTCTTGACATATAATACCCCCCTACTCAGAGCGGATGCTGACACCCTCGTGGCCCTGGAGGGAGAGCGTGTGTCTCAGCCACATTTCAAGGAGATAAAGAGCAGAAACCGAGCTCAGGAATATGGCCAAAGGATAGAGAGGAAGAGGGACGTGGCAAACATGACATGGAATTTTGTGACTCTTGAATTTGGGGCTGTTCCCTGTATATGTGGCAGAAGTTTCCCTGGGACTGCTTAACTAGTCATAGGCTTACTTAGCATTTCTGTGTGGCTCTTGCCTAACATGGTCCTGCCTCTAATACCAGCTAATATTTTCTTCCCCCTTAATTCCATGCCAGTGGTTGGATTTTTGCAGAGTGGATGGTTTTTTTGGACTATCCAGTGGGTGTCTGATGGATGTCTTCCTCCTCAGGTCTTCCAGCTACTCCCTCTTCCTCTCTCCCAGTTGCTCCTTGCTGTTAGTCTGGTTCCTTCACTTAGTATAAAGACACAATAACAGGGTAAGAAAGTTTCCCTTAGTGTTTTATCCCATGACAGGTATTGCTGATATTCATACAGCAAAGCGCATTGTATTGTACCACACAGTGGACAGATGTTTAGAATACAGGTCCCCAGGACCCGTAAAGTCAGCCTGTACACAAGCTTACCTAAATGGTTATATTGGAGAGCTGCTAAGTGCACTGCTAAGTGCTGTTAATTAGGTCAGGGAACAAGCATATCCCTGATCATCTGCATTGCTCATTTTTTGGCTTGACACAGCCAGATCTATCTGAATGGTTGAGGTTGGAAGGGACCTCTAGAGATCATCTAGTCTAAATGCCCTGCTCAAGCAGGGACACCTAGAACACATTGCATAGGGCTAGTCAAGACAAAACTTCTCTAGGGGCATTGTCCAAGACCATATGGACCTTGTGTCCATGCTACCTAGCCCGTGGATCAGAGATTTGTCCCTGGCCCTCTTCTTATTTAACAGCATAGATGTAGGCTGTATTTAGACCATATCCCATGATACCAAAGCTGGACTGAAATGCTTGTTGAGGTGTCAGAAGAGCAATGAATTACTCAAGGGGCCAGTAAACAGGGCTGGCAGACCTAATACAAACAGTAGAGGTAAGAACTCAGTGAATGTCACAGCCCAGCCTTAAGACTTAAAATTGGTATCTACCATAGGCAGTCTGAACACTGACCCACTCCATTCACTGCATGAGTAATGAGAGTCCAATAACCGAACACTCCTCAGATTCATCTGCTCTTAACATTCAGACGTGACCCATATATTTCCTAGGTTTCTGCAGAATATGGTTAAGGACAAGTCTGAACTTGATGGTGCGTGTCCCTGGCTCGGGCCAAGAAAGACCATGTGCAGACTTGCACTCCACTGGATGTGGCAGGATTCTGCTTGTTTTCTAAAATAAAAGGAAATGATTTCCTGATGCTTCTGTTGTATTGAAACAGTTGGTGTTTTGTTGCCACATATTATCCTGTTTAATTGCTTATTTCCAATGTCCACTTTTAGTTTTCATATGAATACAATGGATCTGGTTTATTAGTGTAATTCCAATGTCAGAGAGGTATAAAATGACTGAGAAGGAATGGGGTAAAAAAACTCATGGATCAAATTTATAGGCTTATCTCTGCCATCGGCTCTTCAGGGAGATTTTAGCCATGAAATATTTACTGAATTCTTCTGGGAACAAATGGAATGGTGTGAGTTGTTCATGGGGTCTGCTCCTCTGTGCTATAGTGAGCTAAGAGCCTGTTTCGTTTTGTGAGACCCTGGTTCATTTCGGGGCTCTGCTTAGGTGCTCTTTTTCAGCTGTTTTCACATACTAGAATTCTGCCTGATGAATAATTTGCACCCCAACCTTGTGACTTGGGGCTACTCTGAGAGTCAACAATCGAAACCAAGAGAGGATTCAGGTATTTTGAGATGAACTAGAATGAAAATAAAGGCACTGTCCTGACTGACTCATGATCCCCTCTTTCACAGCTAGGAAGCTACGTACCATCAAACCTCACAGGTTACACATCTTACCTATTTTTTGGCTGGCATATTAGAAGGGAGAGATCCATATTCCTACCCCACAACTTGTCTTACTTCAGCAGGATCAAGTCCTACATGATTTTATTAGCAGATGCCTTGGTGGACCATCCTACCACGCATAAGCATACATGTTAGCGCTCTCTGAACAGTTTACTGGTATCTCTAGCATGATACTATTTGACTCTTACATTAATTTGTACCATACACCAAATTGCCTACTAATGTTTAACTGGGCTGTATTGAACAACCTATTGTAATGAAATTGTAAAATTATATTGCAAAAACAATATGGCGTGTTTGGCAAAATTTCAGCTTTGGATTCTATTAATATTTCCCGTTTGTATTTACTTTAATCATGCCCATCAGAGTCAGCAAGAAAGTTTTTCAGAACTGATGCATTCTATGTATCAACATATTATATTTTTGCCAGTAAAATAAAATCTAGAGAAATGAAGAGAAAGAATATATGAGTATCGACTCATTAAAAAACCCTACTGGTAGCTAAGACCACACTTTCCTGAAGAGCAAGCCATGGAGTATATCTGGATGTAGACATGGCTTGTGTTCAGCTCTCATATAGCTGAATTCTGCTCCATGTTATATTTTTTGTTCCCACAAATTTCCTGTGCCTAGGCAAAATATTCTTTCCTTCCTTTAATCATTCTCCTAGGGACCAAGCATTATATGTGAAGTGTATCTGAGTATTTCGAATATTGTATCTGAGTAATCTTAGTATTTCATGAGGTCACACAGTGGTAGAAAAATTACTTTAAAATCTTCAAAGTGGCCTTAGATACCATGTGTATAGACAAGAATAACGTTGCTCATAGAACAGAATTTCACTGAGAAACAATTTCATCAAGGAAATTTCAAAGAATATTTTGACACCTATATCTATTTACAAGACAGTAAAGGGATTAAAAGACAAATTATAATCTGATCATATATCACCCTATGTGTGACTGCAGTCTGTTTCCTTTTCCACACACCTGGTTCCTAGTGTAGCTCTAAGCAAACGCTATTACTTTTTCACTTCCCTGTGTAAAGCTTGGTGTAAACTTATGCCGTGTTTATATTATGCAAACTTCTATGCTGTATCATTGAGGACAGGATCTGTGAACTGTTATTCAGTTACCATGGCTTCCAAAAGATGGGTAGATTGCGATAGTAAAGGGAGTTTATTTACATCCACCCACACAGTATGTTGTTTGTTAGCCTGACCTCATGCATATTTGCAGAATAAGGGTTTACTTAGCTGAGAATTTGTGCGTGTACTTGGCAGGGAGGGAGAGAGATCATCCTCACCTCTATACGCGAATCTGGCCTTGAGCTTGAAGGGACATGAAACCTTCCAGGATACAAAATCCTTTTTCTCCCTATGCGGTGATTTAGGACCCAAAAGAGAGAGGAAATGGAGCAAGTCAAGAGTAAGCAAGGATTAGCAGATGTGACCATACAGTCTGGTGCGGTCAACGGGATGGCAGAGACAAGCGGGCGATGCCTTTTAAGACAGTCCCGGCTGCCGGCTCAAATCCTCTGCGGCCCAGGGTGGAAACCCTGCGGTGGCCCTGCGTGGGCGCACAGGGCAGACAGCGCTGAGCTGGACCCGCCATCCAACTCTACTTGGCATGGATCTGGCCCACGTAGCAGCAAATAGTTGGCTCCGTTTTGGGGTGCAGCAGCAGCAAGCTAGGCGCTACCTTGCTTGGAGGGACACGAGCTGCCTGCTCATTTATTCAGGCTTTGTGAGAAGGGGAAATTGCAGCTTACAGAAATGAGATTGCTACAAAGTATTTACTTGATGGAGCTTTTGAAGAAGGTGCATGGTGGGTTGCCAGGAGACCGGAGGTGAAAGGAGCTCTTCTTTTGCTATGATTTACTAGACGGACGGGTTAATGTGAGCACTGAACGCTGCTACATGGTCACCGAAAGTTTTAATTAATAGTTAAACTATATAGATCTTTGTAGATAAAGCCTTGAGGCTTGAGCCCGACTCTGTATTTCCAAGCACATTTCAATACTGGCAGGATAGCTTCCACTTTTGATTAGCAATAAATCTAATTTTGAAGAAATGGCTGACTTTCAGAACTTGGATTGTATTACAAGCCAATTGAGGGTAGGAATTAGGCTAAATGAGCCTGATATAATGATTTATTTACAGCAACTCTGATACTCTTAGTAATCCATTATAATTGTGTAGACACAGACTTCATTATCCCTTTGCATATCTGTGGTCCTTTCAAGGGTTGGAGAGCTACCCAGTAAGCCTGTAGAAGAAGGAGCATTCACAAGGCTTCATCCTGTGAGGTGCTGTGCAATCTTCACTCCCTCACCAGGCAGAATAGGGTATTCGGGTCTTTACACAATTTTCCCCTGCAAATTATTCAAAAGTCAGTTGAATATAATTAAATTTATTTTATTTGGTATCTAAAATGGAAAGGGAGTTCATTTCTGTCTGATAATCACAATAAATCACTAATCGAATCAAAGTAAGTAAATATTTTTATTAAGCTGTTAGCACGTTGTCTGAAGGTACTCTTGTGTGTGTTTTAGCTATCTTGGTGTTCAGGGAAGGGTGATTTTAACAACTACACAATTAATTAGACTTGCTAAGATTTTTTTTTTTCTTTTGGAGTGTATTTATTTTTCAATTAAAGAAGGGCTTCTTTCTTTGGTTCAAGCTTATACATTTTTTAAGGGAAAATTCTATCCAAAAGCTTTGTCAAAGGGCTGTTTTTCTGGATCACAGTAACAGTGCTGGCTCTGTGACGCTTAACCTCAACACGCTTCTGCCCTGAGCATCTGTCTCTGGTCTCCTTCTTTCTCAGGGACACAGTCAACTAAAGGTACACATAAACTCTGAGAGAAAGTCTGAAACCTCACATAAAACTGCTGTGTTCCTCTGCTTTGGCTCCCATCCCTGTCTCTTTTGAAGAGTAGTGGGCAGGCTGGTACAGGGTTCAAGCACGTGGGTAAACCCCATCTCTGGGTCAGCAAAACCTCCAGAAAATTAACATAGCAGAGCATTTCAGATGTGGTTCAGGCAATGATGCTCTTACTCCCATCATAAAGACAGGGAATTTGACGAAGTCCTTTGTCTTTGGATACATCACTGCGTCAGGGGCATCTAAAAATCCCAGCTTAAATCATTACTACAGCCAGATGGGAATGACTTTATGCTGCTTTTGTAAATCTTCTCAGATTATTCCTGTCAGATCTCTCTTTTTCCTAATTGCTCACCCCAATTCATAGTTCGGAGATGCCAATGTGGATTCAATTTTTTTCTTAATGCTAAGATACATTCTAATGCTTTAACATGACTATAAAGGCCAAGAGTTCACCATGTCTACCTGCTGAGACTTAATCTATATTAATTTCTGGAAGTCAATAGGACAGAAGGAGATATAGGTTAATGCAACACTACTAATACATCCACCAAAGACAAGTAAGACTCCAACAGAAAGAAATAGTCGGAAAAAAGCTTCCAGTTCTTAGATACCTCTTTTCCCAACATCTTCCTGCCTGTGCAACCCACCTTATTCAGACGCAGCTGACTCCAGTTGGCAAACTGAACCCTTTCAATTGAGATGTTCTTTCAAGACAGGACTCTAGGACATCTCTCATCAGCTTCATGCAGGAAGGAGAGCTAAAATCTGACTCCTTACTGGGTAGCACAATCTGAATGGCTGGTGAGGAAGACAGAAAGAAATCTATCATCAGGTGAACGTACACTTGCAATTCAGCATTGCAGCCCCAGCAGGTGGCTAGGCCACATAACACTAAATGCCAAAGGGATGGGAGTCTCTGGTGGAGAAGCATCCTGCTGCACATAAGAGTTAGCTGAATAACCGAAACAGCAGCGCTGGTCAAAGCTGCACAGGGCAGTAAAACTGATGGGATGAGAAGTGGCTTTTGCCAAGTGTGAGTGATGGAGTTTGAAGGTATCATCCACAGTAACAGCTGGAGCTTCTGAGCCTTACATCAGCAGCCACCAGCTCCTGATGATGCGACACTACTCCTGCCAAGAGCAGTAAAAACAAAAGCAATCCTGCCTGAAATATCAGAGTTTTGGGTTCAGCCAGGAGAGGGAAACTGCCTACATTCAGCATCCCTGCCTTTCTCAGTGTTCTGTAGGCCAAAACGTCCTACGAGAAGTCTCAATGGCACAACTGATGTTGGTTTTGTCTTAAAATAATCTCTAGCCTCTGGAATCTAGCCATCCTGAGGTGGTACCAAAACTACGTTTTTTTGTTAAACTCTCTCTGCTTTCAGGAATGCCATTGCACCTCTCCAGAGGTGCTGCTGGTAGGGATCTTTCTGGTGAAGGCTGCAACCCCAACACTGCAGCACCACAAAGCCCAGGACTCCCAACCTTTGCAGAGGTGCAGAACACGGAGACAAAAGACATGATGGTTGAAGAGAAACCACAGCTGCCAAACTAGCTGAGGGACAAAGCAAAAGGCCATCTGCACGCTTAGTCCATGACTGTCTGCATTTAACATTTCCATGGTTAGTGCCTGCAGTAAGGAGTGGGCACTTTCTAAATGAAGAAATAAACAGCAGGAAGCTTGCTATCTGTAATTGTTGGTGTGGTAGCAAGGGCACAGTTCAACTGCCATGAGTTTCCCAAGAGCTTCTTGGCTTGTGTGCCTCTCTGTGTGTGTGTATGTGTGTATGTGTATTGACTTCATGGCCCATAAACCTCTCCTCATAACCCCCTCCAGCCCCTAGATTTATCCTCCTTTATCCTCCTGGTTCTGCTGTCTTTAGGCTAGTGACATGCGTAGCAGCACCAGCAGGCACTTCCCCAGCAAGCTCTGCTGTTGGAGGTTGAGCCCATATTGGTAGCACAATGTTTCCCTCATACAGCATCAGTCTTATGACGCTGTAGAGATAATATTTCTTCCCTCTCCTCAAGTCTTGTCAGAGAAAGGCTGCACACCGTAATTTGTGAACAATAGGACTGAATTTACATCTGACTCTACAGTAATACGACATGGTTTTGAAAGGATTCATCCTCCCCCAACCCTCCTCCATTGTTCTGTTACACATGGATTTTATTAAATAAAGGAGAGAATAAAATACGGACAAAAAATAGAGAAGGCTATAATGGATTTTTTTAACCTTTAAAAAGCATTACTGGGCTGTTTCCATGATGTAATGCTCATTAGATACACTCTTTTTATTTCCAAAAGGACTGGTATATTTCTAGATGGGAGATGGCAGTAGCCTCAAAAATAGCTGCACCAGTCACGCTTGGAAATGCGCACAGATTTATAAATATTCTGTTAGTCTGGGACTTCCATCTTTTCCAAGCATAGACGGAAAATCTGCCAAAGTAGGAGAAGGAGACTGAATGACACCAATAATGTGTGCTAGTGTGGAAAGCCCAAGGAATATAGACAGATTGCTTGGAGTCAGAAATCACTTAATTAAAAGATGTACCCAAAGTAATGAGATAAATTAGTGAAAGGATGAGTCTGTCTTGTCTTTGGCTTCCTTAAGCAAACAAAAAAGGGTACGTAGATGGGGGAGGAAAGAAGGAGAGACAGGCTGAGAGATCCTTGTGGAAGGCTCAAGGGTCAGCATGCATCTGCTCCTCTCCAGGTACAAAGCCCTTTTGGACTTGAAAAATCACAGTAACACCATGAGTGCTATTAATACACGGGCAAGGACAAAGAGATGTGATACTCTGCCGCCTTCCCTTCCCGCAAAGATGCTCTTCTAGCTGCTGTCTTTTCTCTCAGGCTCACACTCAGCTTGCAGCTGGTCTCAAGACTGACAGCACTGTGGCTAACAAGATGAGACGTTATCAGCCATCCAGATCCACCCAGACAGGAAAAGATCTGTAAAAAAGAAAAAGAAAAAGAACTGACCAGGCCACTCAGTTAACAGAGGAAGGAAGCCGGTGACCAAAGCAATAGCTGCTGTAGCTGACCTGCCAGCCCAAAGCATCCGTCTGTGACTGACCATCTGCTCTGGCTCCCGCAAGCAGCAACAGAATGCCACATTTCCCCCAGTTTTGTTATCTTTTCTCTCCCCCTTCCTTCTGTGTCTATCTACGATTGGTCGCAGGCAGGGAAAGCAGCATCTCAAAGCAGAACAGCAGAAGCAACACTATCCCCTCATGTGACAAAGTTGTTTGACCAAATAGAGATATTTGTGCAACGCCACACAGAGCGGCGCAGAGTTATTTCAGCAGGCTCCGCTGCCAGAAGTAGCCAGGCTACAACGTGGAGCAAAGCAGCCTTGGTGTGAGGTACATTACCCACGGCAAGGTTCCGCCTTGGGGCCTCCACGCTGCTTGCCATAGCCAGATGCCTCCATGGAGAGTTACCACCGTTGTCTTATGGCCACGCACGCACTGTCAGTCCCCAGGCACTCATCCTGGCTCCTGGCAGCGGGTGCTGCAAAATCTGTACTGAGAAGGCAGAGCACAGCCAAGTAAGGAGAGTCTAGCAGTTTTGTTTGTTTGTTTCTTTTATGGTGGTTTCTTGGGAATTAGGTTGTAGAGCTGCCAGTGGAGTAGGAGAGGGAAGAGGGAAGTAATAAGTATTGACAGGCACAGAAGGGATGGGGGAAGGAGCGAGGACAAGGCAACACACCTGAAATTGTTTGATTCTAAATAGAACAGAAATAATCACGGGACTTTATCCTGGTTTGTCTCTTTGTTCTCCACATACATTTTATTTTAGTTATGAAACATGTCCTGTCTAATTTTGTTTTTCTTTACTGTATTCTAATCATCATGTTCCCAAACTCTAGTGTGATTTCCTTACTGTGGCTTTGGTGATAATCAAGCAGGATACAGCCTGTAGGATACCCAAACCTGGCCTATCTATTTAGCATTAAATAGCAGTAGGGACCTGGAAACAAACTCATCTCTTTCCACTCTTTTATTCATTCAAAATTAACACCTAGGTCAGAAAAAGGGTCAGTCGAGGAGGAAGACAAGTTTCATTTGGTGTCATGGAAGATGAACAAATAGATCAAATTCAAGCCAAAGATTTGCTCCCTGTGCAGGCAGAAAGCAAGCAGCTGATAGTATTTTATTCATGGGATATAACTGAACTCCCAGCAAACACTCTTGCATTGTTATGAGAAAATATTTTGTCCCATGTTAATGTGGCGTCTACTGCAGATATGTGAAAAACCCAGGGCCGTAGCTGAGGAAAACAGAAAGAGTGCAGCAAGCTGCTACCCCGGGCAGCCGAGGGGACTCATATGGGTGAAGCTCTCGAGGAAGAGTAAGATCTAGGTTTCTGCTCCTGCTTCTCACCTGCTTCTCAGAGAAAAGGTTATCCAAAAACAAAACAAAAACCCAACTTTATGTCAATAAATATAAAATGGTCTGTGTCTTGATGTATCTAGTCCAGCTCCTCCAGGAGGAAAAATAGGATGGAGGGAGGTTGATCCATAAAATGAAGCAGAAAGGAGAATAGGAATGTGGTCACTCTGCACACAAGGAACAGAGTCAGAGTGTCTGGGAAGAGAAAAATGCAAGTCAGTTCACACTAGCATTATGTAAATACCTTATCGTGTGAATTATAAACTGGCAGCCCTTTAAAAGACAAAAGACTGAATCAGTTCTCTTTTTCTTCAGATTCTCTTCCTCCGTGGTACGGAGTTGAAATGACTTACAGTTTACATTGTTATTTTCCACGGGGACGTTTACAGTGGTTTTCAGAGAAATACTAATCCCTACCCAGCTGACAATCTTAGAGTCTGATCCTGACATTGTTGTTTACTTATACTTTATTTACTCATTCCCCACAAGGAATTAAGATATGGGAAATTGCCAGCTACGTATAACAGCTTCTGGCAAAACATTATAGGAGGATATTGCTGGACATACAATAGATAAAACGAGAGATGACATAAGGGTCATTGACAGGAAAGGTGGCTTTCTTACTCAAACACACAAACGAAGCTGCTTACTTTGAGTTTTCTATCATTGAATCCTGACATTTTAAATTGTATTGTGCTCTTTTCTGTGGAAACGAGAGGGGCAACGTGGACATAGAAGTCATTGCAGGAAAAAGACAATTCTGAGGATGAATCTAGAGAAAAAGAGAGCCACAGAGTGTTTGAAAGGCAGAGGGGAAAGCACACACCATTTAAGTGAGGCAGTCCCACCTGATTTCAGCCCAGTGGGTATTCAAAGCTTCTCATGGCACTTATCAAATGCTGCCCACTGAGAAAGACTCTGATGAGCCTTTCTCCCCCATTTTTTTGTTAGTGAAACCACTCCTAATGGCTGCAGCAGTGAGTGTTGCTGCTTAATGCATAAAGCCTGCTGTGTTTGCCTACACAGCAACCAGGGCTGATAGCATTAAATTCACGGTACTGTGCTTTGAGTTACCTTGCAGCGTGAAAGACTTCATATATAAAACTAACTCTGTTCAGCTCTGACTCACCCCTTGCTTTTCTACAAGAGATGGAATTAATATTAAATTCCATTTCTTCACAGGAACAGCATCATTTCCATGCTGTTGACAAATATCATAACAATACAGGGATAGAGGAAGAAAAGGAGGGAGTGTGACAGAGAGCGATCTAAGTGTTTGTGCAACCTTGGCCATTGCCCCAAAAATTTGTTCAAATGACCACATCGCTGCTGCTTTTCCATGATTCTCATTGCTCTGCAATTGATTCTGTCCAAGAAACCTCTACCCAGCCCTCAGAAAAGCATCACTGCATGGATGCATAGGGCTGATGGGAGCACAACCGGTAGCATTTTGCATCCTAAAATCAAGCAGAGGTTTCGGGTGGCAGATTATGCTCTTGGTATGAGAACCAGACAGCAAACATACATCTTCATAGGGCAATGAAGGCAGAAACCACGGATTTGACTAAATCCTATGAAAATATTTTGAGAATGGTCTGACAAGTCAAATTCAGCTCTGCTAATAAGGTAAAAAGAGGAAGCTTCAGATATGGCCTAAAGAGATGGCGTTACATTATCCCACTGACTTCCATCGTGGTCTGTGGGTTGTGATTTCTGTTGAAAAATTGCCTCCCGGAACCACTGTAATTTACTTTACCCAATATAGTAGCAAATAAGTGAATGAAACAGCAACTTCCCAGCAAATATTGCAAGACATTCATAGAAAGCAAACTTTAAATCCAAAATCTGAAATCCTACCACTGAGAATTAAATTCATTGAATTGGGAAAAGGATGCATACAAGACAGTTTATGAATCTGCATGAACATTTGACATATAACTGTTCACAAAGGGCCCACAGGCCAAGATATATTTGTCAAAAGTGTGTACCAGGTAATAAATGTATTTAGGATGATCATGGTAAACTCATAGATTATTAAAGAACAAAGCAAAAAGAGACTATGAAGTGCATTGGCACCAGTAGGAATTACGCATCTAGTTGTAATGGAGAGACTGCTGTTCTATGATTGGGAAGTACTGAGCAAGGCATCTTTTACGTATATTTTTTGATTAAACTTAAGAGTGCATAGAATATTCTGCTCACCTATTTTCTATTACTCTAGAGGATTAGCACATTAATCCTCCTCCACTGCTACTCATCACAAAATACATATCTTACATTGTATTGTTTGGAAGAAATAGTAGATTTCTAAAATCATATGTAGTTTTGTAGTCACTGCATAGAAAAGCTCACATAGAAAGTGTTTTCCATTCTGATCTTGGATCTCGTTTTCCTGTGCTTTCTGTACAAAACATCTACTTCTCTTGGTGATTTGCTCCAGAGCAGACAGGGTGTCCAGGAAGCTGCAGGACACTTGGGTCTCAGTATTCATTGAGCAAGCTCGTGAAAAGTAGCCACATTGCCCCTCTTTAAGGAGGATTCAGAATCCAATCTGTGTGGGGTCTGTGAACTAAGTCCTCAGCAAAATATACTACACTCCCCATGTAAGAGTCAGGAGTTATTTTAGGAAAAGCATTTTCTGGACCTGGTGGTGATGAGCTTGTATTTGTATCAGGGAAGAAAAGAGGTCGTTTCAGCCCCTTTACTAAATATTTGGATTTTAAATAAGTACATAAATGCAAATATGTACTATATGTCAATGTTTTTTTAAGGCACCCAAGAAGTTATTTGTTGTACATGGCGATGTTTGAACAGGATTTAAGAAATGGGTAAGAGTCTATGTAAATTTAATAGAGCTTGAGAACCTTCTCAGCTCTGCTGGTAATATTCTTTTGCCAGCCTCGTGTGAAAATCCTCTCCTGAATGTATAGTACATACAAAGTGTCTATTAAAGCAAAGATGTTAAGTGTCCTGTAATCAAAGCATCAATGGGCAGGCACCGATCCACAGTATAAGACATATACAAAATTGCATAGGTGTAATCTATGAAACTGTAATTCAATCAGCCTAATCTAAAACACACATACATTTCTAGCCTGAGAAAAGACTTCATAGTGCTGGAGGAAACATTGGGATGATGGTTGTGCTCTGCACTGGTATTTTCATGGAGGCATCTCATCCCTGGACCCACCACTGTAATGAGATAGGAATTTGCCCTCCAGGGTAACACATGATATCTCAATTAATTGTTCATATTAAGGGTGTGTTTCAGATTAAGGGGCTGATAAACAGTTCAAACACTCTTAAATCAATGTACATAGAGGTGTTGGGAAGACCAGATCCCACCCACCTGTGTTTGCAGGAAAGCACTTCTATAAAAACATTCAGGTATAATATTGGAAACGGTTTCATTTACCAGGACAAAGAACCATGCTGACAAAAGCTGGCATAATATAAATACCTCAAGGACAAGAGTTTGTCTCTTTACAGAGAAAAAGAAGAAGGGAAAAAGGTAAGAGGACACATCCATAAAACTGGTATTTATCTCTCTGATATTTTTTTACTGTATTTTTTCCTATATCTCCACTCTGTTTATTAGTAAGGTGTATGCAGGGGGAAATTAACATCTATTTTATAATATTAATACTTCTACATAGTTATTATGTATATGTGTGTGCATATATATATATGTGCACATAAACACGTATTTATGGGTACACACCTACATAAGTATGTCCATATTAGGTATACAAAAAAAATACACATTCCCATCCTATGATATATATAGGCGTGTTTTTTTCTATTCCTTATGCCTTCTCTATCTCTTTTTCGGTATGGATATACATTTTCCATACAATAGTTACAGTTTCGGTTTCTTGTGCCAATCCAGAACAAGGGGAAGACTTGAAAGTACATTGTTCTGGGGGATTCTTTTGGCACTATGAAGGTCAAAATCTAGAAAAACTGATACTGAATTTGATCTTTTGTATATAGAAGTTAGTCAACGACTCCTATTAACGCTGAGGTCCATTGAAATCTCCCCATTCAACGTGCTGACAATGATTCTTTCAAGGTCTCTTCTTCCTTTTTCTTCTGGCATCAAACAAATGAATTCCACCCTCCTGCAGCTGCTCTCAGCTCTGTCCCTCCTTTGCTGTGGCCATGCCACAAAAGAGTCCTCCCAACTTCTGTAATGCGACTGCATGGCACCTTCCTTCCAAGTCACCTCTGACAGGCTGTTCTGCTTTCTGTTCATTCCTTCCTATATTCTTCAGAGCTGATTCGCAAAAATCTGGAAATGCGCAATGTGGATAAACTGGAATGGAGGACAGTAAGAGGATAATTCAGTATTAAAGAGAACACTGAAGAGAGGAGTCTAGGTAAAATAAGGTCCCAAGAAACAGGTGACAATTTGAAAAATAGAAGGTGGATTTTTTTAAGTTATCTATCTTGGCTACTGGTCTAAACTGTATCCTAAAGTAATGTAGAGGTAGCCCCTTTACTACAGATGGCTTAAGCCAAGGAATAGGAAGCACATTACCAGAGTAGTTGGGGAGAAGGCAAGGACAAGGTAAACAGAAGAGGAACAGCTCTAATGGGAATTAAACGGAGTCAAAAGTGTTGATTTTTCTCTTCTAAAAATCTATCTTTTACATCAAAGATTACTAAATACTTTAGCAATTTGCTTCTTTTTCACTACAGAGTATGGAACTTGCGTTCCTAAAACACTTATATTCTTTTGAAAGGTAAGCACAGAGAATGAGAATAGAAACCCACAAACAAAGATAATCAAATAATTGTAGTTTGCTGAGTTCACCCAAAATCACACAGAACAGCTGAGGTTGGAAAGAGCCTCTGGAGATCATCTAGTCTAACCCTCTGTTCAAAACAGCATCAACTAGAGTATGTTGATCGGGTCATTGTCCCACCAAGTTTTGAATATCTTCAGGGATGAAGACGTCACTATCTCTCTCTGGGCAAGCTGTTTCAGTGCTCAGTCAGTTGCACATTTAAAAAAAATGTATTATGGTATTTCTTGTGTTTCAGTTTGTGTCCTTTGCCTATTGTCCATTCACTGGATATCTCTGAGAAGAGACTGGCTCCATCTTTCTCAGTCCTCACTAACAGATATTTACACATATTGATGGGGACACCCTGAGTCTTCTCTTTTCTGGGCTAAAAAGTCCCAACTCTCTCAATCCCTTCTTATAAGAGAGATGTTTCAATTCCTTAATTATCTTTGTGGCCCTTTGCTGGACTTGCTCCTGTATGTCCTTGCCCTTCTTGCACTGGGGAGACCAGAACTGTACAAAATGCTCCAGAGATGGTCTCACTAGTACGAAGTAGAAGGAAAGAATCACCTCCCTTGACGAGTTGGCAACAATCTTCCTAATGCAGCTCTAGATGCTGTTGGCCACCTTTGCCATGACAGCACATTGCTGACTCAGGTTTAATTTAGTATCCACCAAGACTCCTAAGTTCTTCTCTGCAAAGCTGATCTTGAACATGTTGGCTGCCAGCGTGTAGTGGTGCATGGGGTTATTTCTCCTGCAAGATGCAGAACTTGTCATTTTCTTTTGTTGAGCTTTATGAGGGTCCCCCCTGCCCATTTCTGCAACCTGTTAAGGTCCTTCTCAATGACAGCACAACCACCTGGCGTATCATCTCCCCAGTTTGTATCATCTGCAAACTGGCTGAGGGTGTGCTCTGCCCCAGCATCTGCACCATGAATGAACATGTTAAACAGCACTGGTCCTAGTATTGATCCCTGGGATACCCCACCAGACACTGACTTCCAGCCACTGATGACAACCTGGCACTTCAGCCCATCCTCAATCCACTCCAATGAGTCTCCACTCCGTAGAGTTACTATTGACCAGGTGATCATGTGCACACTCCCACTAGTAAAGAAAAACACCTTCACCTAAAACTCTTCCATGAGGCATCCCAGCAAAAACCACCTTCAATAACGTGTCTAAATTCTGTTTCAGGTTAGCAAACAAATTATCCCTGTCTTTGTGCAATGAAAACAGCAGTTTATCTTTCAGCTCTGGAGCACAAAAGATGATGATGCAGATCTTTCATTTCTCAAGCCCCATCACCATTTAAGTGCCTTGCTGAACACTTTCCACTGTTTACAGGTCACAGGCAGCAGCACTATCAGGCCTCCTGACAATGTCCCATCTTTTTTTATTCCTGCTTTTTGGAGCCTCACTTCTCTCCAGCTCAGAAGGTAAGTGTAATACATCTCAGATGTCTGCCTGATGCTGTAAAAAAATAATCTGTTTCCTAGCTTCACCATCCTTGTTTCTTGTCTCTTTTTCCAGCATGGACTAAGGCAAAATATGTGAACTAACAGAATACGTGAAAATGTGAGGGATTTTTTTTTTTTAATGTGAAAAGAAGTTAATGTCATCTTGACCTTTTCTGAAAAGCACTTAGGGGAGCTTAGAGGTTAGAGACATTCTGTACATGACCTTGCCCTGGTACAGGCTCCCTCCTTGCAAAGATGTCCAAACTGTCATTAGCTCCTGTGGTTTATCTGCCCAAACTAGGTCCTGCGGTTTATCCAAGTTCATCTCTGAAACCCAGAAGCCAAGCTTTTTTTCATGACAGGGACTCCCTGCATGAGAATGTGTTGCTTTAAGGGTCACAGAGGATGCCATGAGGAGAAGGATCCCTGTGTTCCCCTGCGTTTTGCAGAAGTTACATATGAGGGGAAACACATAGCTGGTTGGCGAGTCTAGGCAGAGCCAGTTGCACAATAAATCAGCTTGACTTGGCTTAGTTTGGTGGTATGACACTGCATCAGAGTATGGATGCCTGTGTCCTCTTCCATCTTGAAGGAGAAAGACTATGCAACATGCTGGCCATTTCTGTTGCTTATGGGGAGGAGGGGAGAGGATGCGGAGCAAGGAGAAACCCCATAGTTGATGCCATCACTTGGGATGGCCTGAGATCCCAAAGCATTAAGAAAAAGTGAAATTGCAATGCTGTGAATCTCTTTCCATTAAAGAGATAAGAGGGAATGGGAGGGGAGAACATTTATTGCACCTTCCTCCTCTTTTTTTTTTTTTTTTTTTTTTTTGTCTGGACTAATGCCAGGAACATCTGGCCAAAGAGAAGGGAAATGTGGTTTCCACAAGATGAAACTTTGAATGGATACAAGCAGTTTCTAAGGAGACCTGCTCTATAATTGTAGAGGAAATTACAAGCTGAATCATCTGTGGTTTGGGGAGGGAAATCAATGATATTTTGTAAGCTGAACCCAACTGTGCTGACTACTTACCAAGAGGAAACTGGAAAGAAATCAATTCCAAGAACTTTCAACAAAATCCATCTTAATTCAAGTCTGACAGATCTGTTTTGTTCTCCATCTCTAAAGCAACATGGTGCACCAGCCTGAAATCCCCATTACTATTCCAGAGCCAGGTCCTCCTCAGCAAAGCTGGGCTAATGCGCTACGCTCCTGGCCTGCCAAACCACTTGCCTGGACACCTTTGAGGGCCAACCCGCTGAACCTGCTGCTGTCTCTCGGCAGGGTAGATTCAGAGCAGAATCCACAAGCTGTGATGCACTGCACCACGCATTGAAATGGATTGCTGGAATACAGCTGCACCACTGGACCTTGAAATGACAGCAGCAAACTAATTCTGCTTCTAGCCTAAATGGCATCTGACTCCTAAATTAGCACCTTTTTTTTTTAATACAAGGGAATACTGAATACCTAGTATTTGCCTTTCATTTTGTATCTTCATTTTGTTATTTCAAAGAGATATTAAATAAATTCAATTTAGTTAAATCAAAAGAGGAAATTGGGAAATAAATATGCATTCTCTGAAAAATGAACGAGATCTTTTTAATGTGTACTTTTTATTTTTCTTTCAGGTGATAACAACTCCACAGCCAAACACCGCAATGCTCGGTTCTCTTCCTTAATCGTCTATAAACCCTCACCTAAGAAAATTCATAAACCATCTTACCTGAACCCCCCTGCAATGCAGATCTGCCAAAGCCAATGCCAGAAAGGCTGGATTAGTTACAAAGGCCGCTGTTACCTGTTGATTGAAAAGAGAATGACATGGACTCAGGCTGAGGTACCTGGTTCTTTAAAATGGGATTGTTCATTATTTCTGCTCTCCTTTCCCACAGTTGTCTTCCTTGTGCATGACTCATTTTCCTCCTTTTCTGTTTCTCCTGATGTATGTCAGTGTTGACAGCAAATACTTGATATTCACCTCAGTGTTGCATTAGTTACATTCTGCCTTGCCACAAGACATACGTATCTAGAAATGAACCAGCTCCTTTAAGGTAGTTTTTGAGCATGGAGTCTATTGTCTCATGCTGTAAAATAAGGGAAATGATGTATAAACACAACACCGCTTTATGCCTGGAAGAGAAGTCAAGTCAAAAACCCTTGGGGTTCCTTGCTGTAATGCTGGTATCAAACCGATGAGTTAAGGTTTGAGGATTTCTCCATCTGCCCACCACACATACCCATGAGGCATGGCTTTTCTCTGAGATTTGTCAAGCCCCAGATGAATAGTAAACCCTTTTCCACTGCACAGAAAACGTTTGCTAAACAACTCTTTGATTTCACTTTGTTACCTGCTCAGGTATATATCAGAGATGATATCCGGCTCCGTAATTTGCTGTCTTGAACCAAAATACTTGTTCTTCCAGGAGCCATATACAAACATTTCCATATATATTCACCATGGGAGTCATGTTCCTCTTGAGCCATATACTAAAGAGTGCATTACATTCAAATGACTGGTAAGAAGAGTTTTTCCCCTGCTCCTAAACATCAGGGCAGTGAATGCCCTTGTTTTGAGGTGCAGGGGAGAGATTGTTTGGAGAAGTTTTGCAAAGACCTCTCTGTTTATTCCATTCCCCAGCTGGATGGGGATAAAAGAAAAAACAAACAAACAAAAAAAAGAATGTAAGTAGCACCCTTTTTTTTTTACAAACTGTTCTGAATTCTCTATTTCTACTCATCATTTTTTCACTGTAAGGTTTATTTTGCCTGTTTTTAGCTGTCAAAAAGTGGAGGCATCTAGACTGTACTGCATGCTAAGTTCCCAACAGAGAGAGCCACTTTATCCTAGCTCTGCTCTATGTCTTTTTTTACAGTGGATGTATGACAGCCTGGATATGCTCTAATGACTAGAGAGAGCCCATGTAACTACCTACACTACAAACTCAGGTTATAGCTGCAAAATAATTTCAGTGGGAAGAGACACCTGAGTTCAACCCCTGATCAAAGCATAGGCAACCTAAAAGTTCTTGCAGTTTGGTCAGGGCCGTGTCCAGATAAGTTTTGAAAACCTACAAAGATGTCAGTCATGGGTGTCTGACATCCCTCTTCTCCTTAACCCCTTCTCTGGATGATTGAAGGGTTTTGTTGTTGTTGTTTTGATTTTTTTTTGTTTCCACTCTTTGGATGTTTACTGTTTTACAGCATCCCTTCCCCTATTCTTCACTTTTTCTGTCCTTCATTTCTCTGCCTTCAAAATGCTTTCCTGTCAGCTTTCCATGACTTTCCCCTCTAATATTTTGCTCTTCTACTTCCATGAAACTTCTCCTTTTCTCCAGTCTTTCTCTTCTGGTTCTTTTCCCCCCACTACTCTGCCACTTGCTCTGCATTTTTCTTTGCTCATTTTTAATTCACAAAGCTGAAACTACTTCATATCTCCTGTGTTTAATACTCTTTTCTGTGCAGAGAGCTTGCTGGACTAGAAGAGAAGGAAGTCACCTAACCAGCATCACCAGTGCGGCCGAAAGCAAATTCCTTCACAAACTTGCTCAGAGAAGGAAGGAAACCCGATTCTGGACAGGCGGAACTTACCAAAAGGCAAGTGTGCCATGACCAGAAATGAAAATAAACATCAGGGGAAGGACTTTATGACTCAGTTGATCAGATTTTTTTTTTTCCTCTGTGGAAAAAGTTTTGTTTTCAAGTGACTACTTTCCTTTGTGCCATGGAAATTCTTTCCTGTCTCAGCAAAGCTAAACAGTTATAAAAAAAAGTTAGTGCTGTTTTGGGGCTGTGGGGAATTGCCATTAAGTGGTGGAGGAAGAGGCGGGGATCTTAAGAATTTTTTTGACAAATCTATCAACATCGAATTCAATGTCATTGTATGAAAAAGATGAGCTGAGGTACAACTCTCAAATGAGAAACTGGATAGTAGATAATACGTTCTCTATTTAGTCTCTGTTTAGTAGAATATCACGTCAGTAGACTAGATTTG
>JAWLRI010000885.1:1714825-1725157 GCA_034781795.1 Crypturellus tataupa
GAGAAACTGGATAGTAGATAATACGTTCTCTATTTAGTCTCTGTTTAGTAGAATATCACGTCAGTAGACTAGATTTGGAGTTATAAAAAGCTTGCATGAATATATTCATTCAAATTATTTTAATGAATATTAAAATACTTTTTTAAAAAAATAATAAAATAAAGTATTTATTTTAATACTTTAAGCAGTGACTCTACTGGAGTTTTTGCTGTTATTGTGAATATGGAATTAACGTAGAATTTTAAAAACAAGTGAATTTCACATTTTTTAATGAAATTAGATTCTGTAAGTTTTACTCATGTAACAGGGCACAACAATGACCTACATGTCCATGTTCAGTGTCTCAGATTCTGAATGTCACCTACCCGCAATGCATTACTCATGAGTTCTATAGTCCTATTCTGAATACCGAATACATTCAAGAAAATTACAATTTATCTGAGGACAATTCATAAAGAGTGGATGAGGTGAAATTAATATAATATGGAATTAAAAATGAATTATTCATGTATCTCATAGGACAATAAGATCCCCACAAGCAATCAATGTATTCACATCCCAGTGGATTCACTGGTCTCGTTCAGTTATTTTCTATCCTATCAAATATACATATGCCAAACTGCCTTCTGAATTCAGAAGAGACCTGCAGTCCAGCTTCTGGATTGTTTTTTTCTTTGTTTGTTTGTTTACAGGGGTTATCTTTGAAATGGACCGATGGATCTCTGGCTGTTTTCATCCAGCAACCTGTGTCATCCCTTCTCAGAACTTTCCGAGGTCTACTGCAAAAACTGTTAAACGTGAAATTTTGCCTGACACTAAATACTGGAGGTAAGGAAAACTTGGGATGATTTATAAAACTCATAGTTTACTTTGCTCTTGAACTTCTGCCATCCCTGTGGGATGAGTATTTTCCAGGACTATCTGGAGCCATCATCATCTTATTAAAATATTGCCCAAAGCTGCAATATGCCTACTACAGAAAGAGAAATTAAAAGAAAATGAGATTTCCAGGGACTGACCTGAGTTTGCGTGATTTCATATCAGCAATGAAACAGTTCCCTAACCATTTCTTCTTGTTTTCCTTTGCGTTCTGTCCCTGCTTTTGCTTCCAGGCCAGGGTGATTGGGGTGGCTCTCTGTGTAGCAAGAGGCTGCCATCCATCTGCGTTTACAAACCAAACTGGATGAACCATTAACCTGCGACTATACCATGGATGAAACCCGCTGCTGTGCTTCAAATAGAGTTCAGCCACAATCCATTTGCGTAGAAAAAAACTGTTGCATGGAAAAAATCAAGTTCTTATCTTAAAAAAAGCCGAGTTATTATAGCACAATGCTTTTCTATTCTATTTGCATTATTGTAGCAATCTTCTTGTAGTCTACATTTAAAATGATGCTATAAAAATAAGTTCTGATTTGATTTGAATACTTGATGAAATCAGCATATCATTTAGCTTTTCCACAGGGTTTTCAAGAGTATTCATAAGAGCTCTTTAATTATTAAATAATTACAAATCACTCATTAAAACATTATTCATTTCACCATTTAATCATGTCAAGTCATATATTTTCAGTCTTGGAATTTTTGCTTTCCTTGTGTCAGCTAGATCCAAGAGAAGTTAACTGACTGTTTTCGATATCTAAGTAGTTAAATGGCTAGTTCAGTACGCTCTAATATAGCCATAAGATGGGGCCCAAATCAGAGGGAGAAGTCATAAGTATATCATTAGGTACCGGAGGTGGTGCACCACTTTGTGAACTGCATAGGAAGATGTTTTGTTAAATGAAGCAAAACTGGTTATCATGGTTATGTTTGTCCAAGTTCAAAATATGATCAATGACTATGTTCTACACAAGCAAACATCTTCGGTTTGTTTTTCTTAGTTGTAAGTACCTTATTGTTTTTGACTCCATCAGTTAGCTGCAAGCTTCCATTCATAGGTACTTTCCCTCACTAGCTAAAAAGGTAGATGAAAAAGCTTCATATATTAGTTGTTTCATCCAGGTGATGACAAAACACCTCCTCAGTTAAGAAGGATGGAAAAACTAGCAAAAGCGTTAGCACTTCTACTGTCCTGTTAAACAGCACAATCTCAGGGGAATCTTGCATTGATAAAACATCAGCTGCCATATTTACCTGCGTATTCCCAGGTGTGCAATTTATTGCTTCAGCTGGAGGTATAAAGGGTATGAATATACTAAGGGTCAGGCTGTGCCAAGATCGTCCCAGGAACATCTTGTAGACGAGACTCACCTGCTGCTTGGGAATCAAACATCTACTGCAGACGACATGTATTTTTTCATGTCTCTAGCCCACCCGTGATCCATGCATGTGTAGCAGGGCTGCTGAGGAGCAGAACATATCAGACATAAAGCCACTCCAGAGACTCATCTTCCTGAGCTAGGCATAACTGGACTTCCTCAGAGTCCAATGATTTTCCCTGTGGTTATCTCAAGGAATTCCAGCCATACCAAGACAAAGCTAGGTTTTATACAAAATGCCTTTTTTTCCCCCTAGCTGATTGTTATTTCAGTGTTTGAATAACTTTCATAGTGGTTTATTTGGGGTCACAAGGGAAGACGGAGCAGATATGAGGGCAAAGTCAAGGAAGATTCGATTCTCATTCTTCAAAACTTCTGTCCACTAAGGGATGCAACTTTCCAAATCAAAGTAAATGTGGTGAGTTTGAAGGGGAACCAACAAACGGACCAGTTAATCTAAGCATCATTTCTACATATAACACATCATCGTATTGTCAGATATGTGTCCCTCTCCGTGTTTTTTGACACAATCAATTTCCCTAGAGAGAAGAGAGACCTGTATCCTTGAGGTAGGAAAATGATTTATCAAGAGGTTTTATTGGTCATTGAATACCATCCCCTTTCTTCCCCAGCAGACTATAGGTATCTGTAGAAGTAGACAAGGAAAGGTTGACATCCATCTATATTCGTGTGCCTTACAAAGTCACTGTACCCTGTGGCCACCAGGGTTCAGACAGTAAGAGCACAAAGGCCACGAGCCGCAGGAAGAGAGCCCAGAAAGGTGGGCAAAATTGCAGATGTGCAGATGTAGCAAAACAGAAGTCTGTAGTCAGGGCACATTTAACACTAGTTTGCCTTCAACCCAAATATTTGCACTAAAATAGTATAACTAAGAACAGAAGGTAAGCATTCTGCAATGCTGTCGTGGCATAGCGAGGCACAATGTATAAGCATTTTGCATGTGTATGAGAAAGATGACTATCAAATAAGCGTGTAGGTGCAGATAGGAGGCATCCAACTAATAAAATATTGCCAGACAGAGGACAAGATAAGCACAAACAGGTGCAGATAGGCAGGACATCCTGCTAAACATACAAGAAGAATGACTGATAAAACTAAAAACAAGATAAGCAGCGCTGGAAGCAGATGAGCCCCTCCTCTCCGAGAAAGAGGTTATAGCATAAAAACATCAGGTATAAGCAAAAAAAAAAAAAAGGAAAAGGAAGTGCTATAAGTACTGTTTTGTAAGATGGAAAGATCTTCCACTGTAAAGAAGAATAAACAGTTTGGGGATTTCATAACAAACCTTTACATCTTCAGCATCTATATGAAAAATACAACAGGATTGGTAGCCTAAAATGCATTCAGTGGGTTGCTGTTGAGTTCTTTATATTGAGGAGATTGATTCAGTTACATTCCTAATGAATATTTGTTCACATCAGAGATACCTCAGCATAGTTAGCAATACTTTACAATTTAGCATATCTGTGGGCAAGGTTAGTTGAAACATCAAAACACTGGACGATGAACTTACTCACAGCTTACCCCTGAATAGAAAATATTCATTCTTTAGCATTCACTACTCTTAACATCTCTTTCCAAAAGTGAAAAAAAAATCACATCTAATTTACAAATGGGAAGAAATGAGGTGCAGGGAGAGGAAATTCTTAGGACCTGTTTTAGCACATCAAGACAGCATCGAGGCTGCAGAGGGAAACCACAGCTCCTGGATTCCAGTTGTACAACCTGGCCTTTCCAACAGGTTGACTCCTTCCAGAGTGTGATTCAGCACCAATTGTCCAATACATCTGGGTGCCAAAACTTGAAGAAAAGCTCCTGGTGGGATTTTCCACATCAACATCTTTAGGAAAAAATGTGGTTTTGGAAAGCTGACCTGCAGACACATGAGCCGACTAGTTTTGGATACTTTCCCACACCCTATTTGTTCACAAAGACCTTCCATTTTAAGACAATAAACTCTGTAGTGTTCCTGAACCTTAGTGGGAATACTGCTTATCCATTCATTTTAAAGAAGTAATTAATTTCCATGCTAATATGCATGGGTCTGTCTATATGGTCTGGCCATGAACCAGAGTCATTTTATTCATAATTTATATTATGGTGATGCCCAGAGGCCGTAGAAGGAGAGGCTTCATTATCCTAGGTATTAGACAGGCTGCCAGGAAGACATGATCTCTTTCCCTGAGAGTCTACAGCTCTAGTTATGGAACAAGCATTAGGGCTGATGAAGGAGCAAGATTCTTCAGGAGCTGTGACCTGATTTGCCATTCTGGTTTCCCATGCTGTCCTGCATTGCTGATAGTTTTGTTTTGAAATGTTTGCCATTGTGTGGCAAAACAAAATACGGAGGCATGGAGAGGGTGACACTTCTCTCCACAGAAGATATGGGCGTTTGCTAAATTATGTACTTCAGTCAGCTGCAGAGAAATGAAAGACAGCGCAGCTAAGGGGGCCTCGCCAAACCATCTGATCTTTGTGGTAGCCCCATGCAAGGGTTTTATTGCTGTCAGTCAATCAACCTACATGCTTGGCCTGACTTGTGGGTTCTTTTCCCTCAGACAGACGATGACATTAGATTAGGGTGTTGTTAGCGTTGTTTTCTGAGTTACAAAAACATGAATTTTGACTCTGATTTGTGAAAGCAGCTACTGCAGCACATAAGCAGAAGGTGCAAATGTGAGCAATCAAGTTTAGGGGTCTTTTTGTGATGGAATCCTCCTGAATTAAACCAGAAAAAGAAATGTATTAGAAAGAAAAGAAAACTGTAAGTACATCTAGCATTTGACTGGAAAGATGCCTTTGTGTTGCCATTCTGAGTTGTTCTTCCACACAAAATTTACCATGGTTGTACCTGCAACTTCCCACTTGCAATGAGATTTAGAAATAGGACTAGGGTACATTAAATAACACTAATAGGAACCACATTCAAAACAAACAAAAGGAAGTAATTCTTCACACAGACCAGCAGAACCTCATATTAAAGGATGCTGAAGATTCAAAAATTGTAAAGAGTTTGAAAGGAAGATCAAAAAGATTTGAGAAACTTAATTAAGGTGAACAAATCCTGCTCACAAAATCCCTAGATTTAAAGAGAGCAAAGTGAGGGAGATTATTACAGTAAAATGCTGCAAATACTTGCTTACCCTTATGCTCTTCCCTATACCTCCACTTATTTTGGCATGATCTGCTACTCTTCTATTATACTTTATGTTCATAACAAACATACCAGGATTATTTGGGTTTGGAGGGAGGGAGGGATTTTTTTTCACTGAGTAAGAGACAAAAGCATAGCTCTTCATATGGACATGTAAGTATCATATTTTAAACAAAATCCAACATGCAGCCTAGATCTGTGCTTCTGTTCTTGTATCACAGCAAAAAGAAAAAAAAATGTCAGGTCAGAATTCTGCCTCCCACTGTCAAAAGTGTATATCAGTGTTAAAATAAAAGCAATAGAATTGGAGTAAAAAACACCAGTGTCCACAAATGGCACAAATCATAGTGGCGCCATGCCAAAAGAATGAAAAATTACTTGAACAGATGTTTCCCCTTTGATCGGGTAGGAAACACAGTAAAACCCTACTTTTCCTACAGAAAGAAAAGAAGTATATTCCTGTAGCCACTGCTGATTATGCTGGAGGAAAAAAAAAAAGGAAAAAAGAAGAATAAAAGAATGCAGGTATGCAGGTTAATTCAGCTTCCAAACCTCTATAATATACCCCAAAGACCTCAATTTCTTTACACAGAGTTTTCACCTCAAAAGAGTCTAAAAATTAATTTCCCTCTTGCTTCTAATGTAATGATTAATACACAGGCTCCAAATATACAAAGGCATAATAAACCACCCTACTCCACGCACACGTATTGGATTGAATTAATCATTCCTCGAAGGTGCTGGAGGTGCTGCCAACAGTTCTTCCTAGGAAACAGTACTTCTCCTGAAATGTTATCTGCTGTTTATGAAGTGGGCACCTGATTAAGGAACAGAATTAGAAGGAAATACTACTTTTCATTAGGTAATTGGTACACAGAAACAAAATACTTCCTCAAAGAAGACTCTTAGACTCACTGGAAAGGACCTATCACAAAGAAATGTCTCTTGGAAGATGGTGCGCTGGAAAAGCAGGCGTCAAAAAGGGACACAAGGATACTCCTACTCCTAGAGCATAGGCATGACCCTGTTCGCCTGGAAACTGCCAGCCAAAACTCTCATTTCTTTTCACTTATAGCGAGTAAGAAAATGAAGAACACTAGCATAAAAGGGTTAGAAGAGGAATAAATGTGTCTTTTTGGACCACCTTCCTAAGACATGCTTATACTAAGGAAACATAGAAATGTCTTCCTCTCTTTCAAAACCTACTCTGCCTTACTCAGCAGGCAGCATGTTGGGAGGCCTAATGTGGTCAGGGATCTATTCCATCCTCACCAGTTAGTGAAGAAATATCTGGGACCATCTATGACTGCAGCGAATTAGTGTTGATCCATGCAGACTACTGACAGCATTAGGAATAAGAGGTTCATCTCACCATCTCAACAGCTGAGCCAACTTTAACTGTATCCCTAGTATGGGCAAGACTGAGGAAAGCTTTTCTTGTAAACGAGAGATAGGTCACTCAGGCAAAAGTATATATCATGAATTCAGATTTGTAGGTGAGTTCCTTTTCCCTATGTCTTTCTCAGCAGAGTTGTTAGCAGAGTTGATGGTAGTGCTTTGGAAGCCCAAGTGAGTAAATTTCGGTCTACTGTGCCAAATTTCTGACCAAAATAAAGGGCAAGCTGGGTGGGATTCATTTTACTTAACCCTGGACATTTTCCTGTAGCTCCATACCTAAGGCAATTACCCTACTCTCCATCCCTGGGCTGTAGAAGACAATCAGCATGTTCAGGGAGCAATTCATCTGACCACAGTTAGTCTATACTAAAGTCAATTAAACCTAAAAGTCTGCATTTATCTGCAAAAGATGTGAACAGAGTTGAGGTTAGCCGTCTTAGATTTAATTAACTTTTAGATGTTAGGCAACATTCCCATCTTTTCTGTTCTTAAGGGCTTTTGTCCACAAGAGAAGTAGTTTACTGGCACAAATCCTGCTGGCAACTTATTTTCCAAAGAAAATAAGTTTAAAATGCTTACAAGACCCTTCAGTCAAACAGTACCACCTTACTGGGCCAGACAATAACAGCCAAGTAAAGGAACACAGCCAGACATCTGGATGAAAAAGGGAGCCTCCCTTACCCCGTAGGTACTTGGTCTGTGACAGCACCCATTTCTTAGATCCGCCGTGGAAATCAATCAGGTTTGTTCTGAGCGAAGTGAGCATCCAGCTCTGTGGGCGGATTGTGGGCAGGCCACAAGCGCAGCCCGATGTCTGAGCGTGGTCCTCAGCAAGGCAGAAGGCTTTGAACTGAGGCAAGAGACAAAATTCATTTCCAAGCCAGTGCTTTGGAAGAGGCCAAGAGGACCGCCTTGCTAGTGAATGAAGACGGCTATCTGATCTCTCCTGAGTGGCATAACGAATCTGAGATTTATCCAGAGACAAAGTGGGTTTTGTTGTGTTGTTGTTTTGTTTTGTTTTTTCTTTTTTTTTTCTTGGTTTTTCTTCAAAACATCACAGAGAACACTGTCAAGCCAACACTCCCACCTCACCCAATATCACAGTCTGTGCCTTCCCTTCCATCCTTTTTTATCCTCCAAGCTCATCATTTGCACTTTTAGCTAATAATGCAAATCACCTCGAGGACATAGCAATTTTGCTTCCCCTGTGTGAAGCATGGCACATCGGATAAAAAACATGATTCATCTATTGAGCAAGGGAAGGTGATCAGCAGGATCAGTCTTTGAGTGAAAGGAAGATGCTTTCATTATTTTCGACCTCTGTCCCTGCAATCAGCAGCCCACGCTTCAGCCTGGGGAAGGCAGCACCGAAACTGCTAGCTGAAACCCTCAGGCTCAGACTGTGTGCTAATAGATTCAGGCAAAATATGCTAGTTAGTGTCTAATTAGTCAGCTCTGTATGTACACAAATGGCAGTCGAAAAGATCTGTTCTACTTTGAGTTTCAGGAGTCTTCACCACAGGAAATAATATTTTATTATTATGTAGATTGTTTGATTTCTTGCAAAAGCCCTTAATGTAGGATAGATCTTTTCATCACTCACTGCCATATCTAAGAAAAAGAGATGGTAGAAAGAACTTGGAGAATAAATATTTTAACAGATGAACCAAGGAATTATTAATCCTCTACTCATGCAGAATATAAAGTATATATAATTTCCAGGAGGAGGTGATTGATCGTGCAGTTCAGCTATAAACTTTCTTCTTTAGATTGAAGCAGACATGCAAAGCAAGCGAGACCACAGCGGGTCAGTCAAGCAAAGCAACATATTGGACTCTCTGGAAAAACACAGCAGAGAGAAGGCATGGGGGAAAGCTCAGGCAGTATTTTCCTTCTCTGGCGCAGATTTCAGCCCAGGCAGATACTTCTGCTAACTCCTTAGTAGCTTTGAGCAAGTGGGTCACTCGAAACACACTCCTCCTTTAGTCTGCCTGAAGTGAGCTGGATGCACTCCTCACCTGCCAACCTGTTAGTTTTTTGTTTGTTTGTTTGTTTTCCTTTCACCAGACCCGTCTTCATATGGAAAAACATATCTGGAGCCTACGAGTACTTAACAGCTCTATTCCATTCATGGGTTCAATGGTTTTACTATGTCTACAAAAAAAGTAAGGTAGCAATTAAGAATTCTAAAAGTCTGAGAGGAGATATGGGAAGGAGTCTTTTTTCCTGTGTTTAATTATCCAGAAAGCAGCCAGCCCTCTTTCAAAGAACCATCCTGCACAGAGGATGGTTTTTGGTCGATTTGCTTTCCCATTTTATTGGGGAGGGGGGTGAGGGAGAAGGTAGGCTTTTTGTTTGTTTGTTTGGCTGTTTTTTGATCTAGTGTTTTGTACTGGATTATATTGTTCAGGGCTGTAAATATCACGTAAGACCTATTCCAAGACTGCAAGTTAAACTAATAAAGATTGACAACCAAGAAAGCCTCTTTTTAAGTCTTCTGAATTAAAAGAGAGTACTATTAAGACAACATGAAATGGAGAGAGCTTATTTCAGTACAAAATTTCTGCAGATTCTTTGCTTCTCAAAGCATAAGTCAGATACAGATTTGACATAAATTAATACATCCCAAAATACATAAAGAAAATGAATAGTTGTGATTCTGCATACCCATGCAAAAGGAAATTGTTTGCCATTTATAAAAGTCCTCTCACTGACGTAAATATGCCTGTTTGTACAAAAGTTGAGGCTTGCTGGGTGAACTTTGTTGTTCCAGCAAAAGGAGCGGGAATCAGACGCATACCCTAAAATTGTACTTGTAGGTTAGGTGGGGCAGTAATGTGAGCTGCGAGAGGAGGAAATGCCGGCTGCATGCACATGCTGCATCAGCTCATCCTGATCTGTGCTTCAAGCTTTGGAGAAAGATTAAGAAATGAAACCACGGATGGAAAAACAAATCTCTGGAGTTTTTCTAAAAGACTGTGCTAAGGTTTTCACTGTGTACTTTTGTTTTACGGTACAGACACAGCAGTGAGTCATTTTTAAAAGTTGCTAATTGATTGGGCTGTGATCACGTGGCCTATCAGCACTGTGGGTTGCTTTAAAGCATTTTATAGCAAACAAACCAAAAGAGGAAAGATGTAGTTGCAGTAGAGATGGCAAAATGATCCTGTTTATTCAGAAGAAAGAGACCCCACAGTTAGGCAGTCAGTTTAACTAATGCTCTCCTCTTTATGTTTAATTCTTGTATTACACATTCACAAGAACCTAGTATTCCTTTAAACAGCCAGAAGAGACAGTTGAAATAAAAGCATTCAGGGGATGATATACAGGCTAGCCTTACTTGTCTCTTTCCTTTATTTATTTATTTATTTTGGGCTGTTTAGACTGAAATCTCCCATTCTGAGTGTCTACTTCAGGACAATTTTTATTTTATTTTATTTTATTTTATTTTATTTTATTTTATTTTATTTTATTTTATTTTATTTTATTTTATTTTTT
>JAWLRI010000885.1:1726358-1750950 GCA_034781795.1 Crypturellus tataupa
TTTTTCCCAGTACTTCCCATGATCTAGCACTTTCCACATTCAAAGCACAGCTGCTGCTGTTCACTTGCAGCTGTGAGCACTCACCCCTTCTTGCAAATCACATCCAAGGTTCAGTCCAAGGCTCTCAGAAAATGTGAAATAGACCACTGGAGATAAGCAGTGCGAGTGGCGCTTCAGTGGCCTACTTACATTAGCCAGGGAACTTCACAGAGTTGGTTCATGCCCGGCCTCCTCCTCTGAACAGAGCTCTGTAAGGATTCTCTGGTTTTGGTCGTGTCACCTTCACTACAGATTGAAGACACAGTGTAAATGGTCTCAGAAGGGCTCCTCCTTGTGGTATTTCATGGTTGGTCTGCAGTAAACACCATTGGCCCTGTGATTAATTTCTCCAGAGTGCTTCTCTGACAGCTGGGTTGGGAGATGGCTTGTTGCTCACTGTTTATGTGCCCAGTGCTGAAGTGCTTTGAATACACCATGACCTAGGGGTGCTTCCAGGGATAAGGCTGATCCACTAATATATAAATATAGATGTCTGCGAGATTTGGGCTGACACCTTCCAGAAAGATAAATTCATTACATTATACTGTCTTCAAAACCACCTCATCCACTAAAACCAAAAAAAACCTCTGAGTTATCGAATGAAGCGTGACGCTCTACTAACATCAGAATACATCATTATCTCTGCTGAGTAAACTGATAATCAGCTGGGAAAAGAAGGACTTTGAACCCCTTCCTGTGCCGTAACTCAATTTTTTTATTTCCTGTGCTATGATATAATGCAGGGGAAATTGTAAGCTGTCCCAGGCACAAAATTTGAAATAACCCCAGACAAACAATGCAGACACAAAGAACCACATCTCTAAGGATGGAAAGATTTAAATTTACATAGTTAATTTTGTTTTTGATGATATGAGCTAGAAGTACTTTATTCAATATAAGAGAAAGATATTGGTCCAAATCCTGTGACTGCCTAACTCCCCTTTTTAAGGCATAGAGATAAATTAATGAAGAGTTAGGCCTCTTTGGGGGAGTTGGCCCATTGCATTATTTTAAGCAGAAGTGATTATAATGTTTTATTTCCATATAATCCATGACATTATGTGCTCAGGTCCAAGTGAAAAGAATGGAGATTTGAATAAACTGTATAAAGTTTTGAGGAAAAAAAAAAGCCACACATATATATATATACTTCCACATGTCTTGAAAAAATGGGAAAGAACAAGAGGGAGAATAGAGATACTGAGAAACAAAGGTTGCATGGAAAGAGTTGCAGAACAATAAACAGACACGGGTCTCAACCCAACTCCCTATCTACCTGTAAAGGCTCTTCTTTCATCCTAAAGAGGCTCAGACAGGTACCTAGAAAGAAGTTTCAGAGTATTCAGTGGTTGATACAGCTGTATGAAACTTTTGCAATGAAACACAGGTAACTCAGCAGAATTCTGGTTTTCGGGTAGCCACCATACTTGGCCAATACTCTACAAAATATCCTCCAAGATTCAGAAACAGTCTCACAACTTTGGGTTGTGGCTTGAGTAAAGTAGAGCTGAGTTTCAAGTTGAATGGCCCTATTTATAGTTTCCGGCAGAAACCAGACCAAACTCCGTGGTTTTGCATGGTTTCCATCCAAAAGCCGGCAAAACTGACCATTTCAGCTGATTTTTGTTTTGGGTTTTTGGGGCGGAGGAGAGGAAAGATGGAAGGTTCATTCAAAAATTGAAATGATGAGCAAAAATAAGTGTGTGTGAGCCTCACCAACCAAAACTACGAAAGGTTGACATGGAGCCCTGGGAACTGAAACCACGGCGATTTTCCTGTCTCCCAGGGTAAGCATAGACTGTGTGGTGAGTGAGAGTGCTGTAGGAGAATGTCTGAGAGGATCTCTACAAACAGGAGGTGGAGTAAGTGGGTGAGAAGCCAACTGTTGCTCCCGGTTCTGGTACGTTAAGAGCGTATATCAACAGCAAAAGCCTTTGCAGCTTGCACCTCTCAGCTGTGATGAGGGTTTCACACCCCAAAGCATGCCAAGAGGAAGCCGTGTGGCTCTCAGTGGTTGGAACAAAAATATGAGAAGGTACTGAGGTACTGAGCCATTGAATCAGAGTGTGACTGTAAGAAAGTCACTCCACCTTCTGGTGCTTCAGTCATACAAAGCCAAACTAGCTCTAAAAGTAGGAATCACTAAAAAAAGTATCCATTCTGACTAACTTATCTGTTGAGTCACCAGGCATGTGATATCGCTGGAAGCATTCTTAGCATGTGAAACACCTTCCCAAAAGAATAATCACCCTAATTAGCTCAGGTTCATGATACTGGAAAAGAAATTCATTTTAAAAGAAATTAGAAAAGGATAAAAGAAACTTTGAAGGCTAAAGGACTTAGTGGTCCAGGTCCCATTTTTCCAAGGGGACAGCTGGAATCACTGTTCCTCATTATCGCTCATTTTTATCACATTCTTTTCTGCCTCAGCATTACTTTAAAGGGGATGGAACAAAATGGGTCTAAACTAGAAATTACTGAATTCTATTTACTAAAATGAAAGATGTCAAGATGTGCCTTTTTTTTTCCACTCGTCCAATGGAGAGAAACTGAATTCAGTGAAACTGAATCATATTATCTTCCATGGCATTTCTGCACTGGAGGATACACAGTTATTTGGCAAGCACTAAAAAGATTCCAGTAGAATATAAGTGAAAAAAAATGTAAAAATATTCACACAGAGTAATAGCTAGAGCAGAAAATATATCAAAAGGGCCAAAGCCATTCTCCTCCTCTCTCTGATCCCAACAGTACTCTCCCAGAGACTTATTTTTGATTCTATCTCCAAGGCAATGCACAAAGAAATAGGGACAGGCACAAAAATTATATTCAGAATGGAAAATGAAATGCAGGCTGAGACCTGGATTAAGACTTTTGAGCACCATGACTATTTCTGCTGGCTTAAGAGGAGTTCAGATACAAAAGTTGCTAATATATGCAGAGGAAGAGCTGAGCTAAGGATATTTATTGTGGCATATCTGACCCTTCCTGAGCCAGGCTTTGCAAACAAAAGCATTTGACTATGACAAGATGACTTACTTAAGATCAATCTTACCAAAGAGTATGAACGCAAGCAGGATCCATATGCCCATTTCTGCTTTGTTCGCTTGACCGAATTATAATTGTAGCCATAAATTTCATCCAGTACTGAATAAAAAATATAAATAAATAAATCAATAAAGAATAACTTATAAGCTCATCATGTAAAATGTTAATTGCAGTCAAGGAATCTGTTTTTAGCCTTAATCAATGGATATAATGGTTCTATGTAATTGTCAGGTAGGAAGATTATTCAGGGAGAAGAGTAGAAAGAAATCCTGCTTCTTTTGTGTTAACAGCAGAGGTTACCAGAGAGTATTATACCACATTTGCCATTAGAAATATGTATACCATTTGCATGTTGTATGCTGCCAAAAAAGTCAACCAAAATTGCCATACCTAAGTAGAGTTAAGCACAGAACCACAAAAAGATGATGTAGGTGGAAAAGGACCTCTGGATGTCATCTAGTCCAACTTCTGACCCAAGATGAACTAACGCTTAAGTTAGGTCATTTTTTTTTCTATATTTAGTTGCAGTTTCCCCTGCTATATCTCAGATCTTTTGCCCCTTGTCTTCTTGCTGTGCATCTCTGAGAAAAGGCTGGTACCAACTTCTTGCTGTTGGCCAAAGCCATCTCATCTCCAGGCTAAACAAGTCCTGTTTGCTCAGCCTCTCCTTTGCCCCTTTGCCATCCCACTGGCCCTCCGGACTTGCTCCGCTTCGCCAAGAGTCTTCCAGATCTGCTGTGAGCAGTATCTGAGCAATGGTCAACACCTACTCATAGCAAGATTTAGGACAGAGCAATCTTTGGGGATGGGAGCTGGTGTGGGTTTCCTCCTCAAGAGCAATGAGGGGGTCACTGATGTAGTTGTTGATAGTGCTTTGGTGGTGCCAAGATAACAAAGTTGGAGAAACTTTATTCTTGGGTGGCAACTGATCCTGCAACTTCCTGCAGCAGCAAAAACCTGCCTGTCTTCATATGAGCACAAGATGCAGGATCTTGTATTTAAAGGTTTTGGTAGTAAGAGCCTTATGCTGTCTTACTCTATTTATAGCTCACTGATTCTAGCTGCTCTGGCCGTCTCTGTGCTACCCGCTAGTCATGTAACCTGGCTCTTACCCAGGACGGTGTTACTGGAAGACAGTGTGTATCCTGGCCTCGCTCTGAGAAGTGGCCAAGAGGCAGCTCAGTTCGGTACAGAACATAACATGGATCTTTGCCCTTCCCAAATTGTAGGGCTGGCCTGGCAATAATCTTGTCTCCAGAGTGTATCTGCTTCCATTTACCTCAGCTCGAAGACAGAGCAGAAGAAAATTCCTGGTCATAAACTTAGTGAAGTGACTAAGCTGGACCTCTCTCCTGACAGTAGCAGAACATTTAGAATTAAACCCTTTTTCCCCTTTTCTCTTTCTTAGCTTAGATTCCCTTTTTGGAATCACCTTCATTGCTGACTACTAAAAACAATGAGCTGGTCACTCTGCCAGGTGACACAAGACCCATGCCTAGGATTCATGCCTTGTTGTGGCCCCAGAAGTGCTAAAAGAGTTTTCAACTACTTTTTTTTTTTTTTTCCCCAGGCAAAATTCTTCTGCTAGTGCTTATACTGGCATTAATGGAGCTTTTAGCTGCCTCAGAAGCACGAGGTTCCTGTACACAGCAGAGAAAATCAGGTCCTACATATTTATTTAGTGGATTAAAGATCTCATATTAGTTAAAAAGACACAAATGTCAAGGGGAAAAGGACTGTGCAGCATAACTCTCAGAAATAGTCCGATTCCAATTACTGTAATTATATCTTTCAAAGGTAAGGTATGAAAATTATCACTTATGCAAGGGAACAAGGAAAGCAGGGGGAACAGTACCTTATTTCTCATCTTATCTTTTTCTCCATGCCATTGTACTGAATTGCCATGATTACATTTTGTTAAAATCTTTTCATTTTTCTTACCACTCTCTGAGGATGTAAGGCTGGGTGAACAAAGCAGGGTTATCAACCCAAATTCAATTTCACAAACTCCTAAAGGGAAATATTTATGAAAATGCAGACTTCAGAAAGATCAGATTCCTGTCTAACTTCCCTTTATGTATTTGATAAGTGCATGAACAAGAGCAAATGCTTCAGATATGGGTTTTTTTGTTTTATTTTTTGTTTTTGGGGTTTTTTTTTTGGTAGCAAAATAAAGGTCATAAAAGAAAGCTTCCAACAGGAGGGAATTTTGTTTGGCAAAACGTGACTTCTCCTATGAATTTTGCCCCCTCCTGCTTTTCTGAACTTTCCCCAGGACCTCTGGACCTTTCCTCCTCTTGAGCAGCTGAAGTATCTCCAGCCATCGTTGCAATTGCCTCTCTCAGTCATCATGTACCTTCGCTTGTACCAGATTCTGCTTTCCTCCCACTTAGACAGTCTCCTGCACCACAAGTTACACTTCACATATCCTCATCTTGTTAAATAGACTAAGTATCACTGAGAGAAATATCTGTGTGACCTTTTTTTTTTTCAATAGTGATGTCATGAAAATAGCTTTTTCTTTGTTTGTTTGTTTGCTGCTTTCAGAAAACTCAGTTCCTTGGACCTTGTATAGCATCCTTATAATACAAGGCCTTCATCCTTCTTGACAGGTTGGAGACTTTCTGCAGACCTAACTCTGCAAAGTGCAGAGCACTCTGCATCTATTTGATGTTAGTGGGGCTTGAGGCAGCCTCACTACACTGTAGTCAGAGCATAATCTGACAATCATCTGTCTTGTGGCAGAGCTTTCCAGAAGGTGTTTTCTGTAAGCCTCAGAAGCCATCAAACCAAAGAAAAACCACAGGGACACCAGCTATTCTGGTCAGGACAGAGCTCTCCTAGGAGAGGAGAAGGTGAAAGGAGAGAGACATGTGGGGAACTAGCAAAGAGGAGGAAAAGGAAGAAGGTATGTGAGGGTCAATGGCTCAGCCATGAATGGCAACGGAATTGGGGAAGGACATCAAGAAGAACATGCCTGTCAGCATCCATCATTTCCCAGATGGCATCCGAGGAGCTGGTGGGCACTCTCTGATGATGCCCCTCTGGAACACATGAGTGGACAAGGCAGGGAAGGAAGTCCCACAGCAATATCCTCCCTGTTAAATTTACTCCTCCTGACATCATGGGTGGACAGCTTGGCTCAGTCTGGGAGGAGAGAGATGGAAAACTCCTGTGCCTTGCTGAAACCTTGGGCAGGGCTGGCGTAAATGAAAAGCCTGAGCGTCAACTAGCAGACCAGGCCACTCCCCTGCAGCATGCAGAGGATATAGTCCCCAGTCCGTAAGGTAGGGAAAGCACCATCACTAATGCTGCTATCATAAAACTCACAGCCAGGTTTCATTTATCCCGTATGACTTTCTGGGAACTCACAGTAACTATACACTATACACAACCCGATGCTGAAGTGGAACTGAACTGAGAACAGAGGTAGTATGAAAGGTGTTTTGAAGTTTAAAAAAAAAAAAAAAATGCACATACTTCACATATTTCTCCCTGAAGGGAAAGCTTTGCAGAGAGAAGACTTAGTGAGGTGAGGCAGCTATATGGATTCAGTTTCCTAATGCAAATAATTCACTGAACTGGCAATGGCCAAGACAGAAACGGGGTTCTTAGCATTACTTTGGACTTTGATGGAATGATTTGATGGCTCTAATTTTCAGCATCTCTGTTTGAAGTAGAAATTTGTAGTCAGGAATGCTGCATTTCAAGGTAACCCTGCTTAAATTAAAACAGACAGCACTAAACTCTCCTTGGAACTTGTTAAATTAATAGCAGAAGACTTTAGCAAAGCTTTTTGTTCCTCCTTATAAAGTGTGTTAAATGTGGAATTAGTGCTTTTAAAACAAAACAAAAATGCAATTTAAAAATACAAAGCATTGAAACTCATACTGAACACTTATCTTCCCCAGTAATACAGACAAGCATTAGCCACACCAACTCAGGGTAATATTGGTCAGAAATGAACCACAGGCACAGTTTTAAAGACAATTAAAGGTGTTGTTGTAATGGCTAGATTTCTCAGCTGAAATGAGGTGCATATTTTAAACAACTATTTGACAGTTTCAGTGTGGGTGCAATAGATTGTCTCTGGTTTGAGGTCTTTAAATAAAGGACATCTGGTTTTTGAGCAGCAATGTTTCAGCACAGTGAGGGATGTTGACCTTGAGAAGAAGACTTTAAGTAAAATTTTGTGCTCTTTGTTTGCTGGAGCTCAGGCTTGAGGATAATACTGGCACCCTCCAGCCTTAAATCTTGGAATCTTTGCATACATATGTATGTGGAGTGTATCTAAAGCTCTCCATCTAGTGGCAATTGTGAATAATCATGTCATATTCTTCATTTGGTCTATGTCCAATAAGATTTGTAAGTGTCCCACATATGCGCTTTATGCATACTCTGAATCTTATGTATACACTGCCCACAGAGAGCCCTCATAGTCCACTTCATCCTGCTGCCATACCCTGTCTCTGTCCCTTCTGGCTGGGACTTTGGCTGCAATAAAAATGTCAGTAATAATAGCTGCAGAATGTGGGTTAACTGTAAGGTTATGTGATAAGGACCTGAAAATTATAAGGGAAAAGGTATGTAATAACTCATCTCATGTACAATTCTCCACAGGATTTTCATCCTGTATATAGCACCTTTCCTTTGAGATTTCTCTGAATACTGGTCAGTGCGGATGCACCAATCCTGGAGTCAGAGGCTGGGGAGATGGTCCATGTAGCCCTACCTCAGAGAGCGATCTGAAGATCCCCACCAGCTCTGTGATACGTTAAAAAAACCCAACCCTTTACAAGGAGCAGAGAGGGAATGTGATGGAAGAAGGAGGCATGACAGCTAAGGGGTAAACAAATATATACTTGTCATTGAAATTTGCTGTGGTCTTTCATAAATCAAACACAGCCTCTTGCATTTCCCCCATGGTTATTGCTGGATAAGTGTTAGATCCAGGGCACATATCAGAGAGCATAACATTTCGACTTCTCCTCCCCTGAGTTCCACGAGCATTTGTAAATACCTGGAGTCTAGCTCTGAACTGGCAACCAAAAGCAACAGCCTCCCTAGTTCCCGCTCTGGTGACATCCAGGTGCTTCCCTAGGCACTTGACAAGCAAGTATACAGGTTTGTCCATCTTTTCTCTACAGCAGAGCTCTCACTGGGTTTGGTAGGTGCCGGCACAGAAAAAGGAGCAGAGTTTCCTATAAAACCACCAGTAATCTGGCAGGCTTTTAGCTAATTTTATGCAGCTGATTGTTGGCTGTTTTGCAGATTTTCCAGCTGTTTTCCTCCGATCTCCAGCCGTTGGATTTATATGCTGACCAGATGGTCCCAAACTGGGGCAAGCTTCCTGATTGTGCAGTTTCTCCAGCAGTCGTGTTGCCCTCTGCCAGTCTAAGCTCTAATGCCTCATGCTTTTTTTCCAGAAAGACAATCTTGTACCATTTTTATATGTCCCATCTTTGGCTTGATGCATGACTGGTGAAGAAAGAGCAGGAGGAATAAAAATGCATCTATGTGTCAAGTAACGAGACAGCTCCATCTCTGCCTCCATTCAGAAGCAGCCTGAGTAAATACTTGACAACTCTATCAAGCAGAACCAGCTACTCCCACCTACCCTGAAACGTCTAGAAGTCTGATGTCTAAATCTGACATGGCCATCCCGATGCCTAGGAGGGCAAGAGGAACCAGTCACAAGGAGTGAGGAAGAAACCCGACTATGAACAGAGCATAAGAAATTCATCTAGGTTGTTTTCCCCTTCTCTCCTCTTCTTCCCTTGAGAAAAATAGCTGGTCCTGAGGCAATAACATTTGGATACACAGAAAAGCATTAGACGTTTCAGACAGTTTAGACAGTTACAGAACTGCATGGAACACATAAACAGGGCATGATTCGGGAGAAAGAGGAGATGTTTTTCTTGTCATCAGTCTTTCCTGTCTTAAAATTGTAAGCTTTAGGATGATTATGTGGCTTTACATTTCAGTTCTGATGAAACATAGAAGAAGCCATGGTCCTGAGAGCTATCGCTTCTGTGGGACAGTGTCCCAGCCCTTGGCGCTCACACACGGTCCTTTCCATTCAACAGCAAACACGTGTGCACGCAGCAGAAAGCTGCCGAGAATCTCATAGGAAACTCGCCCTGCCTGCTGCCTGACCCACTGCTGCTCCCGCTAAACTCAACAGCAAAATTCCCCTTCATGCTAATGTGAGCGGGAACTAACTTGGTGACCTCCTCCTTGTGCATCTCTTGGGTGGCCTTTATTTCCCTATTAACTCTGACGGGCTTGCCCAGTCATCTTCAGTGCTATGTCCTGGGACAGTAACCTGTAATTTTGGTCTCCTTCTCTGTAAAGGGTCACAGAACAGGTTATTTCACAGTTCAAGAATTAAAAAAACAGAATTGAGGAGAAAAGAAAAGAAAAAAAAGGATTATAGGTTAAGGAAGGAAGGAAAGGAAGGAACAGGACAGAGATGGTCTTTCATCTGGAAGGACTGCTCGATTTTGTCTCTAAGATTTTCCACCGTTGTCTTTCTATTTTAGTTTCTATGTTACTCTAGAGAACGTCTATGCATACATAGCATCCTGCATACCTGCATCCTTATCCTCAAAAAAAGAGATTTTAATTTCAACATATGAAAATGAATATTTTTTTTATTTACAAAACATGAAACAGGAAGCGACAAGAGCACCTGCGTTCTTATTGTGTCTATAAGAAAGCAGAAGGAGCAAAAAAATAACCTGGAAAGTTAGGAGGTTTAACCGTATCTACATAGAAAGATGTTGGAGAATAAAAAGAAGGAATTTTTTTTCCTGACCTCATTAAGACCTAAAAACTTGGGGAATACAAAGGAAGGACTTCAGGATCCAAAGTTCTTTCCTCTTAATGTAAAACATGTGAAAGTTGCTGATTAATTTTACATACAAGTAAATTATTAATGTAAATTATTAAAGGCAAGAAAACTTCATGAATTTGACTCAGTATTCCAGAAGATAAATATTTTTTTGTGGGAAACAAGCAATTGAACATAATAATTAAACATGAAAGCAGCTCTTCCTTTTAAAAGTAAAAGATAGAATTTTACCAAGTGGTCTCTTGAAGCAGACAAACTCTAACTGAATCAGATATTACAGATGAAAAGAGTTTGATGTTTTGCTAGCATCAAGTAATAGCTCCAGTGTCTACAATGAAATCCTCGTACTATACTTCTAATATTGCCGGCATCCAGAGACAATTTGTGTTTGCCTGGGGAATGGCAATGTCCTATCAGTGATGGTGCCATAAAAATAAACATGAGAGAGAGAGATGAGTATAATAAGATGTTCTGGACCTTTTTCGTCCTGGGAATCTCACCTCTGTGAAACACAAAAAGAGCAATTAAAAATATTTATTCAAGCACCTCCCTCTGGATATTTAAACATGAAGGGTTCATTATGCAATGCTTTTACTGTAGCAAGAGAGGAAAAGTTAAAGGAACTAAAAAAATTAATTTTGACATAAACGCAATATTGTTCCCTGACTAGATAATAGTTATGTGCATGAGAGAGAACATCTTTTTTTCTAATTGCAACTGAATTTTCATTTGCAAAGAGAAAAACGCTGTAACAGGTATAACTCGCATGCTGTGTTATCAAAGAAGACAGTGCACAATTCAACAGAAGTCTTGCCTGATGATTCTAACAATAAAACTAAACGGAAAATGAGAAGATAATTTGTCTTAAACTCTTGACGTGAATTTCAGTCCGCTGCAATAAGTGCAACTGGAAAGGAAAAAGAAGCCATTCCCCCACTAGCCTGTTACAACACATTTCCCAGGTCAATGATCCTCTGAACCTGTCCTTGCTATGTTCTGGTTGACCATGTCAGCCTGATGCCCCAGATTTTCCACAGCATCCCAAGAAACACCAGGTACTTTGATGTTGGTATCCAAATACCACAAAAATTGTGTCCTGTAGTCAGGGAAAATTTTGTCCCAGAACAGTGAAAATTTCGCAAACAGGCTTCTTTGAAAGGTGCCAAAATCACTTGCTTGTTCAAAGGATGAGAAGTCTATCATCCTTGTCCCAACGGAAGTCTGGTTTCTTGTAGTCTGGTGGGAAATAACTTCAACTAAACAACTGGAAGCCACAGATTTCATTTATTTACTGGTGGAAATATGACCCTTTTTTGGGTTTTTTTGTTTGTTGTTGTTGTTTGAGGTTTTTTTTTTCCTTGCCTCCTAAAGTGGTGTAAAATTAATTCTTCTCTAATCTGTTTGTGAAGGAACCTGGATCATAACCTCTTACATACCAGTAGAGATATAGCTTCTGCATGGAAAACAGGACAGTTGCATCAAAAAAAAAAAAAAAAGGAAAGAAAAAGAAAGAAAAAAAATACATTTTTGAAGTAACAGTTAAGTATTAAAGGCAGATTCGGTTGCTTTAACATCCTTTAGATGCTTTACAACACTTGGCACATCTGTACATGGCAAGTAGACATCATACAGGATTCAAGGGATTTCTGTGCCTTTCTGGAGCCACATCTGGAGAGCAAGCAGGGTGCTCTGAAACGACACCTGATGCCTACATTTGGGCAACCAATTTCACAGCAATTCTCAGTGTGGGATCTACGGATAACTTTGATTGATTCTTTATAAAAGACTAATGGAGCTGAAAGAAAGAGGCTGTGAAAAATCTGTCTACATCTAAAGTAATACAAAATGAAGGTAAATTTTACAGCTTAACAGGCTAGGATCTCAGCTTCCATGTTCTTATATTTTCCTGAGAGTTGCATTTTTAATGGTCAAAGAAGAGATGTGCCTACTAATGCAATCTGTTCACTGATTTCAGCACAAGTGTATCCCCAGCCCAGCTATATGAGTTTTGTGTTTCACATCACTGTGTATGTAGGATGTAAAGAACAGGAGAATTTTTGCCTAGAGGAAGACAAAGAGGAATGAAGCAGCCCTCTGAACTTCAGTTGTCTGAGCTGGTGACTCCATGAATTGCAGCAGGATTTGAGTTCTACATCTCAGGGTACATACAACAAACACAAATGCTTAATCCACTCATAGGCTGATATTCCCAAGCTTTATTCCTTCTGCCTTAGCTCTATGCAATAGCCTTTGACTTTCTTGACTCAAATTCAAGAGAATTTGAATAGAAATAAAAAATCTTGTTCCCTAGGTGATCATGGTTCTCCTTGTAAATAAATCCTTTAGTCCAACATTAAGTTTTAGGCACCTTAAAAATACAGACAACAACAACAGAAAAAGAAAGAATACAAAAACAACAACAAAAAGTGTTTTTAAAAATGGGAAAAAGAAATGTTTTCCCCTTTGCCACGAGTCAAGAAGTCACTTTATGGTTTTTAAATCATCCTATTCTGAGTTCTACTCAGTTAAAAGGGTAGTTAAAAGGTTCCTACCGAGTCCTACTCAGTTAAAAGGGTAGAACAACACATCCAGTGGTTCATCCAGGAAGTGAGTATGAAAAAAACAATTATTTATGGAAAAAAATGTTAAATGTTTGTGATCCATTTTTCTACACGTATTACAGCTATATAGAAATTATTTTCATAATTACTCCCTAAGAATATATATTCAAGTATAGTTCTATTGCTCCGGAAGGAGTATGATTTTATTTGTTGAAAGTTTCTTTTCCAGTTTTCTGTGGTATCCCTCCACATCTTAACTCCATTTCCAAGAACCTGAAACTTTTCTTTTACCGGTAATCCTCTAAAAGGACAGAGCAGACTCTTAGTAGGACAACAGAAAAGAAAGGAAGAGAATGAAGTATCCTTTTAAGCCTTGCCCCGCCACAGATTTCCCAGGTGACTTCAGCAAGTTATATGTCATAAACAATTATTTTTATGGCAGTAACATGTAAAAGCACTAAATAAAAAGTTGAGAGCCCAATGACAAAAAATACTAGTTAAAATAGCAGAGCACAATCATTTTTTTTACCCCAAGAGATTATGGGCAAGGGAATGAGCTCTCAAATGCAAGGAAGCCTTTGGATTTTAAGCATTCTGTATAGAAAGTGCACAGGAATTGCTTTGTAGAGGAAAAAAAGGATTGTGTTATGAGACAAGTCCTGAGGTCAGAAGAAGAGAACAGCATGCTGTGAAGGAAAAGCTTATCCAAATTTTGATCTATTATCATACACTCATTCCTGATGTAAGTGCCCCAAAAAGAAAATGCCAAATGCTGTAACTGTCACAGCCACTCTTACCCTAGCTTGACTTTTTTTCTCTGATATCTCAATGCCACCTGTACTAGCCTTATCTCAGCTGTCATATTCAAGGAAGCACTCCTGCTTGTATTACATCTTCTAAATAACAGCTTTGTGTTTGATGCCATTGATTATATTCTATTACAATGCTCTGCCTGGGTCTTTGATTCTAAAATCACATCTGTGTCTTCTTATTTTATTTTGAATGGAAAAAAAGCAGCTTTAAAAGTAAATGCAGTAATAGAATCGTGCAGTTCAATGAACAAAGAAATTAATGAAAGCACCTCTGTGAGAAAAAAAAAAACAAATGAACAAATTGCTTGGTCTCCATAAACAAATATCAGGCATCATTAAGAACATTAAGGTTTATTATTGAAGATGGGCAAATTTATTTGGATTTGTGTCAAAATGCATGTAGCCTGGAAGTTTGTATAAATGTGGGATGGACCAAAATTGTGGGTGAGCAGAACATTCCTTTGCACTTGGATTTCAACCTCTTCCTCTCCTCTGTAGTCAGTAGTTTATTTAGTATGTAAAACAGGGTTTGGGTTGCTCCTCCACCCAGAAAAGGCTGGAACTCTTGGCTCCTTCTAAGTGAACGTCGTGCTGTGTTGTATTCTGGCATAAGCCATTTCCTACTTTCTCCCATGCAAACTGCTGAGTCTGGACTCAAGTTCTTTATTCATCAGGTTGGGAAAAGAGAAGAAAAAAACAACCAGCGTGCATGAATTAAACTATAATCTGCTGTGCAAACCACCAAGGAAATAAACAGGGTTTCAGGCCCCGTTTCCAAGACAATGTTCTTGCTTGTGCAAACAGTACCCACCCCAGTGTGTCTATCATGCAACAGGTAAGGCACACTTCTTGGACATGGGACATGCAGATTTAAATCCTATCATGCAACATCATTATTTCTATTTAGACATTACACATGCGAGGTGAATAACCTTCTCATTGATCAAGGAGGGTGATGATAGCTACCTTTATACTGCTTTTGTAGATGTTGTTTCTGAATTGCTTTTTTTCATGATATTTAAAAGGAGAAAAATAATATTTTCTTTTCGGCATTACCTACATCAGCTTTCTAGATTTGGATTTTGCAATAAAACTCAATTATTCACTCAGACTTTATTCGACTTTATTCCTCGATGGGTCAAACCCTTCAGTATTAGGGATGATGCACCCCTGCAGAAGAGGGATCTGCCCTGGGAATTCTACAGTAGGAGGAGAATTTCTTCCAACATCCTGCCCATATATTAGGTATTCTGTCACTGTTGGCTGTTTATAATTAAGCAGCTTTCCGTTGCCTGATAAAGGCCTGAATGAACAACACTTCACAGTGCTGATGGAAAACTGTTCCTAGCAGAAGCCACACAGGCTCTTGACACAGGAACAAAGGATGTTCTCAAGTGTTTGCTAATCCTGGTGCTGGACCTTTATGTAGGGCCAATTTCATCCATAGAGTAGAACAATATCTAACAGATAATGACTGCACACCAAATACTTGTTAATCTCTCAGACAGCCTTTTGAAGTACGGTTTGATGAAATCTCACCATTCTGCCCAGCATATAAGAAGTTCTTCAAAAACTGGACAGGAAAAGTTGACCTCACTAGAGTAAGCAGAATAAACCAGTTATACTTAGTCTCGTTGGTGTTTATAAGAGGTTTTAGTTGGCTTCCTTCCTGACTGGCTATAATTGGCACAGACAATTTCCTTCTTTGAGAGCAGCTGTCACTGATGTGTTCTCTCTTAGGGCCAGGAATGGAATAAAGGCTTTTGCCTCTTGAAAACTTAGTGTGGAGGCCCTATAAACAAAGGGTAATGATAGCCATCTATTCATCAAATTGTGGGAAGGCGATTAGTGGGCTGCCACAAGAATTAGTGTTAAGCCTAGGTATAATTAACATCTTCGATCTCTTCCACAGTCTAATAAAACCTAACTTTTGGAAAAACTCTCTTGATACTCGGGCATTTTTTTGCATTTCCTTAACTTACCTGCTAAATGACAAGGTAAAGATCTTTAGACCACCCTCACCTGTTCTTCTTAATGTGAGCTTTTCAAGTACTTGTGTGCTTATAAATTATCATCTTTGCAAACTTGTATGTCTATACTAGACATATTTAAAAATATTTAAAAATAACATGACAGTGAAAGGAGAAGTTGCTGTTCAGCACAATTCATAATTTGTAAATCCAGAAGGGACCACTGTAAGCAAGCCTGACTTGCTCTAAATTGAACCAAAGGGATTTTCCTGAGTTAGAAACTCACATTATAGAACCAGATTAGATCTTCTGAGTGTGAGTCCATCTTGCTTTTAGGAGCAAGTATACCCAATATTCTGTTTCAAATTTACAAAACTATTTCTGGATTAACTGGTTCATATGTTCCCACCTTTTCTTTTAGAAATCTATTCCAGGACCCCATAACTCTGTCATTAGGAAGCTTTTCACTCCAAACGTACTCATGACTAGTTTATAACCAAACATTTGGAGACTGAATGTAAATTTCTGAATCAAAAAAGAAAGATTTTTGTGAGAGTTTCCTTAGAGACCAGGCTCTGCTTATAGTTCAGACTCCCAAAAGCATGGAGCCAAGCCACAAAAACTTACACTGCATTTTTCACAGGTCTCATTTTGCCAACACCACTATTTACCTATAGATAAAAGTAGGAAAAGGTATCTCCCATATTAAAGTATTCCAAAATTTATTTTAGAAAGACTTAAAATACATGCTGGGTCAACGACAGCAGCATGGGTTTGTGCAGTTCCAAACAGAACCACACCTAAAATGTAAAATTTAAGATTAAGAGGTTAATGTTTCAGACGAGCTAAATGAAAGGGCATATAAAGGAAGGGGTGCAGATTGTGTTGATGACAATTTATGATTCCATAGTTTAATTATGTATGACACATCCCATCAACTTAATGAAATATAAAATCAGGTTAATGAGTTAATAAGGATAACAATTAAGCAAATATATATATCTATCTCCATAAAAACCAGCGATACTTAAATGTCTACCATTATAACAAAAACATTTTGAAGAACATTTTGGGGTTTGGGAACTGTTATGCCCTGTACCAACTATGACTGTTGTTGTTTGAACTAAAAAGCCTTATATGCGTCATTCGCTACGTCTTCACCAATGTTTGGCCCAAATACAGGTATTTTTGCATAACTGGCAACTGTCTATTTAGTGGTCTCACTAAAAACAGAACCTACATAAAATGTGTAACAGTGCAGTGCTACCTCTAATGTATCACAAAGACGTAAACATCTTAAGCCCAACACATGATTTGCAACCTCAACTGTTTCTAGATACAGACCCAGTTTATAGCTGAAGTGCAGTATTTACCAACGGTTAAGAGCAAGGCAATGCCTGGAGAAACAAATGGGAAGAATTTTGGTTAATTATCCATGATGAACAAGAAGAACAGCCAAAAAGAACATTCCAGTGCAGAGCAAAACCAGCACTGGGAATAACTGGCAACTTGTGGTTATTAATTGTAAAAAATATGAAATTGCTTTGATTGGAAGAGTTCTATAGCTACCACTTTTCACTTTGCCTTTTTTTTTCCTTTTTTTTTTTGTCACAGAAGTTGGCATTTGTTCTTTGTTATTAATATAAAGAGCAGAAACACCCTAAAATACTTTAGTTCATTGTAATACATTTAGTCCTCTAGTGGAGAATGGATGATAGGAAGTATCTATTAAGAGATTTAAAAGGTTAGGAGTAACAGCGAAAAAAGGAGTTTGTTAAGCTACCAGTTAGGCCACTATCCCCTAATTATGCTGTAAATATAGGAGTGACATAAGCAACTGATGTTTAACCAATGGAAAAGGCCCAAATATATTGTGATATGCTTGTAATGAACAGGTAATTACATCTATTGGAGCATGAAATGGCTTATATAGAGGATGTTTGGAGATTCGCTCAGGATGACACCTTTGAATTCTGTTGCTTTTACTGCTTTCCCAGCACAAGAAAGGCGTGAGTATGAGAACACTAGCAGATTACCACCTAGATTCTGTTTCGTATGATGTGCAGCCTTTTTCTAACATTAGTGCTAAAGAACTTTAACTCTTAACATGTGCTTACCTAAGTAGAATTTGTAATGATTTTTGTAAGCCTGGACAAGGTTGATTCTAGCAAAAATATTGAATGGCAATTAAGTTATATCTAATCTCAAAGAAATTTGATAGCTAAAGCATTTAACTACCATACAGTCAGCACTGTTCCCTTACAGTTCATCATGTTTTTAACCTGTGACTATATGTAGAGAGAAACTACATTCCTCTTTAGGATATTAAAAAAAAAAGTCAAATGAAGCCTTAATTCCTTGTGAGTGGTAATATTTTTATGAGATTCTACTGATTATCCTCCCTGATGATCCTCTTCCTCTAATTTAACTCCATTTGTCTTGAAGATGGTTAATTGCAATTAAAACATAGAAATGTCAGAAGGACCTTGCAAAATAACATTAACAATTTACCTAAAAAGAATATTTTGTGCAATCCACTTGAAGAAGTATCTGTCTTTTTCATTGCCATGTTATAATGCTGATTGATGGGATGAAGCTCTAAAATCAGATTCCACAATTTTAGTGTCCACAATTCAAGGTATGTGAGTGTGTGACATTGCAGTCAATAGCACCTAGATAGCAATTCATCTCCTCCTGATACAATCCTCTGCAAATTCCATTTTCTGTAATGACTTTACCTCTGTTGACTATATTGGGAGTTTGGTCATTCAGTTCACACTCGGACACACACATCGCAGATGCTTAGATTGGGGTGTCTGAACTTTCAACCACATTGCACATGCAGTAACTAGCTAACATAGTCCTTACTTTTGTAAAATTGAAGAATCATGCAACAGAATAACTCAGGCACAAATGAACCTTAGCGGATATGTAGTCCAACCTTCTGCCTTGCTTTAAACTGTTATTTGCACTATTAGATTAGTCCAGGTTGCTCAGAGCTTTATCCGTTCAGATTATCCCCATTTGCAACTGAGAAGCTTCCATTTTACACCAGAAATACTTTTTATTACTGGTGGTGGTGACTTAATTGTGTACGGTATTTCTTCAACTGCTAGACTGAAGAGCCTTCAATTCCACTCTCTCTGTGAAAATATATATGAACTTACCATATGATGTTGTGTTTTGGGAAGAGAAATTCAATTCACTTGGATATCACCAAAAAAAGACCATTGGTAGTCTTGGCTTCATTAGAAAGTAATCTCATCAGCTGGGAGCTCCTGACATTACTGTCTACTCTCCTAGACAGTAACTCCAGAGGAACATGGCAGGTGGTTTGTCAAATTAGGTGGATGCAGATAATTCAGCAGGGCATTTCTCAAGGCTGGCTGAGTTACCTAAGTTCACACTTAATGCACCTCTCTGGAGAATCCAAATCCTTGCCATACTCATGATACCGCCATGTATAGCACTGCTCAAAACTGTCAACAATGAGAAAATATCCAGCCAAAAGCTGAAAAAAGTCCAGAAAAAAGCTAGCAAAATGATGAATGGTCCAGAGAGAATGCCTCACAGGGCAAGTCAAAAGAACTAAATATAGACATATAGTTTAGTCAAATGACATCTAAGACAAGTATTTCTATGGTTTCATCTCTCTCCTGTTTGAATTGGTTGAGCAGCCTAGCAATTTAAGAGAAAAATACCTTGCCTCGTTATTCTTAATTGAGGCTGTGAGTCCTTTCAAGGAAAGTTTATGTGCATTCATTTTCTGCCTTTTTTAAACATTCTCCTAGAATCTGTTTTCCCAGATTGTATGCAGGACTGCTAAGACATACCCAGATGAGAATGCTACAGAAGTGGTTGCAAGGTCTGAAATGGCATGTAAACACATCATCTTTCCCTTACATTACCCCAGGCACAGTCACTGCAGTGCACACATGCCAGGGATATTCTACATATGTTCCATCAATTTGAAGACTTTATAGCATATGATTCTTGAAACGGTTCTTCCATGACAGGTAAAACCTTGCCTTGGAATAAACCATGATGAGCCAACATGGTATAGCTTAGCTACACAGCCACTGATATATATTTTGCCACTTCAGATAGATAGATAGATATGACAAGGTGTTTTGCCTTCCATCTCAAAAGCTTCATTTCTTATCTAATCAGTGATTTGTTGCCGAAATTTTAACTAGGGTTCCAGCAGAAAAAAAAAAATCTCCTTTGTCAGCAAATCATGCAACATCTGCCTGGTTGTATACTTTCCTCTGCTCTCTGATCCAGATCAACAAATGAAAAAAAAAAATCTTTAAAAGTCATCAATTTCCTTCCTGCTCAGGAAAAAAAATACTTCATCAGTCACGTATTCTCTGACTCTCAGACACATCAGTTCTTCTCCCCAGCTCAGCCTCTGCCTGCCCCACACAGCAGTGATTGAAGATGCTTTAGGCGCATTCCACTTTTTTCAGGGCAGGGCAAGGGAAACAAGTGCCAGATGGTGAGAGAACCCACAAGGCTGTGTCCTCCTTGGGACACAAGCCTCCCCAGCATCCCCAGTGAACTGCAGCACGCTTGCTGTGACCCCAAGAGCCAGATGTGCCCCAAGGGCATGACCTGCAAGGGGCCCATCACAGCAAAAGAAGAGCTCAAGAGCACTCTTGCCCTCTTGTAAGTGTGATGAAGCAGCTGGCGGAGCAGGGGGATTCAAGGATTCTGCAATAGTCTCCTTTTCTCTCCCTAAAATATGCTGTTGGGAACATAACTGTGGAAATTCCCGCACATGAGCTCTTACAGGCATGTGTGGACATCACAGCCTATTCACAGATGGATTTACACACATTAAGAAGGCTTATAGCAACTTCTAAAAAAATGTAATCCTTTCCTGTTTGGGACTGCAAAACCTCAGAGGGGAAAAGATTGCTTAGGCTATCAGACCACCCTGCTATAGGACTCAACTATGCCTTATCACTGCGCTATCCTCAAAGCTGGCCAGGGATTCACGAGAGGGAGACATATGAGCCAGAGAATTCACCAGGAACCACAAATCTTGGGCTATTCTGATTTATCTTAGACGAGAAGTGAGGTTGTACTGAGTAATTCCTTGGTCCCTTCTTGCCTGCAGGCATGGAGCGCAGCAGTGCATCCTCATCACAGCATTTGCTTTGCAGTGGTCTCAGGACTGAGTCTTATATTATTTTCTTTTAATCAGGACCTGAGTCACTCCATTATGAAGTCCATAGGCTAGATCTGTTACCACTGCAGTTGTCTGAACCTACAGATTCACCAAAATTGTGCAGATCCATTTTTGAGAAATAACCATGACTGCTGCATGTCTCTATTTAAAATAATTTGATTTTTAAAATATATATATAATTACAGAAAGAAGCTAAATTATTTTGTTTTTTCATAGTTTCCTTTTTGCTTCCGTAATGTCTGATATTACAGCCCTGTGACTTCATTGAATTTCTAAAGATCTGGGATTTAGGGCTGCTGTGCTCATATTCAGCTTTCTTACATGTATCTGCTTTTTGATGTTGTAGCCTCTTTTCTCCATCAGGGATGACCCTTGGAAAGAGCCATCCATTGCTCCCTTGAATTTAGACACTGCAATCCTTGTGATACATTATTTGAATATGCAGATAGATAGATCCAGACGTACGCAAGTATCTAGGGAAAATTAACTTCCTAAGCACCTTCAAAGGCCTGAACATTCACCTCTAAACAGTGGGACTGCAAGAGAATCTAAACTGCAAACGTGTAACCACTAGGTTGATGGTATTCAGTGCAGGCAAAGTCATTGGCTTCTGAGAAAACAGAGGTAAAGACACAAAACATCTATTTGAAAATGTCTATTTTTCATTCAGTCAGTGTTTATTCCCCCAGAGAATCCTGTCTTCTAACTTTGCCTGTAAAATGGGCAAAGCCGGGGAATAATATTTGAATTCCTTTTTATTGCATCAATAATTTTCATTCCGATATTTCTCTTCTCCAGCATCAATTCCAAACACTACTTAAAAGCAATCTACTTGTCCTGATTTCAGAAAAAAAGCTGTTTTACTACTGTTTATGTAGCAGTGAAATCAAGTTTATATCCCAATGCTATCAGTGTTTCTTTTATATCATAGATGTACACAGAACAAACCTCCTACTAAACTACCATTTCTAAAAGGTTCATTGCTGAAATTTCAGTCTCAAAGCATTACTTCTCCCCACAATTGCCAAGTCCATTCCACTGAGGTAGCATTAATCCACTACACAGACGGAGGGGAGATGTTTCCATTATTCACTAAGATAACTAGTTCCTCAGTTTTTGCTGACAAGACTGTTTTCCAGCTACTCCGACCTAGAAAGCTGGCAAGAGTTCATAAGGAACATAAAGAGGCAACACTCAGGATTAGCCATTGAGTCAATGTAAAATGCTAGTGCTTTTTATTCCTGTTCTTATAGATATGGAAATAAGATAGGTGCTGAAAATGCGGCTTCTATATTTTATGTTTGATGTCTTAAGTTATGTAGAATCATTTTCCTCATGCAGGTTGCATATTGTAAACTGAAAGAATCCACCCATTTTTTTGCCAACAGTATACGTGCTTTTTACCAAATTTTCAAGCAATTTTAAGATAGTGTCTGTAATTAGTGGTCTAACTTTGTCAGGCACAAATGACTTTACCCACCCAAGTAGGAACACAGAACTCGTATTTGTGAGCTCAAACTGACTCAACATGTGTCCCCAGGAAAAAAAAAAAAAAAAAGGCACTGCCAATTCCTCGAATACACAGTATTAAGTGTGGTGGATCTGAAAATGCAGGCAACAAACTAAAATGAAACCCTGCAAAATTATTTTGATAGAAAACAGGTCCATAAGAATCAGACCAGAATGAAATTTTTCCTAAACTGGTTCCTCTTCAGATTCCCTGAGCTCGGGGCGTCCTCTCCCAAAGGCCTGTGGAGCACTCAGAAGATTTCATGAGGACTTTACTGCTGGATCTTGTCCTTCAGTTGTGCATGAAGGAAGTCTATAAACCCCTATGATCCAGGGTATCTATAAAAGATCAGAAGGAACTCCCACTCATAATTCCCAAATATGTTCTTCATGGAGTTCTTCACACCACACACGTTCTTCATCAGCATTTGTAACCTTGGTTTTCATATTGTGCCTGCTTCTGTGTTTTATAAATTGCCTACTAGCACAACTCAAATGCTGTGCTCTTATCTTAATTTTGTTTTCATAATTGCCCACTCTTGTTTCACAGCTCCTCTCTTCTGTTGAATTAGCCACATATGAAACAGGAATGAATCAAAGCAGCAGTTAGCTCAGTAAATGGTCCAGATTCTCAGAGGAAGCTACAGGAAATCATTTTGGCAAATAATGTGCACCACCATGGCTTGTTTCCATATATGTTCCTTGCAATATTCCAAAGGGAAGAATACAGAAATTAGGAAAATGAATCTCATTCATCTATCAAATGTGTGTGTGAGGGAGTTACTTTTCTTCTAAGTAAATACCTTCACTTTTATTATTATTTGTACTTTTCAGTGCTGTCCTCTCTACCTAAGTAGACGTTGTAGTAATAGCAAGTATTTTTATTATAAATAATAATACATTTCTAAAATTAAGTATATTTTCGGTTATAAGAACACACAACTTTGAAGTAGATAGACTTTCTTTAAAAATCACAAAACACAAACCAGATGAACAATTTTTTAAGTTTGCTTCTGATCTGAAAACACAGTCAGGTTTCACCCTAGAGCATATTTCTATGGATGAGTTATAAATCTCTAAATAATGAGGTTTTTAATGAAAACAAGGCTAACTCAGTGTGAACTGTAGCAGAGCAAATTGTGTCACTATAACTGCAACTTAATAGAAAATTACAGAATACTGAAAATGTTTTCTGATTATTGCTTAATTTATCAAAATCATATAATCTACGGCACATTCTAAATGAGACCAAAGCATTTTTAAGGATGTTACAGAGATAATTATAAAAAGCACTAAGCAGCCAACTAATGAGTAGGTAGAGCAGTAAGTCACATGAGAGGAGAAAGTATTAGCAACCTTAGGATGATGCAAATACTGTCGATTTATCTGACACCCCTGCCATATAAATCTGATATTTCAATGGTTAAATTCGGTCTATTCATGGGAGATGGTGGGGAAAGGTGAGACAAGGAGTGGATAGGTGGAGGGAAGGATGCTGCACATGAGTGGAAATGGCTTTGTGATGGATGGCATAGCAACACTATCCCAAAGGTTTTCCTCCTGGCATATGAATGCTGTGTATATAAGCATTTTTAACTGGAAGCTTGAAATGCAATTAAGTAAATGAACAGCTAAGACCAAAGGGTCCCAAAAGAAAGGTAAGGTTAACAAATTAGCTCTGAAGCAAATAGCACTCATCATTGGTACATCAATTTATATTTTCAGGGCATTCTGCAAACATTAACTAATGAAGGATTTTTTCTTGTTCTCCCTGAGGTTCACAGGCATTAAGGCATCTGCGGTGAGCAGGAACTGGCCGAAGGCAAAGTAGTGCCACCAAAGACAGGAGAAGAGGGGATACAAGCAATAAGGCTTAGTGCTCAGGTGTCTCTCCCTTAGCCAGGGAAGACAGAAACCAAAACAAGTCCTCAGTGGTGCAAGGAGGAGCTGATGGGTCCATTAACCGGAGAATTCACACTGGGCATCTGCACAGGCCTTACCTGAGGCAGCAAGTCTTCTCTTTCCGCTGTAAATTGCCTTGTTTCTACCCTTCTTTTCCCCTCCTCAATACCAGAACATCCATTAGCTTGCCAGGAGCAAAGTATAACTCCTTTTCAGTTGAAGACATTAGAAACTTGATTTTACCATCTCGTCAATGAATATTCCAGCCAGTAACTGTTTTACGGAAGTTAGGTATCTCTTTCTCTTCTTTCTGAACAAGAACAGCTTTGATGGATGTGTTTTGTAATCAAACCTACCCCTTTGTGAGGTCAGTAAGTGAAAAATGTACTGATTTCTGTGCTCTGAAATGAAATCTATGCCACAGTGTGAGCAAACCTATCAAACACAATGCTCAGGATTTAGGTCTAAGGAGGCCAACTTTATGGATCACGTATCCACAGAATTGCAGAATCACAGGATGGTCGAGGTTGGAAGGAACCTCTAGAGATCATCTACTCCAACCCCTCTGCTCCAGCATGGACACCCAGAGCACGTGGCACAGGGTGGCATCCAGGGGGGTTTAGAAGGTCTCTAGAGAAGGAGACTCCACAGCCTCTCTGGGCAGCCTGTGCCAGGGCTCTGTCACCCTCACAGGAAAGAAGTTC
>JAWLRI010000885.1:1751050-1762513 GCA_034781795.1 Crypturellus tataupa
ACTCCAGGTGCAGCCTCACCAGAGCTGAGCAGAGGGGCAGGATCCCCTCCCTCGACCTGCTGGCAATGCTCCTCCTGATGCATCCAGGATCCCGTTGGCCTCCTTGGCCACAAGGGCCCATTGCTGCCTCATGGTTAACCTGTTGTCAACCCGGACTCCCAAATCCCTCTCTGTGGAGCTACTTTCCAGCAGGTCAACCCCTAATCTGTCCTGGTGCCTGGGGTTATTCCTCCCCAGCTGCAGGACCCTGCACTTCTTGATCCTCTCTGCCCAACTCTCCATTCCTGTCTAGGTCTCTCTGAACGGCAGCACAGCCCTCAGGAGCGTTGGCCGCTCCTCCCAGTTTGGTGTCATCTGCAAACTTGCTGAGGGTGCACTCTGTGCCCTCGTCAAAGTCATTGATTAACAAGTTGAAGAGCACCAGGTCCTGTACTGTCCCTTGTGGGACACCCACTGGCCACAGGCCTCCATCCAGACTCAGCCCCATTTATCACCACCCTCTGGGCTCTGCCATCCAGGCAGTCCTCAATCAACTTCACAGTCCACTCATCCAGTCCACACTTCCTAAGCTTTCCAATGAGGATTTTATGGGAGACTGTGTTGAAAGCCTTGCTGAAGCCAAGGTAGACAACATTCACAGCTCCGCCATTGTCCGTCCTGCCAGTCACCTCATCATAGAAGGCTATCAGGTTCATCAGACACGACTTCCCCTTGATGAATCCATGCTGACTACTCCTTATCACCTTCTTTTCCTTGACGTACCTAGAGATGGTCTCCAGGATGAGCTGCTCCATCACCTTTCCAGGGTCAGAGGTGAGGCTGACCGGCCTGTAGTTTCCCGGCTCCTCCCTCTTGCCCTTTTGAAGACTGGAGTGACCTTGGCTTTTTTTTCCAGTCCTCCGGCATGTCCCCTGCTCTCCATGATCTCTCAAAGATGACAGAGGGTGGCTGAGTAATGACCCCTGCCAGTTCCCTCAGCACTCTTGGTTGCATCTCACCCAGGCCCATTGACTTATGGGTGTCCAGTTTGCCTAAATAATCCCTAACCCAATCCTCATCAACCACTGGAAAGTTGTCCTTGTCTTCAGACTAACCCCAGTGCTCAGTAAAAATAGTAACATCCATGGAAACGGACACTAGTAGGACTTTCAAGACAAGGCAAAAGTGCAAGCACCGCAGCATTCTCAGCTACTGAGAGGTTAGACAAATTATGTTTGTGTCAGTCTCATGGGCTTAAAAGCTTCATTTCTAACCATGTTGCATTTTAAGCACCTGCACATCTTCTTGGACCTAGACATGAATGTTAGAGCTGGCATTGAAATCATACAAATAGGAGCACTGCACAGCCCGGATTGTCAAATTTTAAGTCCTTAGTGGTGAATATGTTCCAAGCCATGAAGAAACAAGCTGGTTAGAAAAAATAGATTTTGAGAATGTACACGTCATTACGTGACTGTAGAGAGGTGGCTTCTACTACCACCAGGGTTGCAAGGCATACATTTTCGAGTGTTTCCAAGACTACGGAAGTCTTGCAGCTGGTTCTGAGTCATTCTGAGCTCCAGCAAAGGTGATGAACATTAGAGGAAATGATCTCTATTTACTTGAAAATATTGTTCTGGAATGGAAACTTCCATGAGCTATTTGCACTGGGAGGTATTTTGTGGTTATTAGGCTCATTTCTCTTCTGTTTTTACAGAAATGCCCTGCCTGCTCATGCCCATGACTTTGCAATGACAGACACAGCTGCATCCCATGAAGACTATCCAAAGCCTCATTTAAAGGAAGATAGTAAACAAAAGAATAAATTATAATACACCCTGCAGATGTTGCAGCTAATGTCCCATGCTGGCACACCGTGAGGCTCTTACTCCTTAGAGCATTACAGTACTGAACAAAGTTACCCCAAATCAGAGACTTTGTCACCTAAAGAAGCAGCCCAAATCATTATGAACTGAACCAGCAGGCTCATTTAGCAGCAAAACCACTGTTCTGCTACCTGCTGTCAGTTTTCCTTTCTGGTTTCATGTCTCCAGAAGGACTGCAGTCCATCCCTTCCCAGAATGATTTATTGACTGTGTAACACTGATGCATGAATTCATGGAGAAGATCGGGAACGCTTCCAGGTCAAGGGCGTAACAGCTATAACAGCTGGGAGTACCTGCAAATAATGCATGCATTGAACATACACAGCACAAATCATGCAACTTCTCAAAAAAAAAAGTCCTAACAGTGACTTTTCTTATACTATGGTCTAGTATCTCAAAGGAGATGGTAGAAACTTTCTGACTTCAGGCATTTAAGTCTAAATTGTAAATAAAACTTAAGGAAAGAGACTGCAGAGAGCAACTTCATCATAAGGGCTTGCCCTCTCTCACGTCTGTAATTTCTGACACGTTGCAGTTAACCAAGTAATTAAGGTAAAGAAATCTTAAATGGAAACCTAAAACTGTGAGAAAGGAGAATGATTATAAGCAGTGCAGACTATATTAAGGGATTATAGTAAAAGGGAAAAAATCCTCAGGAGGATTAAAGTGTTAAATATTAGTTAAAGAGCTAAGAGAGAGAGAACAGTCTAATGATGCTTTTTTTTTTTTTTTTTTTTTGTAATCCAGATTTAGCAGCAGTTTTAGGCTGTCTGATGCCATGGTGTGTGAAAATTGGATGCATTTTCAAGAGACCAATTTCCTCACCAGGGATGGGGTTGGGGGAGGGAGTTCAGTAACTTCTAACCTCCAGACAGCTACTAGAACATTGGTGGAGGTCTCTATGCACCCTGATGATTGGCCCTTCAAAAAGGAAATTAGGACTTCCAGGAAGGCTGCTGAAAGGAAATGGTTGCAGGAGTTGTATTCTGCTACCCAAATCAAACTGGGCAGCACTGGGAGCTGTTTACTTCAAGGCAGGTGGATATACCGTGAAACAGTGAATCCTTTCAGTACCTGGTGCAAGCAGAAAGAAAAAAAAAAAACATAAAAAAGAAAGAATCAGGGAAGACTTCTCTGCAAGTGAAGCACAGATTTAACAGAGGGCACATTATAAGCCTCTATGCCATGGTAACCTGAAAAAAATAGATGGATTTCTTCCGAAAGAAGATTATGTCCGCAGCTGATTTGCAAGGTGAGTCACTGAAACACGTACTCTAAAAGGAGGCAGTAAAAATTGACTGTAGGTGGCAAACCACACGCCAGCCCTGCCTCAGATTGATCACATGGTCATGCTCATGTTTCCAGCGTAGGTACCAAACCTAGCCCAGAATAAGCCAGCATTTCACTCAGTTTTGCCAATGTCTTTGACTACATTTTAGCACAGATTCAGCTAATATATATCAAGCAATTTGCACTCTGTGTCTTTTATCAATTGAGTGAGGAAAAGAGACCAGCTGAGAGTCTGTGTTTAAATGTAATTTAGCCTGTCAAGCAAGAGCGCTCCTCAGCTGGGGGTGTTTAAAAGGGAATAAAGGCGCTTGTCATAAGCTGCAAGGTCAAAGATCTTCCCTCACGACTGCTCAAGTTCAGGCTACTGCTCCATTAAAGGCCCTTTTGCTTTGGAGAGGCAAATGCTGAGGAGGGCCCCACTGCAGGGGCATATGCCACTTCGTATGGCTGTCATTTCCTGAGGCCAGTATCTCCTGTTGGTTTTCAGCAGCTGTTACCCACTGCCATCTAGCCTTCCTGCCCGCATGCGCCTACACTATCTCCAAAACCAGCCACTTGCAGAGATTTTCCACAGCTTGGCGCTGGGCTCCCAGCTCTGCCTTGGAGATGCTCCCTGCAGGAGGAGATTTGCTCCCAGGCAAGGGAGCAGTGCCAGAGCAGCCACCACTGACGCACATCCTCCTCGCCTAGACCGAGCATTGCCACCCCGCAAAAAAGCCTTCAAAGAGAAATACTGTCTTCAGCTGAGGTGGTGCGGGAGAAGGGCAATTATAAAATGACACCATGTTGCTGCACAGATCTGCTCTCTGTGGTAGAGGTTTTCCCATTAATACTGAGCCTTGTGGCTCCATCTCTGCGAATTGCATCGAATATTCACCCAGATATATCTTCCAAGATATATCAACTCGGTTTACTGACACAATCAAATGTTTACTGCTTTCAGCACTGCAGAGCCAATATAGCTGAACAGCAAGCTATATTCTAATCTACTTCTTGCAGCATCATCAGAATTGCCAACTAAATTTTGATTTCTAATCCTTTATTATTGGCAATGAGAAAAAGATAGGAAAAAAATGTTTTTCATGTCCAGATACCTATCTGGTTCCTGCAGCTCTACCAAATTTTTAAAAAAAAAAAAAAAAAAAGAGCAAAAAGTATCTGAATTAAAAAAAAAAGGAAAAAAATCTCACAAAAAATTCTGACATGAACCCAAATCTTCAACTATATTATCAAAAACACTTTCCAGTATTCAAGTATAGCAAAAGTATTTTTTGGCATCCATGATTGTAGGCATGTAGTAATCGGCCTTCCCAACTGAACCCACACTTCATCTCCTGTCTCCTTAGACATCTTTTATGTCTAGCACAAATAATGTGTGGAAATCACTTCCACCACAGAACAGTTGAGATGGAAATGGACCTCTAGAGCCTTCTTAAAAAAATGACAAACAAAGAAAAGCAGATTTTCAAAACCAAATGCTATGCGAGGTCCTTATCAAAGCATCCAACTTGTATGCCCTGGGTTCCTCACAGGGCACCTGGGATGCCAAGTTTTGTGGTTCAAGGCTCTTGAACAGTCCATTGAGCCGTGAGCTGCCAAAGAGACTCACAGCTCATGGTAGCTTAGCACTTAAAGCCTGAGACCAGGATTATTCTTATTCAAGGCAGACCAGGCATTGCCCTGCTCTTCAGCAGGGTGGTTGTCTCCTACCCCTTGCCTAGCAGTTAGGGATCTTCCTTGGGAAGGGAAGTTCCCTTGAACTCCTTCACACTGAGGTGGACTTCATAAGTGTCCCATATGTTAGGCAGTCAGACCTTCAGCCCATTGTTCAGAGATGGCTGCTGGCATTTCTCTTCCCTGAACTCCCCTTTCCCTTGTTTCTGAGCTGCTAATTAGCACCCATAGTCAGGAAACAGATTCGGTCTAAAGGGCACCGCTCTCTGCTACTTGTCTTGTCGTGTGGCTTCTCTACTCTCCTCCCTTCACACAGTCTCCTGAGCACCTTATTCTGAAAAGTAAGACCCACTCCCCTAATGGGGGCTTCAGGCACAATCCAGCGCTGTGAACTCTGCTTCCAGAGGCAGCTGGTAACTGGTAGGCATCGCAGCGGCTTTGTCCTTTTGCGCATCTGAGCTCACCACACTTCTTTTGGATCCATGACTAGGTAGCATTGAGCAAAAGTGGATCAAGGAGGGAAAGCAAGCGGAAAATTCTACAGAGAGGTAGAAAACAGAGAAGGACATAGATCAAGGAGATGCATTTAGTACTGAGAGGTTGAAGCTTGCAGTCATGAGGTCCATGAACTCCACAGAGGTCCAAGGGACCGGAAAGAGAGATTTGTGCAATTATATCCACTATTGGCTTAGATCTGTCAAATCTTAAGGTTTGTGTTTGACATTTGCACATTCAGCTGGCCTCCTCACTTGAGCTGTGCAACATGGAGAGCAACAGCAACACAGATTTTCTTTATCTTCACTGACTATCTCCATCTGGTACAAGAGGTCCCAGGCCTTGGGAGAGGCTCTGGCAAGGAACAGGAACAAGAGAGTTTGTGTTGTCACTGGGCCTCCACTGGAAATACCCTCCAGTTTCATGTAGCAACCGCAAGTGACAACCGCAAGTTGGATGGGAAAAATATGGAGTCAAAAGCTACAGTAGCCATCTGTTAGGTATTCCATTTCCAATTCAAAATCAAGTTTCTTAATATCAAAAAACGTCAGATGTCAATTCTAAGTAAAGTGATTTTTATGTTGATATTGTGAAAAGCTTTGATTAAATAAAGCATCACAGTTGTTGTTTTTATTATTGTTGTTATTATTATTATTGTTGTTGCTTGTATGGTGCACCTTCTAGTTTTATAGTCCTGGAGAAACCTGACAGTTGATATGGGAATTAATGTTGTCATTTGCTATGGTTACCAGCAAACCTTTCATTAAATTTATTGCTGCAGGGTAAACTGCATTTCCACATTCTCACTCCTTCTGTGGCTGCAGCAAACTGTGAAGGTAGGACTTGGTCTTTGGCTGTTCAAACAGAAATGTGGGCAACTGATTCTTGTGATTTGTTAGTCATTATATTTTGGGTAATTTCTTTTTAGCATGTCAGGAAAATTATGAGTTCTCAGCCAGAGACATTTATGTTAATTCTTTGGGACCCTCAAGGCAGAACTCTGGGTCTGATTCATCTCTTGTCAATAATTCTTCCTTCTTTTATATTATATAGAATATTATTTAATGAACAGATATTAAAGGAAAAGTATGAGAGTGAATCTTCTGGAAGGACAATACAGGATGAAAGTAAAATGGCAACTACAGTGCTGTTATAATACAGTTCATTAGGCCATTTGTACTAAAATATTGCCCGTTAAAGGCTAGAGAAAATGCCATGTTGAAGCAAGAGCTTGATTTGTACATTGTGCCTCTTTCTCTTACAGTATATATGTCCTGTCCTAATTTTGTGAGACAATATGTCAGTCTAGGAGAGAGTATACAATTAAGGATGGAAAAAGTACAAATAAACAGTGCCATCTTTTGGGCATTGCACAAACTCCACATTTTTCAAACTGTAGGTATATGTAACTTATAAATGATATAAAGGAATACACAGACACCTATTTATCAGTGCAATAGGTGATTTGGGGATATTAGCTTTACAGAAGTAGCCATAGGGACTCAAAGCATAAAAGTTTTCTTACAGCACTTCCCCCTGGCACACTGGGGTCCCGTGGCACCAGGTGCAGAACGATACCTGTTTCTGAGGATGCCCATAGCAACTCACAGGCGAACATAAGCTCTGTGAGGAAGCGGATGGATCACTGAGTATCCCATGAGGATTTCTGTTTTTTGAAACACGGGGATTATCAGCATAATGTGTAAACGCAGTGCTTCATTTCTGTGTGGGCACACTGCTTTATGGACACCAGCATCAGGCCAAACTGGGTTATCTGTACTATCAGGCTGCTAACCTCTGCGAGAGCTTTCATAGTAAAGTAGTGTGGGTATCTGGGTCACCCTGAATCATAGAGGCTTCTTCCACACTGATCTGCATTTCCACCACTGTGGGACACAACTATTTACAACTGCAGGCAGAACTCAGGCCTTGAACAAGCACCAACCCCATCAAAATGTGACAGTCAGTCTGTGAAACCACAAACATCACCACCCCTCTGCTCCAGACATTGTGAACGCTACAACACATCCACGTGTCTTGAAAGGGCCTGATCCAACATCACCAACAGATTTTCAGGTGTGCTTGCACATCCAGGGCTCACTCAAAAAGTAGTTGAGGGCTAAATATTCCTTTGAGGATCTGAATGTACCTTGAAAGGAGACTGAATATTCAATCATGATTTATCAAAATGATACCTATGGAAACAGTTTATACAAGGTGAAGAAGTAATTACAGGGTGTTAGAAATATATTACACTTACCAGTGATACATGTATTATAGCAGTCATCACTGTAGTAGACAGCATTATGGCTGGGTGTAAGCAAGCCTGGGTGTAATCAACTCCTGGGACCATAACCAGTGATTAAATAGTTCTTGAAGCATCCAGGCACAAACTGGCCAGGAAGGACTGTCTAAGGAGATATTACCCCAGGTAGCACTAGTCAGGCTGCTTCCAAGTAAGTGCATAACAATAATTTGTACTTGAGTTATGTAGTGTGTACATACATCTCCTTTCCAGCTTTAATCAGGACTTTCTCTGGTCTCAAATAACATAAATTTTCAGAAACTTAGTATTCAGTGATCGTTCATAACTTGAGTCCACTCTAAAAAACTAGAAGGCAAAACCTTGGCAACTCATTTACCTTGAGATATGACACTAATCCCACAGAGATGTGTAGGCACTGGCATGTCCCAGGCCACACCGGGCTATACCAGGCAAGACAGTAAGACTAAATGTTATGAAGCTGAAGATTCAACAATTGAAAGAGTAAATGAGGAATAGTAGATACCCAGGCAGACAGACAGTGCCTGGACTCCAGAGGCAGGGGAAAACCAAGTATTTTCTTCTGCAGTTGCCATGGCTCACATTTTCAGAGATTCTAAACCTTGAGAAATGAAGAGATTATCTGAGGTTCAGGTGTCTGACACGTAGGTCTCTGTGACCAATGCATTTCTGTGCATCTGCTCTCTTTGTGCTCTGTGGGGGTAAGGCGCTAGGTATATATTTCTCTGTTACGTTTCCATTTAATGGTGCTACTCCTGAATAACTCTCTTCTAGGGAGACCAATATGAAAAGAAATATTCTGGAAAAAGAGGAATTAAACTGCAATGCAGATCCCTGACTGGGACAGGGATCCAAAACTCATCTCTCAGATTTTGATATCTCTAGTTTCACATTGTCATTATTTATCTCAGATGTGACCTGAGTGATTCTTCTCCCTTCAGATTACTGAAGACTCCTTAGCTTTCCCCGTGTAATTCTGTTCTGGTCTGGATTTTGTTTCTTACACAGCTCTGCTGCTGAATTTGTTAATATTGCCTAAAGAATACACAGAAATTTGAAGTCTGATGTGTTGTCTTTATTTCTGTAAATTGATATACCCCATTCATTTACTCAGAAGAGTTTGGCAGTAGTATCAGCAGCCCAGTTGTGCAGGGCACACACTGCACAGTGCAGAGATCAGCACACAGATATGTCTACTCCAGTTAACAAGCATATCATCCGCCGCTTTGGAAACACTGAAAGGCTTGATTAAATTCAGGTTCACTGTGCTTGCCAACCTGGCTTGGGGTCATAGTCGGTAGAATCAGAATTCATTAGAACTGAAGTGTACACTCCAAAATAAACCACTATCTTTTTCATCAACAGGCTCTTCACATGTCTTACATGCATTGATTCTGTGCACCGAGTCTTTTATTTCAATTGCTTTTAATAATAAACTCTGCCATTCCACTTACCTTCCAGTAACAAGAAAACACTGATACACTCAGATACACTTCCAGGTTGCTCTCATCTTTATTATTGTTACCCCAAAGGGTCAGGATCAGAAAAGGGGAGGCCACAACATGTATCTATGGACTGCCTGGTCAAGAAGAGGAAACAGATGTCTTTTTTAAACTGGAAGAAGTCTTCTCATCTCAGGCCCACATGGCTCTCATAGGGGATTTTCACCACTCCAGTGCTCCTGGAAGGGCAGCATGGGAAGGATCAAGCTAGCCAGGAGATTCCTGAATCACAGGAAAATATAATCTCAGGAAGATTGTCAAGGACAGTTTTCTGAAACAGCTACTGGTCATGTTGGCTAAGGAGGTGCTCTGCTGGCTCTTGTTACTCACAAATACGGAAAGTCTAATCAAGGACGTGATAGCCCACAACAGCCTTTGCTGCAGTGACCATGAGGTGGTGGAGCTGGACATCTTGAGGGTAGTGAGAAAGGCAATTAGTGTAAAAATTACCTTGATCCTCAGGAGAGTGCACTTCATTTTCTTTTCAGGGAACGAGTAGCTGGATCCCATGGTAGACTTCCCTTGAAACAGCTTGGATAGTTGTGACTATCTATCTGGACTTATACATGCTGGAGGGATTTGCCTCACACAGGAGTTATTGCTTCACAGCTGCCTCTCAGCCTTATACAAGGAACACAGAGCTGGCATGTATTATTTTAGTGGGGAAATAACACCCTCCTCATAAAAAAAAAAAAAAAAAAAAAAAGGCAATTTTCCATGAGAAAATTTTCTATTTTGCTCAAAAATATTTTCATTCTTGTTGTCAGGCCAGTTGAGTTGACAGCAGGAGGGACAGGTCAGCTGATCGGTTCTCTGCCTCGCTCCAGGGAGTGGGATGCTTTGCTCAACATATCAGTTGACCAGCGTGGTGGGAGAGGAGCTGAGCAGCCATGGCTGAGGCTGCAGGAGCTACGAGCCCTCACTACAGCCAAACATGCTGGAAACCTGGTACCGGCTACCTGCAGTCAAAAACCTCCCTCCAGAATTGCTTTGTTTCTTGACTTTTTTCACCTCTGCTTAGTGTAGATGTTTTCTAGATGCAAAGACTTTCCTGCAAGGAGTTACCACCCACCAGAAGAGAATGGGCACAAGTGGCTTCTGCTGAGCCCTTCAGTCCATGTTTACTTGATAAATAGAAAGGTCCACGCATGAGTCCAAGGGCAAGTCCACAGACAGGCTCCCACCATCCTGTTGAGGGCTGAGCCCCAGCCAGAGCCAGGTCATTTGATGAGGGCTGGCTTCGACTTCACAAATCTGTGCCACAGTTATACAGCACACATAACAGGGGAGCCTGTGCTCAAACATGTTTCCTGCTCTTGTTTTGTTTAGGAGCACAGCTGTACCCATCAACATTGTGTGGGGATCAGCCTGTTCCCAAAGCCCTTCCTGCAGACTGTTCCAAGGTATCTACTGTGTTCTGGCCAGGTGGATCTTGCTGCATCTTCAGAGTTCTCCTTGCTCCTTAGCAGGAGTGGAGGTAATGGCTCACATTTTCTTTGGAGCTCATCAGAAGCCTGGCTTCCCTTACTCTCAGCAACTCATTTTGCTACTTAGGTAGGTGTTTTATCTCTTAAGAAGATTTCTGTGGGGTGGTGCCAGTATTTCTCAGTGATACTGCAAGCTGTGCTTTCAGGGAGCAATCTGCTCCCTGCTGAGCATCTTTGGAAGCACTCAAGTCTCCCAGTTTATGGTATCTAAAAATTTGGCATATAATGCTTAATGTCATGCTATCCAAAGAGTCCCCATTAGCCATGGAGATGGTCGACTCCACAATGATCTTCCTCCCACCTTTCCTATCGTCCTCTTTTACATGGGATTCAGTCCCATCCAGAGACATCTGCTGTCTCCATAAACTGCTTGAAGAGCCTGGATGACCAAAAATGAAGTGTCTTCAGCACTAAATTTGCATCATGTAACACTTCTTGTTCTGATACAAGTTAAAATATGAGTCCCTCCTTTTTGAGGGATAGTCTAAGACCTATTTCCCAATTCAGTGTCAAGTACATGTATTTTAACTCTTGTTTAACAGTGATCTTGTTTATCTTATTTCACATGGAATTTAAATAATACCTCAGAAAATTAATCCTCATGTAACTAGAATCTGGAAAGCCAATGACTATTGTGCCTTCCTATATTTCATCATTTAATGATAATGTTTCTCTGTCAACAGTCATGTTCAAAGATTTATTAAGGGATGTGTTTCCTTGAGCTTCCTTGGACATCATTCATGCTGTTGTGGTTCCAGGTAACAACATTTATCTCAGAAGACAAAATTTTAATTTTCATAGAATCATAGAATCATAGAATGCCTAAGGTTGGAAGGGACCTCTAGAGGTCATCTAGTCCAACCCCC
>JAWLRI010000885.1:1774092-1789277 GCA_034781795.1 Crypturellus tataupa
TTCCAGAGTAAAAATATTACCACACATTAAAGACTGAAGGATTCAGTCTAAATCTCTGACTTTAAATGCCCCAAAGTAAGTTGCTTCCTGGGAGGAATCCAATAGCAATGGGTTGGATACCTGGATACTTATCACTTCACCAGTTTTTAACTTAAAAAAACCTCCTATGTTTACAGAGTAAAAGTGAAATTCTGAATTCCCTGACCAGTATTTGGTGCTTCCTCCCTTCATCAAGACATCAGAGCGTCTTATTTTAAGGTTTGTCTTTGTCATATACACCATCAGCTGAAGCCCTCTTTTAGTCAGGTTTCCTGATGTTTCATGATGTCTAAAACAAATGTTGGCATAAAGATAGTAAAATCCATCCTGATCGACAGTTAGTTTTCCATCACGGAACGTCATGTTTGATAAGTTTGCCTGGCCCTTGTTATGATGCCAAGATGTAAGGTTCACTTTGCGGGTTCCTGAGGGAAGAAAAAAAATACATATTACTTTCTATTTGCAAGGATTTTTAACCAAACTGAATGCTTAAAAAACAGTTCCTGGGTTTTCAGCATCAATAACTACAGCTACATAAAGTGAAGTTTGAAGCTTCAAAGTATTGGACAAGTATGATAAAGATCCATAAGAAGCATCTTTTTTCAATCATGTACTATCCTTTTTAGTTTTCTATCTGCAACTTTCTGCCCATCCAAAAGATGGGCTAGAAACAGGGTACAAAACATTTGTTTGATAAATAACTTAATTATGCTAAGGGACCATACGACAAGCAGGGTATAGAAGCAGTGCTCCACCAAAAACAATTCTAATATATTATATTCAATATTCAAGTAAACACCTGAAAAGGATTTGAAGAAAGATAAAGAGTAAATCTTGTTTTCAGACTTCAAACTTTTATACTAATGTTACATACAGACATCCAAAGATATAGGAATGAAACCTGACATCTGTCTTTCATGATTCTTTTAAGTATTGTGACCTCTACAGTTTGCTGTAGGATCATTCTCCACCGACCCCAACATCCTTATTTCAAGACAAAAACTCTTGACCTTGTTTACACCTTTGTCCAATTCCACAACAGTTACCTCTTCTGTCCCCATTTTTCTACATCTGTTCTTAGTTTTGTCTTTGCCCTCTTTGTAAAGTATTCTAACTATTGACACACCATAACCTCTAATCCTGAATCTCATTTATGCCTAAAACAGTCTTCAAATGTTCTCCTGGTCTTCAATATCTGGAAGGTGAAAGGTTACATGGAACAAGTTCTCTTTACTCCTTCCCAACTCCCCTTTCAGAGCTGGCTTTCTCTTCTAGGATGCAGTTTCTCTGGTCAAATACAATCCAGTTGTCTCCACTCTTTACAATCAAGAGTAGTAGGACAATTAACCTACCCCAGGGGATCCATAGCTGGATGAGGTACTTACACCCTACTTCTCTGTCCCGAATATAGGAGGTAATTAACCCAGATGCATATGCAGAGCACAGGGTGACAGAGCCCTGGCACAGGCTGCCCAAAGACCTTGTGGAGTCTCCTCCTTTGGAGATATTCAAAAGCTACCTGTGCCACGTGCTCTAGGTGTCCCTGCTGGAGCAGGGTGGATGGACTAGATGATCTCTACAGGCCCCTTCCAACCTCAACAATTCTGTTATTCTGTGGCTTAAGGCTCAATGCAATCCTTGGTTCTGGTTGATAGTTTCCCTAGACTGCCAACCCTGAGAACAGAGACTCAGATATGTCCTAAATTTGTCCTTTTAATGGTGGTGGGAATTAAGCATTACCTGTCTTTGGACCTCTATTTACTTCTTTATTTACTAGCACTATCTGAACAGAAGATCATACTGCTTATAGAGCCCTAGGGTCTTCCAGCTGGATGTCTCCTACTGACTTACTACAGAAATTCAATGGCTATGCAGCTTAACAGACAGGTCAAGAGAAGCACAACATTCTTGATGTCAGCCACCAGTATCAGAGTAATGCTTGTAGACCACATCTGGAATCCTTTGTCTGCAGGATACTAAATATTAGTAGTTTAAAAGCATACTTTCCTAAAAAGCCAGCAAATTAAGTTACAGAGAAGTAAAATGCAGACACTATGGAAAGCAGAAAACATTTCTATCTAGACTAATTATGCACACAGCAACTCCCTAGTTTACCTGATATACTGCAGATGATATGAAACTGGTTTCTAATGGACATAAGGTAAGCCTTGACTCAGCCTTAACTTTGTTTTTACTAGGTTCTTTATCTGTGGTACTGAAGTGAGACATTTAATCACCAAAAGATCTTTGTTATGTAGAGTTAGCTGGAATATATTCCTTTCAAACATTTACAGCATGCATGGACTTAATCTGAAAGTCAAATTGTAGTATTTCCCAAAACAAAGTTAGTGCAACCTTCATATAGTTTATGCTCTAGTGAATGTAATGGTACAAAGGTTAAAAAAAAAAAATCAATACAGCTCCTGTTGTACTGTAATACAATATAACTTGCGCTTCAAGTATTTATGACACAAGAAGTTTTTTTTAAGCAAATACTGCCTGGATCCAATGGTTTTGAATATACTTGAGTAAGATCTCCATCTGGTTTAGTTATATCCTGTATAATTTGCCCCCCAATGGCATAATCTCAGTTCTTTGATCACTACACAAATATTTATAGATAGGCAATGAACTTTTACAGCTATTTAGAAAGCAAACTTGGGATTGTGCATCCTCTGATGAGTAGGAGAAAGTCCTGGGAAAAGATTTCCATGAAAACAAATGTGATTTCAGATGATTTACTGCCTTTAACATAGCCTAAATTGGGAACTAGAATGAGCTAGTAACCCACATTTGGAAAACAATCCCTTCCAGTGATCGTAAGTGGGATACCCACAAATTAGGAAAGAAAATGACCATAATATTCTCTGTCTCTCTAAAGAATATCTTGTATGTGGGAATAAGGATAGATGCATTAGTGTTACCAATGTTGACTACCAGGACAGATTTTAATATAATTGACGTGCAGGCAAAAAATATAAAAACATATTTAACATCTTCATTCACTTATGTTCATGATTTTCACCTCTAAACTAATTTCTGTAATCAAACTATAAACTGAAATTTGCTGTTTTCACTTTAAACCTAGGTAGCATTTAAAGTGAGCTCTGATAAAATGCAAGCAGAAATCAATTCAGTTTTTATCAGAGACAGCAAACCTAAAAAACATACAGCACAAAAACCACTGGAGCTTCTACAGTCAAGAGAAATGGGAACCTCAAGAGCTGGGAAGACCCACCCCCCTTCCACACCCTTAAGGTTATAAAAGTCAATTTGGAAATTTGCAAAAGTTTAGAGTCATATTACTGTGAACCAGGCTAAAGCACAGTGTTCCTTCACAGAAGCTGCTCAGTCAGTGCCCTTTCCATGACTGGCAGTCAGTGAAAAAGAAACAGAAGAATAAAACCCTGTTTGACAGTAATGACAAGACTGATTTTTTTCCTGATATTGTTTATTTTGGGTCAGCGATGACAGCAGAGAACTTAAAATGCTAAGAATGTATCTGACCAGGCTTACAGCTGGTATAAAGCAATCTGAAGGATTTCAGATAAGAACAGGAAATGGAAACAAACAAACAAAAATTCCCATTTGGGATCAAGGAAAAGAGGATGGGGCACAAACATGGTGCTTCTGAGGAAAATCTCTCAGGTACCTCAGAAGATTGTCTGCTACCCAGCCAATCTTGCATTGCCTCATTCCAGTGAGTCTGATACTGAAACACCTCTAAGTTCAGGGTTTCAGCTACCTGTAAGGATGCAGCCTTTTCTTGCTGTAGGACCCTCAAGGACTGCGGAAGCTGTCTTCACCAGCAGTGTCCTGGCAATCCTCTTGCAAATGAACCATAAGCTTTATGTGCCAGGTCTGGGGGAACTAAGCTCAGCTCACCAGGTCAGAAAGAGGCTGATCTGCTCCAAGAAGAAACAAAGCTGCTTGTTGCTACAGGCACTGTATTTCTGAGCACCTCTGTAGTCTGTGCTGTTAACTTAAAGGCAGAGACAGACAGAACACACACATGCAAACTTGAGCAACTCCTCTCCTCCTCTTATCCATAGCTGTGCTAACAGCATTAAGTCACACCCTAAGAAGTTAATGCACAGCAGTAAAAACCATCAACTGCTGTCCTTGGTAAAAATAAATTTTCCAGACCAATGTCTAGAGGCAGAGCAAATAAATTTCCCATAGGAAGAGATGTATTTCGCCACATGGGATACACATACCAGTGCTGTAGATGTTAAGGGGCCTATTGCTATAATTAGGAAATTAATCCAGTCATTCCAAAGACAAAAAGCTAAGACAGATTTACAGATGCTCTGACCCCTACTGCAAATAGAAATTTGTCAAGAAGTATCTGGGTAAGGAACCCTGTAAAAGTTCATGCTGCCATTTGCTAAAACTCTGCTTAAATTCTGAATTTGGATAGTGTCAACACAAATAGAAGGAGACACCTCCAGGAAAGAAGCTCATCCCTTGCATGCAGGAGTGTTTTATCTTTAAACAGAGCAAGGTGTTACTGAATATGCAGAGGAATTAGCTCAGATTTCAAGTACTAAGACAGCAGTCCCCTTTGGTTTTGTTGCAGAAAACATAAAAGCAATGCAGGTAGGTTCATTAAAGTTGAGGCAATGCAGAACGCATGCATCTGCAGAGCATGGAGACAACAGCGATGAGTGCTCCCTCCTAGCTTGAGATCCTCTGGGTGACACTTTCAAAATAAACTCTCTCATTTTTACCACACCAGTGTAGAGAACACCTGTGTCAACAACACAGAGAGAAAAATCCTACCTGACAATGACCTGGGGCAAAGAGAAAACAGTACTGAGGTAACTTAAAATTGTAAGAATTAATCTTTCGACATAGGCCCTCTCGGATGTTTTCGAGGGCAGATTCGTGATTTGTCTCTTCGTATTATACTAGCAAGGATGTTCCCAAAGACATCCCAAGACGCTCCTGTGAACAGAGACAGAGTCGTAGCAAGACAGGAAGATGCCAGCCCCTTTCTCATGTCCAGTAGTGCCTATTCAGTAACTCAGAAACATACTACATCCAAGTCAATGCACTCGTCAGAAACACCAGTGCAGTAACTGCTGCCTTCACTATTACAAGACTAATATTACTAGACACACCGTCATGAAGCTCTGGTGTGTCTGAAAGGCCTTGGTAAGCTTTCTATGGAAGCCATGGCCGATAGCCACACCACAACAAAACCCCTTCTGCAATGGAAAAAAAAGAAAAAACCTGCTGTAAATTCACCCCTATCAGAGGGCACTGAGCCTGTAGAGGATAAGGAACCAGCAGACAAGTTTTACTTTTGGGACTGGAGCTGTACATCTTCAACACCTCAAAATGACAGATGAGGTTCCTTTATGGGTAAGCTTTTACACTGACACATGCCTGACATCCACGTGCCCTGTGTATTCATGCAAGAGATTTTTGGCTTCCAGATTCACACTGAAGACAAATGCTGTTAACACTCAGAGCTGACTCAATGACACTTCTGCACACAAAAGGAGAGTTATTGTGAAGGGTATGCTAAGTGAATAACAGGCTGTTCTTGAATTTCATCTGAGAAATCAGCATATTTGTTCAATAGGACCAAGACATCTTAAAGACTCGGGGAAAGATCCCAGCCTGCAGAACTGGAATTTTGGCCAAGGATTCTGTTGATATATTCTCATATACATATCTGATACCATTGTGGGTGGAAAAACTCCAGATGGCCCCTGCTGGCCAAAAGAAATGGCATAAGGCTCCCATGCAATACACCTGATACAAAGTGGTAAAACCTGATACATAGGGGGAAAGCTATCCTTCCTTAATATCAATTCTGTTGCCTTTTAAATCCTTTTGTGCATCCATGTTCATTATGAGGCTCCCCTACCCTCTTGCCATAGGGCAGAGGGGGCAGAATTAAGAAACAAGGAAGAATAGAAACAGGTCCCTGCTCAGCATGGCAGGAAAGTTCCCTCCTGGCCCACCTCGTCTGCCCAAGTGTCCAGACACAACAGGTATGAGGCCCTGGAACTTGAGGGAAACAGAAGAGGGCACAGACCAAGGTCCATCTAGGGGGCTGTCTAGGGCAAGGCAGTCAAGCCCACACCTTAAGACTGCCTCCTCTACAAAGAAGAGTGGTTGTTGTGGGTGGCTCCCTTCTGAGGACATTCTTCTCAGGGCACTGAGGGAGCAGGAGCACAGGTGGTTTTCCCTATACCCTCAGTGTCAGAGAAGGACACAGAGGAACAGGAAAAGCCAGAGGATGCAAGAGGATAGTGTCAGAGGCCACATTTGGGGGTTTTCGAACATGCAGCAATCTTTACTGTGTTGGGCCTCTTGGCAACAGACAGGGTTCACCTATCTTTTCGGGGGAAGAGAATCCAGGAGTTGGCAGGGCTCATTGAGAGGGTTTTAAACTAGGTATGAAAGGGGAGGGGGATAAAACTGGAATCACTAGGGATGAACATGGGGGCATCATGCCAGGGGAGAGCTCAGCAGCCCAGCTGAAGTGCATCTACACCAATGCACGCAGAATGGGCAACAGACAGGATGAGCTAGAGGCCACAGTACATCAGGAAAACTAGGACATAGTCACCATCATTGAAATGTGATGGGACCGACTGTCATGACTGGAGTGCTGCAGCGGATGGCTACAGACTCTTCAGAAAGCACAGGCAAGGAAGAAAAGGAGGTGGGGTAGCAATGTATGTTAGGGAGTCCTTCGATTGCATAGAACTCCAAGCGGGTGATGAAAAGTGTTTATGGGTCAGGATCAGGGGGAAGACAACAAGGCTGATATCCTGGTGAGAGTCTGCTATAGGCCACCCAACCAGGATGAAGAGACAGAGGAGGCATTCTACAAGCAGCTGGCAGAAGTCTCACAATCAGCAGCCCTTATTCTTGTTTGTTCTTGCGGGAGACTTCAACTTACTGGATGTTTGTTGGAAATACAATAAGGTAGAGAAGAAACAGTCTAGGAGGTTCATGGAGTGTGTGGAAGGTAACTTCCTATCACAGTTGATAAGAGAAGGATTGGTGGGAGATGGTGTGGTCGGATGCCATCTTGGGCATAGTGACCACAAAACTATAGAATTTTCAATTCTCAGTGAAGACAGGAGGGTCATCAGCAAAAAAACAGCTATGCGGAACTTCCAGAAGGCAGTTTAAACTTCCTGTTTAGGACACTGGTTGGGAGAGTCCCTTGGGAGACAGTCCTGAAGAGCAAAGGGGTCCAGGAAGGTTGGGCATTTCTCAAGAAGGTGATCTTCAAGGCACAGGAGCAGCCTATCCCCATGTGCCAGAAGACAAGCCAGAGGGGAAGACAACTGGCCTGGCTGAATAGCCAACTATTGCTGAGACTCTGGGAGAAAAAAAGGTTTACCACCTTTGGAAGAGGGGGCAGGCAACTTGTGAAGAGTGCAGGGACACCACTAGGAGTATAGGGAGGAAATTAGAAAGGCCAACGCTCAGTTAGAACTCAGTCTGGTCACTGCTGTAAAAGACAGCAAGAAACATTTCTACGAAGATGCTAACAAGGAGAGGAGGGCCAAGGAGAATATTCCTGGCCACAAACTTAAACATCAAAAGTTCCACAGGAACTTAAGGAAAAAACTTTCTGACAGTGAGGGTGACAGAGCACTGGAACAGGCTGCCCAGAGAGGTTGTGGAGTCTCCTTCCCTGGAGATCCTCAAGATCTGTTTGGATGCAGTCCTGTGCCACATGCTCTAGGTGGCCCTGCGTGTGCAGGGGGGTTGGACTAGATGATCTCCTGAGGTCCCTTCCAACCTTAGGCATTCTATGATTCTATGATTCTATGATCTTTTTATTGGATGAGACAGGAACATGGTTACTAAGGATGAGGATAAGACTGAGGGTACTTGATGACTTCTTTGCTTCTGTCAGTTATGTAGATCTTCGCTTCTAGATCAGTTATCCTTAAAGTACTTGCCCCCCTGAACAGGAAGACACATATGGAGAGCAGAATGACCTCCCCTCTCACCATAACTCAAGAGGAAACAGTGAGCAACCTGCTACTCCACTTGGACACCCACAAGTCTATAGGGACAGATGGGATCCACCAGAGGGTTCTGAGGGAGCTGGCCAAAGTGCTCGCCAAGCCACTTTCTATCACCCATCAGCGGTTCTGGACAACAAGGGGAGGTGCCAGATGCCCAGAGACTGGCCACTGTGATGCCCATCTGCAAGGGTCAGTTAGACAATTCAGGCCTGTCAGCCTGACCCCAGTAGCAGGAAAAGTTATGGAGGGGAATCACACAGCATATATGCAGCAATCAGGGGATCAGGCCCAACCAACAGGGGTTCATGAAATGCAAGTCCTGCCTCACCTGCCTGGTCTTCCCTAGTGGATGAGAGAAAGGCTGTGGACATGGTTTGCTTAGGCTTCAGTAAGGCCTTTGTCACAGTCTTCCACTGCCTTCTGGAGAAACTAGCAGCTCATGGCTTAGACAGATGTACTGTTCCTTAGGTGAAGAACTGGCTGGTTGGCCAGGTCCAGAGGGCGGTGGCCAATGGAGTTAAAACCAGCTGGTGCCCAGTCACACGTGGTGTTCCCCAGAGGTCAGTGTTGGGGCCAAATCTGGGGGTGCTGGTCAACAGTCAGCTGAACAAGAGGCAGCAGTGTGCCCAGGGGCCAAGGCCAATAGCATCCTGGCTCGTGTCAGCAACAGTGTAACCAGCAGGACCAAGGAAGTGATCGTCTGACTGTACTCAGTACATGATGTTCATCATGTTCAGTTTTGGGGCCCTCACTGTAAGAAAAATATTGAGGTGCTAGAGTGTGTCCAAAGGGCAACAAAGCCGGTGAAAGGGCAGGAGCACAGACCTTACGAGGAGCAGCTGAGGGAGCTGGGGTTATTTAGTCTGGAGAAGAGGAGGCTCAGAGGAGACCTGAAAGGAGGTGCTAGTGAGGCAGAGGTCAATCTTCTCCAAAACAGCTACCGATAGGACAAGACAAAAAGTCATCAAGTGGCACCAGAGGAGGTTCAGGTTAGACATTAGCAAGAATTTCTACAGGGAAAGAGTAGTCAAGCACTGGAACAAGTTGCCCAGGGAAGTGGAATCACTATCCCTGGCAGTGTTCAAGAAACCTGTGGGTGAGGCACCTACAGACATGGTTTAACATACATGGTATTGAAGCGCTTATGGTTGGACGTGATCTCAAAGGTCTTTTCCAACCATAATGATCAAAACTCATTTCTGAAACCTCAGTCTGTTTCTGGTATTGCTTAACTATTTTAATACACTACACTATGATGAACTATTCGCATACACTCCAATATTTAATATGTTTATAGGAGCACTAAAACTGTTTGCTTAAAAATGAACTTACCAGATGGAATATTCTTATCATCAATAATAAGATGGGCAAAAGGTTGCTTCTGAGGTTTACTTCTCTGGTATAGATCCATTCCTAAGCCTTGCATTGTAGCTAGAGATAAAAGAACCACATTAACTCAGAAAAAACATGCTTGGAAAAAAATTGAAGCATTTGTTATGCATAGAGCAGTGCCTACCTTTTTCTGGTCTTGGTGGTTCTCTTTTCATGACATTCTGTACTTCCTAAAATGAAAAAGAGCAGCAATTTCATTATTGTCTTTTTTTCCTTCCCTCAATATTACATATTGCAAATATGTTCCAAAAGTCCTTTCTAGGTTTTGTACTTGGAATAATTCTGTTAGCATAGTGAAATAACGGCTGCTAAGACAATTAAACAATGAGGCCCCAAATTCTTGCAGTGAAATAGTAACGAGAGGCAGTTTTACATAAATGCGTAGTCACACTAATGACTGAGAAGATCCAAGGTCTGCATTTCATTAGCCATGAAAGAAATGAAACCACCTCTGCCTCTCACATCCAACCAGTTACAGGACAGGTAGCAAGAGAACTGCCAAGCTTTGCAATACCTTGTGCAACCTGCCTCAAACAACCACAAGACCTGTACACATTTCATTTCTACAAAGTACAGAAGAACTAATGATTGAGGCATTTTCTCCATCTGGTATGAATTGGGCAGACCAGGTGCCAGGATTTGGACGTATGTATTATTTAGAACAGTAAATGAGTTTTTATGCAAGTGATGACCATGTTACCCAAAACCAAGAACAGTACCAACAGTCAACACCAGGCACTGCAAAAAAAAATAGTTTTCAATAATCCTCCTGATTCCATTTTGGGGAAAAAAAAAGAAGCAATTTTCAAAAGTCTAAGCAGCCCATATTCATTACAAGTTTACTCTGAGAAACAGGGTAATATTCTCCTTCTAGCTATTCAGATTACCTAGTACAATAAAGCTATCAAAAACAAACAGGAAGAAAAGATTTTGCTGCAGATACTAAGTCATTTTCTTATTTTTTGAAGCCTAGTCCTGTGTTTTATGTCTTTATGTTGCAAGCATTGCTTATTCTCTTGCTAATTCAACACGCATCTTCATTATGCTTCAGACAGTTGGCCAGACCAGCAATGCTCTCCCACGTTCTCAATCACTGAACTGCTTTAGAATTTGAAATCCTGCTTTGAAAACATCTCAAGCCCTACCTGTATGTAATTTTGAAGCTACAGTGAAATCTGCAATACTTTAACTGGTGCGTTTATATATTCTCACTTTCCCCTTTCAGTATATGTCTGAATGCTAAACCAAAATGAAAAACCACAGCAGAATCCAAGTTGTAGTATGACTATCAAAGCATAATACTTTAGCAAAGATATGCTGATTTTTCAGATAAGAATCATTAAGATACTTTCTACTGTAGAGTTTAGGAGGAAAAGAAAAAGCAGAATTGCAACTTCAAAAGAAGCAAAACCCATGTCCACCGCCCTCCAGTTACATTCATTTCCCCTCTCTGATCTCACTACTTCAATGTCTGTTCTAGGAGCATGAACACAAAGCTCCATTCTGAGAGTTGCAAATCAGCACCAGGCTCTAGCCACATTAGAGCTCTTTCAACTTCATCAGAAGCAGGAGGAAGCATAGCTGAGAGTACTAGGTACTGCCAGAAGTGGCAAAAGCAATCGAGGAGAACAAGTCCCAATAATGTAGAGGAGAATGAACGATGTGCTACACTCTGAGATGCCTGCACTGTACCTATTCCCAATCCTTTCACTAAGAAGGGAGGCTCCTGAGTTCTCTTGCTTTCTTAAGGGAAGTCTTCTGGAGGGTAGAATTTGCTTTTGCATCCTTTTATTTTGGCAGATTTGACAATGCACTTGCAGTTCTAGAAAGACCTATGTAGATTTTAATCTTCTATTATCTAAATGTGGCTTGAGCAGCCAAGGTGCAAAGAAAATGCAGTGCTTCCTATGAAATCCAGTTTGAGCTTCTATTCAACTTCTCATGGCCATGCTGTTCATCTACACCACCATCTAATAGGCAGAATAGCAGATCTGGAAGAAAACCTCAACCTTCCTCATTCCAAAGCACTTGAATCCATCCCCTCCCACTTCCTAGGAGCATCTCTATCCCACCAAACTGCAGACTGCATTTGATAAGAATTCTCCCCTCTTCTCCTCTAAAAGCTATGATACTAGGCAATAAAAAAATGCCTAGGTGCCATTACAGTAAAAGGGAGGAATAAAAGAGTCCAAACCTAACACATTGAGAAGAGTCTGGCTCATGCTCAGATCTCTGTATGCTTGCAAATGGGTAAGAAGTGCCTAGCCTGTGGGTGGACAGCAGAACACTCTCACCAGCCAGGTTCCCCAAGAACTGAGTTAGAGTCACAATCTTCACTTGATTCTGTCCAGCTCAGTTATTTTTGTCATTCCTCTCTGTTCAGTGGCCCAAACTTCAAACAGGAAGCTGAAAGAAATACATGAACTAGTCCCTAGAGAACAGATGGAGCTGTGGGTTTGCTCATAAAGAATAACCATTTCAGTGTGTCTCCATTTTTACTTCTACAGTTCCAACATACCAATACACAGCCCATTCCAGAAGAGCAGGTGCGTATATACTTTGACAGGCTAAGGAAGCTTTTTAATGCTATCTGGATGTCTAAAGATGGCCTCTTAAGGGGATTATACAAATCCTTTTGCATTGTCACAGCAGTAAAATAAGATGTAGGATTTTTCAAACCTTCAAGATATCAACTGTTTTCAGATACCTGGACACTGAAGCATCCCAATGTGCAGGACCATTGCAAAAGCAGGAAGGGCTCAACAGAACTTGTCACAAAGCTATTGCTTTAACAGCATGACAACAGCTGACAAATTATCAGTGACATCTCTTAAGACTTCCTTCCCCAGAAGCATGCGCGCTGTCAAGCTATTATTTTTAGAAAAACTGTTACACAGACACAAAGAAAAAAAAAAAAAAAAATCACACTACATTGTTAGTCTTAGTCAGGTGCACTTGCACACCTAAGACAACATCATTTGCTTGCTGCCACCAAGTCACCTGGCTGGCTTGCTTCCCACATTCCAACCCCTTTCATACAGCAATTGTTTAAACAGCAAACAAGCAACCATCAAAGAAAGTACAAGTATTTCTTCCTTCTTCAGAAATATTAGGGGGGCTAGGGAATAGCTAAATCTTCCAAATCTTTAAAACTGAAAGGATGTTTTAAAAGCTTGGAAAAAAAATCAGAAATTGCTCTTTCTACTGCCACAGGGCCTCAGGTCCAATTAATACAAAGAAGAGAAGTATATTATCTTGCCGGAAACTCACCAACCCAAAGAATGACGATCAGGAAATGAAAGTACATGAACCAATATTCTGAAGAAAGTAAGAGATCAGTACTACCACCTATATTCAAATAAGTAGTTCATTACCCACAAAAAGAAAAGGCATGTAAGGCAGTGTGATCAAAACGATGAAATTTTAAAAACTTTAAAATGACCAGACATGTTGACTTTGTTCATACCCATGTGCACTTAGAAAATCTCTTAAGTATATAGCTCTCTTTATAAGGACTGTCCTGGAGGTCTAGCAGAAAAGCACTCAGTTGCCATGTGGAAGACCAGCTAAAGCCTGAACTCGCCAGGCTGCCAGAGGCTGGGACTACTGCCAAAAGTTACTTCGTGAATTGATTCTGGGTATGTTTGTCGTTCTTTCTGCTTCAGACTCATAATTGACTTCATAAGATGTGTGGTTAGTGCACGTGGGCTGCCAAAGGGTTTTTAAGGATATGTGCAAAAAAAAAAAAAAATTAGCATAGGCTAGCAAAGTAAATCATTTGTCTGCTTAGAAGCTTTTAGGCAATAATTAAAGTGTTTTCTACTGAGCAAGATGCTGCCCAGAAGTATTTTTATCTGGGAATCTGTTGAGAAATTCAACACTTTTTTAAAAATAAAATTTTCAATTAGTACATTTGTAGGATATCATGTTTTGAGATCCCACCTTGCAACCCTGCTACAATGGTTTCCATAAGAGCACTTTCAAAGTCAACCCTTCAAATTAAATTTAAACACAAATCTACAGGTGTGCCAGGAAAAAGAGATGAGAACCAGCACAGCAAGCTGAAATCTGTAACCAGACCATAAACTAAAGCAAAAGGTGTCTATTTTCACTTCCTGAGCAACTTGAATTGCTAAATCCAAACAAACAATTGAAAAAAATCACAAAACACAAACCATATTTCAAAGTGTTCCATTTCAGTCACCTAATGCTCTGCCAACTCAAATAAGGATACCTGATTTTACACAGACACAGGTTAGATTCTCCTACAGAAACAAAGCAAAGATAGGAAACCTCTTTCCACTCACATCAGCTGCATATTCTCACATAAAAGACTAGCAAAATTGCACGCAAGATTCAGCTGTCTCTCCCCCCTTGGGTATAGCACAGCCAATGCAAGGCACAGATTGCAAAACATGATAAAGCCCAATTTTGCCTTAACACTAGTACTTCCACTTCTGTGATATATTTCTATGATACATTTGCATCTGAAAAGATGCAAATACCTTCCCAGGCATGCATCTTTCTATCTTTCTTTAAATCTGGCTCATGAATATATGAGGCCAAAGTAACAAGGCCACAGCCTCAGCTGCTTAATATACTTTGTTGTATTCAGGGGGAATTTGGGGTCTGATTACTTTGGCAAGAGAAATTTTATTCTTCTCAAACCAATGGCCATCAACCAAAACCATCATCCCTACTCACTACTTATGTTAGCCACGGGCATTGCAGCATTCAGCCTCTAGCCAGAACAGCAGGATATGCAGCCTTCACTAAAGCCAAGGCTTTTGTTGAGTAACCAGAAGTGAATAACTGGAATATACGGTTTCCCATCCCCTTACTGTAACAAGCTCCTTACACTGTCAAGGGAGTTGCACGAAAAATCAGTCTAAAAGACATGCACAAGGAATACAGAAGTGAATGTAGTGTGAGAGTCTAGAAGATGCAGGAATAAAAAAAAAAACAATCCTGCAGAACTAAATTATTTTCCTGAATTTTTAAAGGAAATGACAAGTGAAGAGGGCAAGACAAACTCTCAGGTTTCTTATTTTGTTCAAAGAAATATCCATTCCTCAGGGCTTTGCATTAAAAGCAAATGTTAACACAATCAAAGCATCGTATAATTAAAGTACAATTCATTCTGTGCAAAGAGAACATGAGTTCAACTCGATACTAATGCAGTTTCTTTTATGAACAAAAGATGATAGCTTTTCACAGTTACAAAGAAGTATAGTAGTCGTGGACCAGGTGAGCCAAGAAAAACAAGTACTACAGCACACATTCAGCATTTAAATAGCCCTGACTTCATGTTTAGCACTAAGCACTGTTAATGAAGGTGCAAATATATCAAAAACAATAATTGTCTGCAATCAGGGGTATTGTGAGAAGTGTATTCAGCTTGCCCAGGTTTCTTCATTAGGACTGGTATTAGAACCATACCAAACTGGATGGAGTGGTCAACACTCCCAAGGGCTGTGCTGCCATTTAGAGAGACCTAGACAGATTGGAGAGTTGGGCAGAGGAACCTCATGAGGTTCAACAAGGACAAGTGCAGGGTTCTGCACCTGGGGACAAATAACCCCAGGCACCAGGACAGATTAGGGGTTGACCTGCTGGAAAGCAGCTCCACAGAGAGGGACTTGGGAGTCCTGGTTGACAACAGGTTAACCATGAGGCAGCAATGTGCCCTCGTGGCCAAGGAGGCCAATGGGATCCTGGCTGCATCAGGAGGAGCGTTGCCAGCAG
>JAWLRI010000885.1:1797410-1811722 GCA_034781795.1 Crypturellus tataupa
GCCCCAAGCAGGTCCCTGAGCACCTGGGCGCCGAGGAGCTGCAGCTTCACCGCGGACTGCGAGGCGGGACGGAGGACAGCGGTCACCGGGGAGCCCCGGGCTGCCCCCCCGGCGAGGGCCCCTGCCGCCTTGCGGCCCGCAGCCGAGGGCTCCCAAGCCTTGGTTTGCCGCCCGTCACCGGAGGATGCTTCTTCCCCAGCTTCAGTTCCCCGGGTTGCCGTGGGGGACCGAAACCGCGTGCTTGGGGAGCCCTGGGTGCCCTCGCTTGGGTCATCCGCTCACCCCTCTCATGGGGACGAAAGCCCCTGTCGCTTCTTAACCCCTTCTTAGCTAAGGACAGGTCAAAATGAACCCTTTGGTCCTCTAGAAGTCCTGTTTAGGTCCATTCTCCCCTCTGGTATAACTTGTCTGTTTGCAGCCTTTCCTCCCTCTGAATTTCTGCTTACATCCCATTTATATCTTGGAGCTGTGGCTGCCCCTGTGGCAGATCTCTCTCCTGTGCCTGACTAGCCTCCCCTTGGAAAGTGATCTCCTCCTAAATCTCATGGAAGAGCTCATCTGTGAAGGCAGTTCAGATTTATTAGCTCTGGAGACCTCTATAATTCAGTGGGGAGAACGGTCCAGACGAGAGGTGAAGGCAAGCTGAAATCCAGCACAGGCTTTGAAGAATGTAAGAATGACACAGATCCGTGCAAGTCACTGAGGCTGTAGAAAAACAGTTCAGTTCTTTGACTCTTGCTATATGACAGAATGTTGTGGTTATGTCCCCTAACCTAAGGAACTGAGAAATCCCAAGCTAAGGAACTGAGAAACTGCACCTCCGTACGAGACTGACAGAACAAGAGGGAACTATAAGTTCCAACAAATTAGAAGAAAACTCTTGGAAGTGGACCACAACGAGTTACTATCAAAATAAACTGATGTCACTCAACACTGAACTCAGAATAGCACAGTAACAGTTACCCCGCCAAGGAGACACATCTGAGAAGTGATGGTGACAGCACCTGCTTCCCAACCCATCAGGAAGTCATGGAGCAATACCCCAACTTTGAATGGCTAGCCCACAACCAACCGAAATATTGGTAACACTGTGGTCTCCAGAGAATTACAGGAACTCTTCCTTGGTCTCTAAGATCCTATCTAGAAGCAAAATGAGAGACAAGAGGGAAATGATTTTTGAAAGGCACAACTGCAGCTACTGTTACCATTGAACACAAAGGTTATATGGCTCTTAGGATCTGGTCACCAATTATTTATTAAGAAGTGATACAGGAAAAGTTAGAATAGCATCAGTCATATAAACAGATGAGGTTGGATGCTTTTGTAAAAGAAGGTACTTAAAAAAGACCTCTGCTGCTCTTATCTTGCAGTGAAAATCCCTTCCTAATGAAGAAGGAAAAATGCATAATGCAATTACTTCCTTTGCCACATTAAGACTCTCACGTGCTTCTCTATTCTTACGTAAGGAAATACTGGCAGACTCTCACTGCGGAGCTATGAGGATCTGCAGAAAACATCTTTAAATGCTTTGCTATACATGGCACAGCTTTCTTGAGAGCACACACTTGCTTCTGACCACTGCACCAAAAACTGCCTCCTTACCAACAGCATCTTTTTCACTATTGTCACTGACATGCACACCAAGAAGGCATTATGCTAAAAAAGTGAAACCAACTAAAAAAGTGAAACCAACTTCCTTGCTGTCATCTCGTATATAGGAACCCAGTCTATTTCACTTTTGTCAACAACAGTTTCACCCTCAGCAAATCACAGGCGCAACCACAGGCACCCAGGTGGTCTCACAGGATATCAGGCTCCTCTGGATGAGTCAACTCAAGAAACGGATTCTAAATGAGAGTCCATCAAAACAGTGCTGGTACCTCCAGTGCACAGATGACATCTGGACTGAAATCTTGGATTTCCTCAGCAAGCAGAACTGTTCATCAGACTATCTCTGGAAAACTCTTACATCAGCATCAACTTTCTAGACACCACGGTCAACACAAAAAATAGCAACCTACAAACTACCATATGCAGAAAATCCACAGACCAACACACCTCCTTCCACAAACCATCAGCTATCCAAAGCACACTGCAAAAGCGGCGATATACAACCAGCCCACAGACATCACCTCATTTGCTCTGAGGAGAACATTCAGGGCACGCCCTTGCCAAGCTACGGGTGATGTTCATCCAACAGTGACACTTCTCAAAGAAATGGATCGCATATTTGAGGAAGACACCTAAACCTTGTATAAACATACAATATAGAGAGAAAACCCTCTAGCAGTTATCATATACCACAATACGTAAGAACTTAATAGTGGAAAATATTAACAAATTACAACTTACATAGGAAAAAATCATACCTTGAAATGAATTTTCTTAGAACGATCATTCCTTCTCTTCAAACAACACACAATGTCATTAGATCCATCATCAAAAGCAAATTTCCTTCAGACCAGCATGGTAGAACCATTTTCTCTTAAATATCTGACCAATGAACAAACAAAAGTAAGTACAATTCAGGGCAATTACACACAAATACCTTCAAGATCTCTCTTATATTTCAGACCTGAAGAGTATTTTATGTACCTGAAAGTATGTCTGCTTCACCCAGCGTCAACTCTAACTAACTGTATTCATTGGCCTAATAAAATGTTATCTAAAAAAAAAAAAAAACATTTTTTTTGATTGTGCAAGGCCTAATGACATAGGTAACAGTTTCTATGAAGAAGGCACTGGCTCATATAATGGAAACTCTTGCACAAGCAGAAAATAGCTCTGTTGTTCTTGACAAAATAGTTGTATGGAAGACTTCATGAATATAGTACCTGTTCTGGTAGGTGCTGCATAACTACCGGGATTTCTTTATCTTTCTGCTTTGAAGCAAAACAGGAAGCAAAGCATTTACATAAAAGACTATATTGAAAAGAGGGTCTCATTGCAAAGTTGAAAGTCTTGAAAAATTTGAAAATGTGAATGAGTGGTAGGCCAGCAGCTCAAAGTAAAACACTAGAAAGAAAAATTTTAGTTTGATCTGCTCTAAAATAGGGCAAATGAGAAAAAAAATCTCCCAACCTGCACTTTCAATCAGACAGCATTTTAAACTCAAGAGAGCTATACAGGCGAAGCCATTGAATCATTTAGGCAAAGAAATGTGCATCTTTTCATCATTTTTCAACATACATTGTTAAATCAGCCTTATTCTTACACCAGTAAGATTTTGTTCTGGAGAAGGATGTTCATAATTTCTCTGCTGTTTTGGTGGGTTGGAATATTACTGGCAAGCTTTTGGTTTTGGATTTTTTTTTTTCTTTTTTTTGGACAAGACACAAAAGTTTCGCTGAGATTTGTCAGTTTTAACAACAACTTGAACACACAATTTTTAAGAAACAGAACAGAATCCCTTAGAGGTAAAAAGGGAATCCTGTACTGAAACTCTAGACTACAGAGTGTGAATATGGGCATTTTGATGCCTTTTCTCAAAATATTTAGTGCATATTAGAAAAAAAAAAAACTTCTATAACCTCAGAAATAATCCTGAAATTGAGTTATTTTTCCTAACATCTCTATACACAGAGAAGAAGAAATATGTAAGTATAAAAAAGAAGGGTGTTAGACAATGGCCAACAGCATAGAATGCCTCACTGAAATCTATCAGTTTTATTTAGAAATAGAGTTCTAAAAAAGCCTGGGAAACAGCAATTTATATACCAGGAAATAATCACTGTATTTGAAGAGCATGGAAAAACATATTAAAATGTCATTTAAATTTCCTAGTGATTTGTTGTTTTGCTTTTTTTTCTAGTGTAGTGAGTATGGCAAAGGTCACAGCAATGAGGCTGCTTCTGCATTCTCTCCAAAAAGAGTATATTAAATTCTTATATAATTATGTAAAAACTATTAAATTGAGGAAACAGTAAAACTCTTCTTTCTGTCCATAAAAAATTACTGAAATTAAATTACAGGAATGTTCTTACATGATTTAAGCAATGAATTCAATGACGAGGTATTGTTGAAAATACAGGACAATAAGTGAACAGTTGAGGTCTGTCTACATTTGAGGAAAAAAAAAAACCACCATTACTTGTCAGTAGTTGGAGCCCCTGGGGCCTGTTAAAAGCTCAGTGAAACTGATGAATATATTTTTCAGAACTTTAATAGGTTTTGGGACCAGGTTTCTCCTGTCTGCAGGCTCAAAGTCATCTTATACTAATTTAAAGAATTTATTTCTGCAATGTACAAGATTCACACATGGGATTACATTACCTGAAGGCGTCTCTCAAGCATGTATTGCTCTGGTTGTATTGGTACAGTCTGTGTCAATATCCTTCCCACGTGTAAGCCCAGCTGCATCTCTTCTGGCAGTTTTGATCATCATACATGTGGCCATATTTCAGCTAGAGCTCACCAAAAAATCAGAATTTGATCTATATGTGGGAAATAAGCACGATTTCAACTAGAGACAAAGAATCAAAATACTAATACTGAGTCAGGCAAAGATCCATCCAGCTCGCATTGCCTGTGTGGGTGGCAGCTGCTGCAGAGGATGAGCTGTGATGTCCAGCTCATCCCAAACCCTGCTCTTTGTAGCCCAGACTGCAGCTCCCTTGAGGGGACAACTTTGTTGCTCAGGATGAGTCTGAAGCTGCCTGGAGGGTGCCTGGATCTTACGGGTTGAAGACCCTGAAGCTGGTTGGGAATGTGGTTGAGGCTCACGGGAAAGCCAGGATCGCAATCTACCATCTGCAGTTCACCATCCACAGTGATGGGGTGTAGAACACTTACGCTCTCATTCAGTATCCAGGATCTCCTGCTGCCCAAGAAAACCAGAATCCGCAAGATCAATAGTGAGGAAACCCAGCTAAGACAAGGGAATAACGTTCCGATTTCAGAATAGTCTATGGCCAATAGTCTATGTCCAGGAAAAAAAAAAAAGAGAGAGAGAAAGACCAGGGCAAGCATGTAATTACATTTCCCAGTACACTCCAGCAGCTTGTGGCTCAGAGCTGTCCTAAGCCAGTGGTGGCATTTTTTGTGTTTAAAATTGTGCCTGAAGATGCCTGAGGATTCTGATAGTGTGTGTACAGACCCTGTGATGGAGCCTCAGTGGGAACAGAGCCTTGCGTGGAGCGCAGGCAAGTGGATGTGACACAAAGGGAAAAGACACAATACGGCAATGATTACAACACAGAAGATGAGTCAGAAACTGTCAGACAGAGACTCAAGGGAGCTTGTGGCTCGCAAGAGGGGACACAGAGTACCATATGATGTAGCAAAGATCTCCTAGAGAGGACATGCAACAGGGAGGACCTGGAAACTTTAAACAGTGAAGGAAGATGAGCCGAGACAGAGCAAGATGTAGAACCACTGAAAGTCAAAATAAGGAAGCTCCTCACTAAAGAAGTAGCATCTCCAAATCTGACTGACATTGTATTAAATACCAGATGGAACTGGAAAGGAAGCTGGCTTAATATATTAGCTGTCTACTTGATGAAAATTGGTAGTATCAAAGAGTCTTACCAAAGGGCATGCTACTGCTTAGGGCATATAGGAAGGGAAGAAACTCTGCCCCTGCTCTTCCCACGTAAGTTTTGACAGTGCTCTCATCCATTCCTGTCAGGTTTTGCAAGCTATTTTTTTCCCATGCAATCCCACTGGCACCAATAACATCAAGCTGTTCTTGGAGCACCAGGCTGGGCTCGGCACAGAGCAGCTCTTTGCAAGAGATGCTGGTGTCTCCCACAGGCACTCACTTTTATCTTGTAGGTCACTGATTAGAGCACTCCACAGGATGTGGGAGATTTCCCTTCACATTCCACTTTTGCCAGTGGGATTCAAGCCCACACATATTCCAGAATCCCAAGAAGAAATCCTAACCACATATGTGTGTGATGAGGGCTGGGCTTTTACAGTTTTCACAGCAGTATTAAAGATCTGGAAGATGAAGAGAAGAGGGAGAAGGAGAATATCCATGTGTGTGAATGAGGGTAAGCATAAAAAGCAAAATCTGTCTGAGAGAGACTATTTTGGAGGAGTATCTGTCTTCATCTCTCACTACCCCTTTTATTCACATATTTCAGTGGGTGAAGCATGGGACAAGAGCATCTGGATTCAGTTCTGCCTCTGTGAAGAAAGGCACAGCCATGTGTCCCACTTCCCCGGAGAGCGCCACAAAGTGCTCTCTATTCTGGCCTGGAAGCAAGGGGGTATATGTAAGACCACCTCTCAAAACTGTTCCATGTTGCTTGGAATAATTAGAAGGAAAGCAAATTGGGATCTTCCAGCTTAGCAAGTAGGATATTGATTGCAAAGACCATAAATTGTAGGAGGATTTTGCATAAATCACAATGTAACTTTGAATGTAAATCATGAAAGCATTCTCTGGTGCAGGGATCAGGTAGTCAGAGCAATCTGCTGGAATACACCTCCAAATCTTTTCCGTTCTCCTTCATTTCATTTGATCCTGCAGCCAGTGCCACTTAGTAATTCAAATAGAGCTCATGCTAAAAAATGCTCTGGAGGAGAGACTGAACAGAATGAGGCCACACAACGTCAATAGCAAGGAAAGGCACTTGTAGTTCCCTTCTATTTTTAGTAATCTATCAATAGGCCAGTAGTGATAAAACTTAAGTAACATTTTTAACAGGTGTGCCAAGAGTACACAGAGTCAGCAAGGCTTCAGGTACAACTGGAACGGAAACCAGCTTCTTCACCATCATTTACCCTGGGATATGAGGAAATGGGAAAGGTTCTTTACCAGTAAATACTTGCAAAAGATCACATTCTATCTTGCTTCATGGTACAAAAGCATAACAAAAGAATGAACTGAAATAGGGAACAGTGCTACTAATTTTATCACACTTTTGTTCAAGATATGAATCCTAACTACACATCATAAAATATTTTGATGCTACAAATTCAACATGTGAATAAAAATTTTGCTCTCTGAGGGATTTCCTACTAAGTAGAGCTTGAAAAGTTTGCATTTTCTTATTCACTTTATTAACTCAAAGGTGATTATTAACAAACTGGCCAAGTGAAGTGAAGACTCCAAAGAAATTACTGTTCTCCTTCTGCTTCCACTGAGGCAAGGTTAAAGCCCTTGTGAGATCTCATACTGTATCCCAGGTTGGGATATATATGCAGGAAATATATGCATTTCAAACTACAGCAGAAAAGATAAGGGCTGCCAAATCATTAATAAAATGAAAAGTTTTCTATGTGAAAGAAGAATATGAAGGCTTGACTTATTTGGTCTCTCAAAGCCAAGGCTGAAGAGGTATCCTTGCTAGTCAGGAATACTGTAGGGAAACCAGGAAAGAAAAGGAGAATTTTTAACTAAAGGTCTGCACACAAACAAATGGATATTACCTGGAAAAGAATATATTTAAGCAGGAAATTAGAAGGTTTTTATCCCTTAAAGGAGTGATGTTCTGGAGCAACCTACCATTTAGAGCAGAAGAGGCAGGAAACCTCTCTGGAAAACTGAGTGGATTAATTTAATGCATCTATGAAAGAGATGATTTAATGCAGTATCTTGCAATAAAAAATATCTCTTTAGAACCTCAGGAAGTCATTTCCAGGCCTGTTGCTCTGTTGACTTCTGCTATGGGTGTCAAATGCTTTCTTAAAGGGAAGTTGTTAGCCCAAGATGCACAAACTTTATAGAATTATATGGTTATCAGTTTAGGGAGAAGAGAATGGGGATCTATTCAATATTGCTGCACTTTTTGCTACTTTAGAGAGTATTGTAGAAAAGAGATTGTACTGGACAAAGTTTCAACATCTAGATGTTGTTATCAAGATGAGTGGCTGGGTTTAAACTTTGAAGTAGCAATACAGGACTGGAACTTCGAACACTACGTAGTTTTTTCCCTCAGAAACTAGACTATATGTTGCCAGTAAATGTCACAGATCTGAATTCCACAAAGACAAGAGTGTGGCGGTAGAACAGACATCATCATTTGCTAGACCACCAGGTTAGTCATTGTGCAAATTACGAAGTGAATTTAGAAAGGAGCACAGACAGAATTCTGCTCCATGCAGATAATTTGCATTGGGGCCAAAATGCACTGCAACTCCTTGGATTTTATGTGCAGGTGAGAGTTTTTTCTCCCTCTTTTAAAAATCTTTTCCTTTCTTTTTCTTTCTTTTTTTTTTTTTTTCCCGAGAAAATGTCAACAGCTTAGCCAGCTGAGTTCTTCTAGTGTGCTTTTGTTTTTTCTTTCTTTCTTTCTTTCTCTCCAGACTTCTTTTAATGAAAAAAAATGCTTTGGTTCCAGGTTAATTTCTAGTTACAAGTCTCACCATTAATTAAATGGCAGTTTTTCAATCCCATCGCCACATATATGGACAGCAGAGTTCAAGAAGTTCATGAACTGGTTCCCCACAGTTATCTTGAACATGAACTCACTGTTTAGTCAATGGCTTAGAAAAACAAAGCTGGACAGCTGGTCTCTGTGCTACTTACCACAGTCTCAGGGCAGGGACAGAGGAAACTTAGAGAATATTTCCAAATACGGTTTGCCAGATTATTCAAATCTACAACACACCCTAATAGACATTTGGTATTACTTGCTCTAGAATCTAACACACACTGTAATATACTCTCTGTTTTATGAGGTGTGAATGCTGACATCCTAAAAGAGTGCTTTTTCCTAGCCTGCTACCCAACTGTTACATCTGGCTGTGTCCTATAGCCTGGGGAAGTGCCCTACCACAAGGACTTGAGCCACAGAGGATGGTGAGACAGATGAAGCTAGATAGCCTTTTTTATGTCCATGAGGGTCAGTCTTTCGACACCAAGAAGAACTAAGACAAATAAACACAAACGGGACACACTGTAATTAATGGCTGCAGAATACAATAAATCCAATCAGTTTCTTCTTTTCAAACTGTGGCTCGCTTCAGACTAATATGAAAACTTGGAGAAAAAAAATACACATAGCACAGTCTTTTCTCTTAGCTATTCTAAACTCTTAGCTATTCCTGACAGAGCCACTTTTGGATTAATCGTAGGCAGACTCCTCATATCTAAAGTCTCTGTGCATAGATGCACGGATGTGTGTGCCAGTAGGTTATTTGATAGGCTTCTTCCCCGTCAGTGTTTCCTCATCCTAGGAAAACACCATGTCCTCCTGCTATGACCATGGAACAGTATTACACAAACGTTGCCACGTGGACCTGGATATCCAACACAGCTCGCTCAGTTTCTTTGTGTGCTGCGGAGATCCAAGCTGATTGCCATTCTCAGGTCTTCGAACATCAGCCTTGAGGAAGAAATAGAACAAATGGTGGCTTTGATTACTGTCAGTGCAGGTTGCCAAATTCATAGATAATTCAACTGTAAGTGTGTAATATAGCACGATCAATCTTGTGGGAAACTAAAAATTAGTTCAGTGGGTTGATATTCATGGTTGTTAAGTCCTATTTCCATACCTGAAAAATAAGCTCGTGAAAATTGTACTGCAGATTCACCACTCACTTTCATCTCCCTGACAGGAAGATTCTGAATCTCACTTTCCTGCATGCAGCTCACATTTAAATTTGTTGAGCACGATGGGTCTGACCCAAAACACACTGAAGCCAATGAAGTCCATCCAGAGACAGCGACTGCCTCCTTCTCTTTTATATCCCACCCCTGGCACCCCAAGGCATCGTCTCCGCTCCTCCTCTTTGGCTCCGGCACGAGAGAAAGAACCGAGGAAAAGCTGGGATGAGGAAAGAAGCAGCAGAATGAGATTCCGGAGGAAGGCTGTGTGGCTTAATACCGACTTTATGTTTTGTTGGCTGTTCAGATCAATTCAGATCAGTTCAGATCTCTGATTCTGCACATTAAACGACACTCCGCGAGAATGGCTCTTTGTTACTGTGTTTGGAACGGCTGATTTTTAGTGTATCTCTTCTTACTATGAAAGTCTAGAGAGTACCTCTCTGTGAGATACATTAAATTCCACCCCCTCCTCCTCTTTTTTTTGGTCTTTATTTTGAAGTGCTGCACTCATGTGGATTGTCAGTGCGCCAGCCCTTGTTGCAAATAGCACGCTGTCCTTCCGTGCCCTGGGCCTCCTGGTTGGTCTGGGAAATGCAATGTGCTAGGAGTTTCTGGCCTCCTTTGGGGTTAGGTATGATGGTCTCCGTTGTGCGTAAGCAAGTGGTTTCAATCCTTAATTGCAATGGGGAAGTGGTCAGACAACATACTGTCCTGGCAGGATAATGGTAAAATGTCTTGGAGGAAAACCAGAAAATAACAAATACATTTCTTATGAAATGAATATGTATATCTAACACAAGCTGGAAAATGTGTAACGTATAGGAAAGCACAATACAGATTTTTTTTTTTTTTTTTGATTAAGTTTATTTGAAACTGAGCACTAACTCATGCTATTCCCCTATCCTCTATAGAAAAAATAAATAATTGGTGTAAACTTTTTCTTCTTACATCACAATTACACAATTCCAAACACTTATTATGAAGAAATGGATGTGGGTTTTGCCTGTAATTATGAATCTAATGGAAGCTGTCAGTCATCAGTCATGAAGAACTGATGTTACAGGGGTTTTTCTTGTTTTATGTAGGAGGGAATACTGCTTCATGACAACAAAACACTAATACCCTGAACTAGACAGCTCACCTCTTCCAGAGAAGTAAAATATCTTTCTCAATATCATTTTGGTAACTCACTACATTCTTCTGAAATATGTTTTACTTTGTTCACTTTAGAGAGTAGTAAGTAGAGACATGAAAAACTTACCAGCTCTAAGTCGCTCCATAATTCAGCATGACAGCTGGGAATTACTTCCAGGAATCTTGTTTCTAGGGCTTTCTTACAATCATTTTAATGATTCTCTTGAAAGCCTGCAGGCCAGGATAAAATCCAGCTCACACTCTGAATCTGATGTGTGAGGCTGATTAATCTGGATAAATAACAAACAGAAAGCACATTCTTTAAGGTAAAATAATAATAATAATTATATTTAAAAAAAAGGCAGAAGAAACAAGCAAAAAACTATTGTCACTGGAGAGTTTCAAAACACTCCTCTCACACTTGCCTTCCGTTAAAAAAGTGGAATTCATAAGTGTATGAAAAATTGGACCTCATAAACATATGAAAAATTTTATGTCCATGAGAATACCACTGGCTGTAGATTCAACAGCCTTCCTGGCTATGAACTAAATCCTCTGGCTTGTTTTGTAAAAATCCAAGCCTATCTGTGGGCTTATGTGAGAAATGCACAAACAACAGTAAGTCTTCCTTGGCTCCAGTCCAAAATAAAATATCAGTTGGAAGGTGACTCTTCATAACTATAGAAATTATTTCCTAATTGTCTGACAAGATATGCACAGAATAAGGCTTAATCCAGCAAGAAATGTAGTAAGTCATTTGAGAAGTACTGAGAATAATTCTTATAGAGATGATCAATATCATCTCCTAAATCATTTTTGTCTTTGGAAATAACGGAGCTAGAGCTTGATGCCAGTGGTGCTACGGGGTCCTGTTGGTATACCAGCAGACACTCTATTACACCTCCAGCTTCCCTAGGATATGTTTTGCTCTAAGTCCACCTTTCTTTTTAATGGTTGTGTTTTTGTAGTGGGCACTGATCATTTTTTATAGCGTGGTGCTGCAAGACAGAGGCAAAAGTGTCTGTAAAAATGAAAAAAAAATAAAGCCAGCATGAGAAGAACGTGCATGGAGGCAAGAAGAAAATGACGCTAAGACATTCCTCAAAATTATGAAAACGAGAAAAAACATCCAATGGGCCCATGAACAATAAACTATATTTTAAGGTATGTTTTACATACCGAGAGCAAGTGGTAGTGTAGAGATCTTTTTGTCTGTTGTGGGACATCTTATTCCACATGTACATCTCTATCTCTACATCTCTACCTGTAGAACCATTACAGTCTAGATAGCTAGTAACTAGGTTGGCATTGGACAAGTGTCAATGATTTCAGTGCGAATAACTTATTTTTTTTCAGAGTCTTCATGATATAACCCAGAACTTCATGGTTATATTTGTGATTTTTTTTTTTTTTTTTTATAAAAAGCATTTTCATGAAGATGAGGATTCTTGCAGAACAAATATGTTTTGGGGAAACAAAGCACTTGTACTAACTGACAACAGTGTTTCAGTAGTTTGCAGAAATAGTCAGAGCTCTTTTTTACTCATTTCACTTATGTCTTGACCAGGTATTGCCCATAAGAATGGGGAAGTGTCACTGCCATTTTTTAATATGTTAGAGTGGTTTCAGATGGCTAGAAAAAGCTGCTAAGGCATTTCCCATGCAAGATGGCATTCAGAGCTCTGAAGCATTGTGAAAACAGCAAATTGGTTTGTGCAGTTTCCATTTGCTCTTTTCACTCCCTAGAAGTATCCCCTTTACAGTTTAGGCCTCAATACCCACAGAGTTATTTATCACAAAACAAGTGTAACTCCCTGTTTTAGTAGGCGTTTCCAAAAGGTCAAGAGTTATTTACTCTAAAAAATGTATTAAAATTTAAATGTAAATAATGGGGTACATTTTTTAGATGGTGCATCCTTCCATTCTATGAATTATATGAGTGTTACTATCAGTTGAATTTTTTGGAGAGAGAGCTGGATTAACCCTGAAATTAACTCAAACCTCCTTAGGCAAGATACAGAGTACTATGATATAAGTGAGTCAAAATGTTTTTTTTAATAGTGCAATTGATGTTCTCTGATATAGTTTTAATCACCAGGGTTCCCCATAAGCCATAACCTGTATTACAAAGTGATATTTGTTATTCTAAAGTATTGACAGATACACATTCCCTGGGTGTGTAGGGAGAGAGAGCTCTTGGATCCCCTGTCCCTGTGATCTCGTGTGTTCACTGCGTGGTTGTTGCCTTCAAGATAGTTGATAGTCCCTGGCAGATATTTTAGAGTTCATGTCTCCAAGCTAAGCAAGACTGAAAGTTAGAAAATGGCTTTATTGCACGATCTACCTTCTGATATTTGTAATCTCGTGTTTGTAGCTGATTTATGCTGTCATATGAGTGGGTGCCATCCACCTTTCTCGGCTTTGCAAGTAATACTGTTACTGTTGAAGGTCAAATTCAGCCCAAAAAAGGAGTCTATGAAACTTCCCAAGAATACCTAGAGTTTAATACCAAAAGCCTAATTTAAAGAAAACATTTTTTTTCATATTAAAAAACATGGGATGACATTTATCACAGAAATGAACCGAATCTTTCTCACATTTGTACTAACAGAAAAATGGATTTACAGTGTTAGCACTAAATAAAACAACAGAAAAGGAAAAGAACAAGGGGAAACTAGTAGACAGTATGTCTTTCTTTAAAGAATAAAACAGTAAGGGGAAATGTCCAAGAAGGATGTACAGCTCTCCTTTTTCACTGGAGGAAAATCTGGATAGTCAGCGTTTCTGTTCTGGAGTGTGACAGGTGAAAACCCCAGAAGTGCTCATGGAAAGAGAGTCTCAGTCACGTTAATGAACAATACCTGTTTGGGATGTTCTCTAGGGATCTGAGATGACATGACAGAAATGCTGAAAGAAAAATCTGAAGGAAGAATTAGGAATAACGGCATTGACATCTTGTTTTATGCTTTATCTCTTAGTAGCTCAATTTGCCGTTTTCTTAGCAGATCCTTAACATTTTACTTTACTAGGTGGAACTTACTGTCATCATTATTCTTGTCCAGTAAAAGCAATAGCAATCTATCAGATGCAGGTTAGTTAGCTAATCTACTTACAGGGCAAATTTTCAGAGTATTGGTGATCCCAGTGAAGGACAGCTATTCCACCAGCTGTCAGTGAAAGACAGCTGATGACTTAAATAACAGGCAAATACAGGCCAGTGAGCCTCACCTCCATCCCTGGAAAAGTGATGGAGCAGCTCATCTGGCTCTTGTCTCTAAGCATGTGGAGGACAAGAAGGTCCTTTGGAGTAATCAGCATGGATTCACCAAGGGGAAATCATCTTAACCAACCTGATAGCCTTGTGTGATGGACTGTGTAGATGAAGGGAGAGCAGTGGATGTCATCTATCACGACTTCAGCAAGGCTTTTGACACCGTCCCTCACAGCATCCTCTTGGGCAAGCTCAAGACGTGTGGTTTAGATGAGTGGACAGTGAGGTGGATTGGGAGTTGCCTGGATGGCAGAGCTCAGAGGGTGGTGATCAGCGGAGTCTAGTTGGAGTCTAGTTGGAGGCCTCAAGCTAGCAGTGTCCCCCAGGGGTTAGTCCTCGGTCCAGTCCTGTTCAATTTATTCATCAGTGACCTGGATGAAGGCACAGAGTGCTCCCTCAGCAAGTTTG
>JAWLRI010000885.1:1812068-1859354 GCA_034781795.1 Crypturellus tataupa
GCAGGTCGAGGGAGGTGATTCTACCCCTCTACTCAGCCCTGGTGAGGCCACATCTGGAGCACTGTGTCCAGTTCTGGTACAAGAGATATGTGAAACTACTGGAGAGAGTCCAGCACAGGGCTACAAGGATGGTCAGGTGCCTGGAACACCTGCCCTATGAGAAAAGTCTGAGAGAGCTGGGCCTGTTCAGTCTGAAGAAAAGAAGGCTGAGAGGGGACCTGGTCAGTGTATATAAAAACCTCAAGGGAGGTGGGATGCCGGATGGGGCCAGCCTCTTTTCAGTTGTGGTTAGAGGAAGAGGCCACAAACTGAAGCATCAAAAGTTCCACAGGAACTTAATTTCCTGACAGTGAGGGTGACAGAGCACTGGAACAGGTTGCCAAGAGAGGTTGTGAGATCTCTGGAGATCTTCAAAATCTGCTTGGACGCAATGCTGTGTAAGGTGCTGTATGTGACCTGCGTGTGCCGAGGGGTTGGACTAGATGACCTCTAAATGTCCCTTCCAACCTTAATGATTCTACGATTCTATGACTTAAAACAATCATACACTCTTCTTCTTCCAGAGCTCACCTTGACCTTGCTGACTTACTAAGCAACAATGGGAAATGATAGGAAATCAGCTTTGTCTACAAAAGTCCATGTAAGCACAAACCATGGTTAAAACAATATTTGAAGACTACTGCCCAGGTTGCAATTTTCTGGTGAGAGAGTTAATGCCAAGTTAGCTACCAGTAATAGGGAACTGTGTGTCATTAACATCTTCTCTGTGGTTCCTGAATAGGAAGCCATCATTTGGCATTCTTAGGTAACAGGTGGTCTGATTCACATATCATTCTTTTGAATTCATATACTGTTCTACTTGCAACCCATAAGTTAGGCAGCTACACTAAGACATCTGAATATGTTCCAGCCTCACTAGTTTTACAATCCAGCTTTAGTTATGTTGCAATGAATATCAAGTAGTTCAAAGTCACTGAAGTGAGAAAGGTCAAGAGAGAAAAAAAATAAATAGGCTCATTGAGTTTTTTGCATGAAGCAACCTCCTTGTGACTCAGTTTTGTATTTGGAAATATATTTATTACTGTTTTCTTACCAAGGTGTATGCTAAAAGTAGTTCTGCCTATCTCTAGGTTTGCTCAACTTCTTTTTTGTTGTTGCTATAAGGTTATTACTTAGCTTCTTATAAGTCAGAAGTTCTTCAGGTCTTCATGTTGAAATTATTCATAAGTGTCTGCAGCAGGGTAAAATTTTTGGAGGAAATCTAGTGAAAACATTTAATTTTGCATAAGCTCTGTGCAATATTAGCAGAAGGTAGCCAAGAAATCTTTTGCTCTACAGATATTTCAGTATCTGACTTTAAAGGAATTCCCCTGCAATTACTGATAACTTACCCACAAAATCAACTTCTCATTTAATGCAGATGATAGAAGTCCATGTGCTGGGTAAAAATACTCCAGTTCCTCAAATTCACATGGCATAATGCTGCCAAGCACTGGGACTCCTATCCTTTTAGCTGTTATAGCAAACTAGAAATGAGACACACAGTAATACATTAAGAACCTAAGAAAGATTGCAATGGAAGCTAGGAAACTTACAACATGCGTATATACACGACAATACTTTCTGTATATGTCAAACATACTATTTCCAGGGTGATAGTATTTTTTGTTGCTAATTTTATGGCAATCCTTATTTGGAGATACAAGTGTTGGGGGGGAAGGCATCAAGGTATAAAGCCTTGAGCAGAACTGGCCAAACTTAAGCAGTTCAAGGATGGTTTCCACAGTGTATGTCATCCCACAGAAGTGGGCAGAAATGTGCCTCCACATTTTTGTTTTAGGACAAAAATAATGGAGTCTTCTGTGGCTCATTGGTGTACCCATCCTGATGTATAGTGAAGTGGAGTATTTCCAAATATCTCCTGACTATAAATGCTTAGAGATCTTATTCTGTTTCTCTCTCCAAGGGCTGTGGTGAACATCCTGTAGCTATCAACCAGAAGAAGATTTCACACAGGGAGAAATGCTAACAGTCTCTGTCATAGCGCTCAGTCTAAGACAACCCCTTCTGCTCCTACTCGGCAGCCCAACTTCCATACTTTTGCACTGTTGCCTTAGTATCTGTGTCTGTAGATGGCAAGCTTATTAGCTTGGAGATGATCTGGAAGAAATATGCATATTGGGCACAGAAGTAAACAGACTGGCCAACATTTCTGAACATCATCTGCCGCATGGCAAAACCTCTGAGTACCCAAGAGCCACCAGATATGAAGCAAAATCCAAAAGAGTTGGTTAGTATTCAAGCATCACTTTGAAAATATATTTGGTAACATATTCAAGAAGTTTTAAGGATCAGGTTAAAAATTATTTCATCGGTGACTGTTTTATTTGATCTGCTGCAAGTGTCTCATTTTACTTTTATGATTTCTAATGCATTTTTTAAAAATCAGATTTAGATATACATATATCAGTATCTCAGTATATTTGTCCCGAAATGTTACATGATCCCATGGGGTAAAATACACAGTAGAGGAAAAAAGAGAAGAATGGAGAGAGAGAGAGAAGTGACATTTGTTTTGTTAGATTAAAACTTTTGTCCGTTGAGACTACTTAACTTATTTATCTTTTAAGTGAGAGAAAAAAATTCCCACTAGATAGACTGAAAATTTGACAAAGGTCTGAGAAATTGGATCTTCTCAGGCTTTGTCTGTAGGTGGGTAAAGTCATAACAGTTCTGTTTTTCTTGGTTTACTTTACATGAGAAAACCGGGTAAGAATGCCTTACTGTGCATAATTGTGAGGATGTTCATTTCTTTGAGTCTTTTTGCACTGTATCTCAGTCAACTAAAAGGTCAGTTGAGTTATTTTTCCCTCACTCACATCCTATACTAAAGAGAAAAAAACAATACCAAAACATGTAGACAGGTTTTTCAGATTTCAGTGAAAATAACAAATGTTACCCACCAAAACAGCTTCCACCCATAGCAAGGGTGACATAACCACTGGGTGACTGAGATTTTCCTTCCAAGAGGCAGAGCTTTATCTCCGTCACAGAACCATGCAGTCCTTCTCTTAGCAGAAACAATTGTCATGGTTTCGCTGTAAAACATCCTCTGCTTTGGAACTGAAAGGAAGCCTTTGATCTACCTGCAGCTACCAAGGTATTGTGCAGATGATGAAGTATCTTGACTTCAAAAGTCACTAAGCTCAGCATTTGTTTGTTTGGTGTGGAGCACACAGAAACTTTGGTTACATAGTATTTTGGCGAGATGTATGTTTTGAATTCCCTGCATATTGCCTGATCAGTGCACTGGGAAGACCACCAATGTTTTGGGTGGGCTCTGGAACAGAACCTTATTTCCCAATATATTTAAATTCAGGGTATGAAATCCCTGTAAGAAAACCACAAAAGCCATGGAGTTTACAGACAAATTAGAGTCCCTTCTCAGTGGCTTATATGTATAACCTATAATGTAATACTAGGCAGGCAAATACAGTTTCACAGGGACTTTATTTCTTTCCCAAATCAGGGAAAATTCATACATTTGCCTTATTACAGATAGGCATAGGCCCAGCACCATATTGCTCTAAATTTCATCAAATATTCAAACTGCCTGGAATTCTGCTCATTCTCAAGTATCACTAGAGCACAACACAGAAGGTTTCAACTGTCTCTTCCTTTATGTGCACAGCAGACTTGTAATCTAGTAACAAGCATGGACATCCGTACCCTCTTTAACTCATCAGTATATGTCCCAAGGCAGATGTCAAAGCAGACAGTAATCTGGGTAGAGATGGCTGCAGTTCATCCATAGCGTAGGGCTACGATGTCTCATAGAGGCTTCAGGTGGGACTTGAGAGGTGTCTGCCAAGAGAACCGTATGGATGGTGCTGCTGCACAGCTCAGGGTAACGTGGGTGAGTTGTGTGAACATGCAGAACACAGGGCATGGATCCTGGGGTGCTTCTGTCTTTGCCCATGCCCGTGTCACACCAAACGCTCTGGCCGCCACGGTGGAAAGACCTTGCAGCTATATGTTGTGAAGCACACGGGTTGCAGTTCCCAGTGACAGTCTGGCTCCAGGGCAGAAGAGAACAATGAATCGCAGAAGAGTCGTAAGGGATACTCAATTTTAATAACAAAATAGAAGTTCAGTGCTCTGGAAGAAAAACCTAACTCTAATTGTGGTTGCACAGTGCACTTGAATTCTGATCCAGGATTATTAAGAGCAAAGTGGTGCTAATTCAGGCAGTTGTGGGAAAAGCAAAAAAAAAGAAGAAAAAAATAGTCTACTCATAAGAAAGGTCATTTGACTGTTTTAAAGGGCACCATCACCATTATTTTTTCCCAAAATTGCTGCATGCGGCAGCTTCTATTTCAGTGTGACAGGCTCCCTGCCTCATCAGGCACCTTTGGGTCCTGGAGGGTATTGCAGCACTGTGTTCCTTTGCTCCAGGGCAGGGCGTCTCTCAGAAGCAGCATTCCAATTGCTGCCCAGCTTTTACTAATTGAGCTCTGCGCACAAGCCCTTTGGTTTGAAGGGCTAATGTTGTGGCTGGTTACATTGTCTACAGGAATGCAGGGCTGCTGTGCCTTACCAGTGCTTCTCAAGAGACCTATTAACTACTTTTTAATATTTCGACCTCTGACCTGTGTGTCAATGTGCTGTTATAATTGGAAAAGTCACTCTTCCTTTCTCAGCAGTTTAGCTCCGTGTGTGTTCCAAGCCCTACTCGCTGGCTTTATTGACACACAAAACAAGCTGATTGCCTCTCCTCTTGCCGGATACTATTACTGCCAATTTGCAGGCATGCAATCTTCAGGCTTCACAGGGATGCACAAGCCAGAAAAGGACGTAGGTTGGATTTTCTATCCAAGGTTGAGGCTGCGAGACTGACAGGTAACGAAATGAAGGGGAAGGAATACATTCTTTTGATTGAAAATATGTGCAAGTCCAAAAGTCCTGTCAGCAGGGGCTGGCAGATTGCTTTCCTCAGTTCTCCCTCAGGCAATGGAGATCATTTTTTTCCCCATTTTTCCCCTTATCTGGTTTTCCCTCAGTTATTGAAGTCTAGAGTTGACACTCTCTCTCTTTTTTTTGTCTTTTTTTTGTCTTTTTTTGCTTCCCAACTTTCCTCACAAAAACCTGAACAGGAAGTGCCCCTGGACCTACAGTTAGGACATATTACTTTATTCTGAAGCAAGGCCAGAGGTAGCAAACTGTTTTAGAGCATTCAGTTTTAACTTTCAGTTGTTTGGAATAAACATTCTTATCTCGAAAAAAAATAACAATTTTAAATATTTTAAAAAGATGTGTTAAATAAGAAGAAACTCAATTGATATAAAAAGTTCACACATCCCTAGAAATCCTCATCCTCATATGTCTTCGGATTTGTTAATAGTATTTTTTTATAATTCTTTTTTTTCAGGATGAGCATGGGATTATTTCATTGTCAGTTCAAGTCTTTCAGCAGCAGAGGGAAAGTTGAGTGTTGAGTGAAGGGAGATGATAAAAGCCTGAAGCTAGGACTGGGATAAGGTCCTGCCATCCCAGGGGAAATCAGGGCTAGAATGAAAGGGAAGGAGTGGAGGAGACTGTTGCATAGTCAGGTTTGTTGCTTCTTCTATTGCTTAGGAGAAGAAAACCATAACAGCAGTAACTCATAGACTGTTTTGCACCAACAGAAGTTGCCACCCAACATGCCTCTGCACCTCCATCAACGGCCACTGCAGCACAACTATCTTTTCAGGACTCTGTTAGGGCAAAAGTAGGCATAAAACTACCCCAAGGTCCTGTCTTCTCTTTCTACATCTAAAATCAAGCTGTCCTGCTTTGCTGGAAATAGCTGGAATCACATCAGGAATAAATCAAAACAGTACAACTGTCCTTATTGAATAGCTCTTACAGGCAATCACTCCCCATCTCATTTTAGGGGTAATGTTCTGGGAGTAGCCCCCCATCAACTTACCCTGCCATGTCCCAGCCTGTGACCTTTGTGAGCACCAGGTGTGCCGGTTCATGGATGCACCTGGCTGACATTAATTGGTTTTTGGTTTGGTTTAGGTTTTGATGAGTTAGATGAGCTTCCTGAGACGGCGAGATGGGTTTCCTGAGCTGGCTTGCCACACGGTCAAGTTCACTACTACTAGCTCAGGAAATGAGCTAGTGTACAGGAAGGGATATTCAGGACCAGGGGAAGGAGAACAGGACCACGTCAGCTTCAGCTTATGTGAGTTTAAGCTGTTACAGAACCACACTTTAAGAACTATAGAAGCGGCTATAGAAGAAGGCACACGAGACACACACCTGCATCACAACTATATTGTCTGGCTGTGAATGTAGTCAGATGAATGTTATACCTGAATAAAGATTATTAGGGCAAAGGAAGGCACAATTTTAAGCAATTAGTTTCATGCCACGCTCAGCTACGATGGTAAGAACCTCAGAAAAACACCCTGGGTTTCACTTCCTCCATGCGGTCATGGATTTTCCAGACCAGCTCAGCACCTTTGCGTGCAGCCCATTCAAGGAGTTTGTTGCACTAACATTCCACAACACAGTGAGCTCCCTCAAATCCACGTTCCATTTGTACAAACGATTTGATGTGCTGCTGGTAAGCAATAAGTGAATTCTCGAGCTCCTGTGCCCGTGCAAAAAGGAGCCACATAAGCCCACAATACGAACAGACAAGTACTGGGACTGAGTCATCATAATACAACATCTCTTGTAAAAACATTGCGAATGTAGCCGAATTGCCTGCGGGATAAAGCCATAGTATCTTCTGACTGTACAGTTTGGCAACATTAAAAGAAAATATTCTGATGTCCTGTGGGAATGTGGATGTCTGGTCTCAGATGTGAATGAGTAAAGTGTTAATCAGTCTTTGCATTCTTCTAATGAGGAATAGCCTGTAAGGGCAGCATTTGCTCTTACTGCTTGAGGATTTAGGTAAGTACCTTAAACTCATACATGTACCCAGATCCTGTGTATAGGAGATTTTGTGTGCAAGTACACACATTAGTATAAAGAGTAAATGCATTGGAAAACACTGATATTGATTACGAGGGGCCTTGTTAACTGGAGACACTCAGAAACAGCAACTGTTTATTCTGCAAACCATGAGAAATGGAACTACTAATAAAGAAGGTTAGCGAATTCAAAGCAGCAAGTGCTGATTTTAAAACAAGAGTCTTTTAATTTTTAGAATAATTTATATCTTTGCCAATATTCTGTATGTATGCTAAGTAACTTAATTTGGGGGATGGGATTAAAGTAAGGTAATATGGTATTTTCTGAATGCAGATAAACAAAACAAGAATTATACATAATTTATCTAGTAAAATTTAAAAACAAGTTAAAGGTCTGGTTAGTTTTTAAGCAATATATTTCTGTTGTAGGATCTATTTTTATTTTAATCATTATAGTTAGCACAGAAACTCAGCAAAAATAAAAAAGAGAAACAAATATGTTCAACTTACTGCATTTTAAAATAAGCATTGCATATGCTGCAGCATTTGTCCTGCTCCAAAGGACAAATTAAAAAGGATTATTTTAATCATCAAAAGATAGAATGTTTTGGATCCTGTTCCAACTCCTGGTGTATTGGCTGGGTGTTTGCCTGCTCCCTGTTCTAAACTGTTGTACAACAAAGACAAATAGTCTTTTTTTTTTTCTGAATATATGGAAATCTCATATTTGCTGCTGAGGTGGGTAGCGCATAAGCGAAATCAACAGCTGGAGATACTCCTCACCAGGACGCCGGGCTGCCCACCATGTGTCCCCGCTCTGTTTTGGCAATGCGTCAAGGCTTGAACGGTCAGATAGGGCATTCTCCTCCTCCAGGGGATGAGGCCAGGCTGCAGCCGGCTCTGACTGGAAGCGGTGGCTTCATTGCCAGGTGGAGAAGGCTGAGCAAGGCATTCGGCTCTGTGGCTATGGCCCATTTCCAGGTGGAGGGCACCAAGAAAACGCCCTATAGCTGAAGCCAACTGCCAGGCACTGGCAGCTATCGAGGGAGGGATGCTGCTGGAGAACGGTCTTTTCCTGCTCGCAGTATGGTGCTTCAGTTAAGGGAAGTCAGGCAGGTAGATGTTTCTTGCCTCTGGTAGTGTCATTGGGGCCTGGAAATATCTTTGCTTCTGATCCTACTGGCTGAGCATGTCCACGTGCAGCTGACCATGGTCACTCAGATACCCATTCCCATGTGTTCCCATGTGTCGTAGGTTTTCATCAGCTCTTTCGTTCTCAGCTAGCACTGGAATCCAGGCCACTTTTTGGACCTGCAGGCCCAACCAGGCAAAACTCCATGAGAATGTGTCACCATTACACATGGTTTTCCAAAACCCAAGTCACAAAGGCTCTCCGGACTCCCAGTGACTCCAGTTCTCCCTCACACAGGTATCAATCCTGCCAACTGCCCCACTAAACTTGCAAGTGTCTCTACAACTAGGAGACTGATCTATGCCCGGGGCTTGGGCACAGTGCAGGCAGGGGATGGGATGTGATGAGAAATGTGGTTCTCAGGGCCAGGGTAGCTCCAGCTAGGCATGAATTAACTCATGTCCTTCCAGAGGTTGGGTTGCTGACGTCCCCGCTCCTTCACCTGGAGCAAACCCTAAGAAGTAGGAAACTGGGTTGAGAGACAAGCATTGATCTAGGCACTGAGTCCCAGATGCCTGGGAGCCTTGATTGTGTTTTGTTTTCTCTGCAGTTAGCTGCATTGATGAAATTGCTCTGTAAACAAGGAGAACTCATGCAGTCTATTTTTAGAGACTTATACTCTGATTTGCTCCCAAGTTAAATGCTCCCAAGTAGATTTCCTGATAGAGATGCTGTGCAGTCAAAGAGAAAATTTAGTTGGAAAAAAAAATCAGTCTTTAAAAGTACAGAAATAGAATACTGCACCGCAATGGTGCAGGAGATGATGTGCTAACAAACAAGCAGAAAGAGAGGCACAAAAAAGGTTAAACTGATTTACCGGTTGTCTTACATACTGTTTTTAAAAAGAAAGAAAAAAAACTTGCAATTTGGAGATGTGTCATTTCTGAAGCTCTAGGCCTCAAGCTTAGACAAATATATATATATATTAATCACAAATTAGGGCAAGTTCAGGTGTCATTTTCACTTTCTCTTGCTAGTTTGAAGATTAGCTGGCTAAGCAAAACACTTCTATACCTCTGAGTAACAAAGCAGAATTTGGCTGATCTTCAGGACTGTGGGTGTTCACTGTGGGTTTTAGTGACACATTTCTGAACGTTTTAGGGGGAAATTGTCTTTGTGTGGGATGAACAGAAAGGGTTAAGAACCCACTGCTATCATGTATGATAATATTTTGTCTCTATTCGTTTTTCTCTATACAGCAAAAGGTAGGTAGTTGTTTTGCTTTAGTTTGCTAATGAACTAAGCACTGCCATCTTGTGTCTTTTTTAACAAGCACAAGCATTCTTTAGAATACTTCAAACAGCTGGAATAAAAGGTATCCATGAAGATTTTGCCTAAAGATTACTTATTGCCTCCATTACTTTCCCTCCGTTTGCATCTGTGACCTTTCGGTGTATAGACCTAAAAATATAGCGAAATAAGCTAAATTAAAAGTGTAATATAAAATTGTTATATAAAAATCTACGCTATGTACCTTGAATATGTATTCAGATTTAAATCTTTCATCGTATTTTTTTCTAGGAAGGACAGAGATTAACAGCATCATGTGAACTTCACAAGCTGAGGCCTCTAAGTTCCTCTAAGCAATTCTGAGTGTTTCTCTACACTTTCATTTACTGAGTGCACTCAAAATCTGCTATGTCTGTCTTGTGTGCTTGATAATGGCAGATAATGGCTGCTATGGAAATATCCAAGACTCAAATGTCTTTCTAGCATCTGTTAATTCCAGGTTCTTCTTTGATATTCAGCTAGACAGCAGCTATGAGGCAGGATCTTTTGAAACACTCCAAGTTGAAAACAGGAACCCAAGGCACTTCACTGTCCAGAGAGCTTCACTTGGTTCTCCAGTACAGTGAAAAATGCTAATGCAACCTTAAATAAATCTCCCATTTTGCAAATCATTTCAATATAGCACAGACTAAAGAAGAGAGAAAGAAAAAAAGCAACCTGCTCTGCAGACTCCAGTGTCTAGTGAGGCCAGAGAAATGCCTAAGGAGGAGTGCCAGCATGACACACAACCCACATATACCTACATGCTGGTGCTGTTACAGAAGTCAAAGTGTATTAAAGAGTATCAAGAACACCAACCATAAGCCCAGCACAGGATTTCTTTACTGCAAGAAGCACTAACGATGCAAGATTATCTGCAGAGATGTGGGTAAAAGTATGAGAAAACAGGATTGGTGAGGAGCTACTTCGACATTTCATAACCTAAGAAAAGCTGGATAATTCAGTAGCGTCACAAAAATGTCATTTAGACATAACATTTAGAGTCGAAAAACAGAACAGCTGAGAACTCAAGCTGCTCTAAGTGGTTTCTGCTTGGCCTCATTAGCATGGTCATCTTTAGCAAAGTTGTCAAGGCCAAATTTCTTATTCTAACACACTCTTTTGCCTTTGCAGCATATTAAAGGCCATCATAAAAGTCATCCAGATGGAATGCCACAACAGGAAGCATAAGAGCTTCCCCCCAGCCCTAAAAGTTCATCCTTGTCTCAAAGCTACCCAGACAAGCCGCAGTTAGGACTGGCAAAAAGCAGAGAGCCACCGAGTGCCCTGCAGGCCCCAGCCCACCCACATCAGTGGCTCAAAGAGGCAGTTTCACCCCCCAGGCCCTGGAAGCAGAGGGCTGAGAGCAGCCTTGGCACAGTCCATGTAGCAGCAAGGCAAGCAGGAGCAATCTGAAGTGGGGAGACGGAACCCTCGGTGGCAACTCAGGTGATTTCTAGACCATCACAAGCTACTAAGGCCATTGGTGCAAAAACCTTCTCATTGCCCACAGGCTGGAACAGCAATGGTGTTGTCCAAGGCAACAATAACACTACTTGCCTCTTGCCAGAAATAAAGTGTGTGTCACTGGAGGATGAGGGACTTTTCCTGTGACTCAGTGCCCGAGGGAAAACGTCAGTGACTGGAGTCCCCCTACTCACAACCCCCGAATCCAGGAAGGTGCCCTCACACCTGCACCTTCCACCGCTCGCACGCGCCGTACCCTGGCTCACGCTGCAGATGAGGCAGAGAGAAGAGGTCAACTCCCCATGCTCCCTGGCAATCCTGCTCCCAGCGTTTCCAGAGAATGGAAGGGCTGCATGGTGGCAAATCAGCTCGCTAGAGGAGCTCGCTACAGGGCTTCATCACAGGACTTGTAGTATAATCATGCAATACCTGGAGATTTCCTCTGCTTTTCAGATGTGTGACTGCTCACAGCACAAACACACATGGGCCATTTCAGCCTGGGGTGCCCTCATTCAGCACATTCCTGAAAACAATCTAAAAAGCATCACTAGAATCTCCAGGGATAGTTGTTTCTTCTCCTTTGGTCCACGGGTTCTCCCCACTGTTTCATAAATTTCCTTGTAACTCATATGAGAGATTTGCATGAAGCACGTGCTAGTGCATAAGTATCAAGACATATGGAAAGGGGCACTATTTACTCTCACTACAGTATGGTGATATGGCCATTAGTAAGTCCTGGTGCTCTTTACAGTCTTTTTTCCCCACCCATAAAATGACTTCATTTTTTTTTTAAAGTCAGAGATAGAAACCATTGTGTATGAAGACCTAGAAACTATTAACAGCCTTTTCATGGCTCTGGTGAACAAAATGGAAATATATTGCTTAGCTAGAAAATAATATGAATAGTTTTATTAATGTTTGTGAAACACAGAGGTACTCACATGGCCTGTGAAAACAAATGCTGTATAAACATGCTGTTACTAAATGACCGCGCTACTCTGGGAAATGGCATGGGAGTGGTTTTCCATATTTATTGTGACTCAGTGGTTCCAGGTAAAAAATGCATTTATTTCACAAGTTAAAAAAAAAAAGAGATTATTTCTAACTGTCAGCCCTGTCAACACATCTCTGGAGCGGCAAACCAAGCTCTGTTTCCTTGGCTTGCTGATCAACACCAGCAGCAGCAATGGTACAGACCGAACACTCTTTGCCATTGCTTTCCATCCTATTGCGGAGGACTTCGTGTGAGGGCTCAACTAGGAAATGAAACGATGTACTGAGAAATGCTTAGTCACTACTTCTTTGACAGTGCTATGGGTAATCTCCACATGGATGATATTTTCCTCCCCATTTTGTGCTGTTTGAGCAGAGTCTCTAACATGTTAAAAATGTTAAACATTTGTTTCGATTATTAAAGGCAACTGTGACTAAATTCACATAGGAAGTAAGTAGGTTGGGTATGAAGTACCGTTTCCACTGTCACATTGCAGAATGCAATTGAAGGTATTTAATTACACAATTATTATTTGTCAAAATACCATAAACTATTCATCTTCCCCCTGACCTAAATACCTGTCAAAATGTCACTACTCTTCTAGCTGACTTCTAACTACTGATATTTAGCAGATAATTATGCCTCTTCAAATGCAAAGTGGTTGGGTTTTGTAAAGCATGATGCATGAAACAGCTCTACAAGCTGCTTTTTGCTAGATTGAGCTTCTGAGCTACACTGATATATTGTGATCCTGCTGCATGACTTCTAGTGGTTTCGTGAAAAGCACTGGGAGGGGAAAACAGGGTTGTATTGTATTTCTACTGTGTTTGGATTATGGCCCGTGTGGGCTCAAACACCCCCAGAAGCAAGCTGAAGCTGGCCTTGTGGCTATCTGCACTGCTCTGAGTACGGCTTATGGAAAAGTTCCATTTTGTTTTACACTTGCAATAACATTATGCTTTGTGTGTTATTTTTTGTTAGCTGAAAGACATATGTTTTGACTTTTCCCATCAACGTAGGAGCAATGGCTTGCATTTTAAGTCATGAGACAGAAAAGAAATAACAAAGTCAGAGCTTTCTTTCCAAACTTCACCTACGCAACGTTCTTCTCAACATTTTTTGCTAATTTGCATAATTGATTTTTGCCATTTTTTGACAATTTTGCAAGTTTTAGTTGCCCAAATTTTGCACAAATGTAATAATTGAGGACATAAAAAAATAAAGAACAAAGTAGTTTTCTGTGCCAGGATGATTAAAATTGTAGCTATAACCAAAAAGTACTGATATACATAAAATGTATCAAACATACTATCTTCTTCCCTGATCCATAGAAAATCCAATAAAATCAAGTGGCATAAAAAACTTCTTTACAGAGTGTTCCAACATCCTGACTCTTGATTTCATCATCAGGTGAATTACACACTGCAAGGAACAAGAGAAACTGTCAGAACCTACTGTTAATGATAAAAAGTTATCTTTTTTGCTGGACTTCACATACAGGCTATTTAATAAGTACTAATAGTTTTGAAAACATTGTTTCCCAAATATCAAAGCTGGAATTTCTGGAAAATGAATAACTGCTCAGCAACTCTTTTCACATGCATTAATTTCTGTTACGATTATAAAAACAAGCTCCTCTCTGATACTGAAACATAAAAAAAAATGACAAAATGGCAAAAAAAAAAAGACATGAAATTTTCAGTAGATACAATTCTGTAAATATAATTTATTCAACACTGAAGTAAACTCTGTTGAAATGAAGGAAAAGTCTCTTAAGCATGAACTGGCTGTCATGATTCAATTTCATTTAGCTAAAGAGAACACTTGAAAACTAACGACCCTAAACTAATACTGACTGAGGCTGGGTCCCAGTCTGTCTATCTGAGGATACCTGAGGGGATAGTTTTTACTTCTGGATGTCTCCAGAGGCACCTGCTCTTCTCAGCATTTCCTTTCATGATGGAAAGAGCAAAGGCATGGTGCATTTAAGCATCACAGAATGATGGTTGTCTGTCAGAATGAGAACATCCTGTTGGTGAACTTTCTTATTTTTAATTCTGAGGTATTGATCACTGCAGGATGGGCAAAAATTAAATTAACACTTGGAGACACTCCAGCTCACAGTAAAGATCTGACACAAATATCTCACAGCTTCTTGGAGTATGGACATCATGGTATAATCATCGCTCTTTCTTTGATGTGCACCAATACCAGCTCAGGCTTGTGAACGAGTTTGATATTGTAAAGTTTGAGTGAGTTAATTCAGGAATCATTAGTCGTCCCTCTCTATGTTTAGTAAATGCTGATCACATTGAGGATGCCATCATCTCCAAACAGAGCGGACACCGAACTACTGGTTTAAGAAAAGACAGCGCACTATTTTTGGAAAGGAAAGGTTTTTTTTGAAGAAATCATCCATTTGCAGAATGATGTACACTGAAGGTTATACTCCCTTATTAATCTTTTTTTTTTTTTTTTTTTTTTTTTTTTTGCTCACAGGGTGCCTCTGGATACTGTCTGTGTCTTAGTGACACATCATACTACATGTAGAAGAGTCAGACATAACGGTCATTATCTTGTGGACAACCTCTCGTTTCTCTTGGAAATGATTCAAGGATGAAGTAACAGTTACCACAATGAAAAAAAAAGTCAAACAAACAATACGGTATTATGGCAACTGATTACATCTTGTTCAAAAAAACATTTAGGGTTCTGCTCTGTCTTTTTTTTTTCTTTTTCTTTTTTTTTCACTTACACATATATTTTTCCCCAAACTCTGCCTCCCCAGTCTTCCTGCTGGAATTCTTCTGCAATGCAGAATAGATAAATTAACTGTACAGCACTGATCTAAATGAAATCAAAAATATAGAATATACACTGTTTTCAAGTCTGCTAGTCAAGTAGTACGTTTGACTGTGAAATTAAATATGGTCCTGGGGATTCCTTTTGTGGTCACATAGAGGAGAAGGGTAAATTTCAATGTATAATCTGTAGTCGTCATAGCAGGGCAATCACAAAGTTGGTAATGCACAAACTAACAGTCATCCAAGTGACAAAAGACTGTCATAATCATGCAGTGATCACTCATCATTCATGTAAGTTCTCAGATGATTTTCGATTACTAATTTATCTTTTGTTTATAGTGATAATAATAAGAGAACAAAGAAGCGTTTTTAGGGAACACTAAAAATTTAATTCCACCACAAATGAAATCATGCTTGGAAATATCCAAGCAAATATTAAAATCAAGGCTGACTAATGCTGCCTCATATTATCTGGCCTCAAGAATGCACTCACTTCCAAAAACTCACTTCCAATTGCAAAAATCCTGCAATTTATATACATATTTATAAATAAGTATTTAGTCAAAACTATTTGAGATGGGAAAGAAAAAACTCTATTTGAGAATGCTTAATGAAAAAAATGTTCATTTAGATACTCCATTTCTTTACAGTCAAGGCAGCTCTAGTTAAATGCTTCCACTGATTACAAGGCAGTATGGCATGAAGCAAGAGTCAATTTTCTACGCAAGTAAATCCCAAACCAGAAGGCAAATAGAACTAAATGATCCTGAAAGCTGTAGACTCTGGGCCAAAGGACTGTGAAACTCAAGCATCATAATCTTGCCCTGAATTACACCAAGTTGCAGATTTTGCTGTCTTCAGTTTCCAGTCATATTGAAAGTGTATTTTTGTGTCAGGAGAACTCCAGGTGACATGTGCATGGCTCATGGTTTCAGGGTCTAGACTCAGAGGTAGACACAGCCCTAGACCCACACTTGCTGAAGAAAAGTAATTTATGGTTGCTGTTGCCTCTACTGCAGGAGTCACCACCCACCAGATGCGTTCCATCTGTTGGTGCTTGCACATTGGTAGACAAGCGAGAATTTGTACCTTTACCCCTATCCACGTAGCATAATAAAGTTCTTCATATTTCCCATAAAAAATTAAATTTTGTCATTGGAATTTAAAAATTTATGTTTCGGGTCTGTCTCTCTCTGGAGTTGTTTCTGTAAAAAAATAAAAATAAAAATAAAAATAAAAATAAAAATAAAAATAAAAATAAAATAATAATAGCAACAACAGTAATGTGCAGCATATGGTCCTGAGACTTTCTTTATGCTTTTAATTTTGACCTGACTATTGGAAGTTGGTAATGCAGGTAAAAGCAGCCTTCTTTAATACTGTACAAACAATAAGGAGGGACATGGGTAGGGGAGAAGTCAAGGCAAGGTAGGACAAGGCAGACAGAGAGGAGCTGAGAGGAAAAGAGGAAAAAAGGGAGAAAAAGAAAAAAGAGCAAAAGGGAAAAGAAGAAGGTAGGAAAAAGGAGAAAAGAAAAAAAGGAAAAAATAAAAATAGGGAATTTTTAAATCAGTTTTGAATGGCACTAGCTTAAAAATAATAAATTATTTGAATGCCTTTTTTTTTCATTTGTGTTTAAATCAAATTTCACTTACAGCAGCAGATTTCTGTGTTGCTAATATTTTACTGCAGGGTTTGCCACTAAACCAAGGGCAGCTTTCCAGCAGACCCCTCACTCTGCCACAAATTGCACAACAACACAGGCAAACATAAATAATGCATCTGGAAATACATGACACATTTAAAACCTGCAATCAAAGAGAGCACAATGGGGAGCCAAGAACTCTGGTACAGGATCTACTGCATTTATATAGCATGTACCCTTTGCCCTTGCATACAATCTGCCCGGTACATGCTGGAAAACCTCACTGGGCCGACGCTTCATTCCTGATTGTCCTCGGCAGGGATCCAGTTTTAACCATGCTGGCTTCATTCAGAGAGATGACTGAGGGAATGAGGGAAGATGGACAAATTCATCCATTGGTCTGAAGGCCAAGAACATCTGCTGGAGTCACAGAGTTGCTGGTTGGCTGAGTTCACATAAAGGAAGCCCCGCTGGGACTTGGTACCCAGCTCTTTCTAGTTTTGAGGGTTGCCCTTGAAGACCGCAGCACGCTGCTACCTAGGGCAACAGAAAGTCAAACCGACCAAGAAATGCTGCAGTCTCATTAGCACAGTGTGACAGAGCCCGAGAGCTCGTGGCTAAATATGAAATACATGCTAAAATGTGGAACTATTTAAGAAATCCGCAGGGTCACACGCAGCCCAAAAGCTGAGCTCAATCCACTAAATTGAAGGTTTCAAATGTGCAGAGATTGCTAGTGCATCCATTTGGGAAGATGTGAGCACGGATATTGAAGTGACAGCAGTACAGCACAGCAGATAGACAGAGTTGCAGCTTTTCTCTTGAAGTAACAGGATCCCAAAAGCCTGAAAACCAAGAATAAAAAGGAAGACATAGTCTGTGTTAGGTAATCTTAAAAGATTGTGTCTTTAATGACAGTTCCTTATCCCTAAGGAACTTGGGATATCCCTAAGGATTACTTGCTAAACACTTGATATGATGATATTTAGTAAGGGTATAATGCCAGTTACATTCATGTTGTTATCTTTTGAAAACGAGTTGGATTGAGATAACTTGCTCTTCCACTTATTTCCGTTTGAAATAATGCATAGGAATATTTTTCTTTTCAAATTCTAATCAACCTAATGTTAAAAAACAATACATTAAACGATTCAACTGAAAAGCTACAGCCTGTGACCCTGTACCAAACCTTACAACTGAATTTAGCTCCTCTCTCTGATGACTAAGAGGTTGCAATAAGCCTTGTCCTTGTGGTATAACTACAGTTTCCTAGCAGTCTGCTGTATCTGAGTCATCACAAACACTAGGCAATAGATGAGTAAAAACTCTCTCCCTTCATTTTGTAATTCTCATATCGGAACATGAGGCACAGAACCTTTTAAAGTTGGTTCCCTGGTCCAAAGCCTGTTTAAATAATTGCAAGTATTTCTGCTGATTTACTTGGTTTTGGATTGGACCTATCACTTTTTTCATATTTAATAATGAAGGTTAAATACTGTCTCCTTCCATTACTAGCCTCAAAATATAGCAAAAAGTTATCATTATAATTACTTGTGGATTGGAATTCAGGAACCCAATTAGCATAGGCACTGTAGGAAATAAATATGCAGTTATATATAGTAGGAGTCTGATCCTGTAGAAATGTTGTGACGTGTTCAACTGAAAGCTACTTCTTCATGTGTACAAGTGCTGCTTTAATTTACATTTTATGCATGTATTCTTAAATCTATTAATCAAAGAATAACATCATGTTTAGCTGACTCAGTTACAACCTTTACCAGTTAATTTGGTATGGTTTACAAGCAGTACAAATGTCAAAACTGTGATAAGCTTTTTTGACTTTGCATTTGACTAGCTGTTGACCAGCTTTGCCACCTGCTGTCATTCAAACTTGGACTCTTAAATTAAGAGAGTGAATTTCAGGAAATCAGAGTTATGGGCCATTATTAAACGTATAGCTTCTCCCTGTGCCTTCTGTAGAAGTGGAACTACTTTTAGTTGAATGAAAAGATTGAAGAGACATTTGTTAAGAGTTTTCAAATGTTTTTATATAATATACAATCAGGAGCTATCACTTTGTTCACAGACATATATTGTCATCAAATCTTTGTTCTCATGCTGTGACGGTGCAGCTATACTGAGTTGCGTAGTGAGTTTTAGAAGTGCAGTTATGAATCCTCTTACACATTTCTTTTGGGAGAAGTGCAGAGATAGATAGGCAATACTGATACTGCCCATCTTTTGCATATTTGCGACTTATTTAACAAACATATAGGGAAGCAATCTTAGTTTACTGAGTTCCTGGTTACATATTTAAAAAGTGAGACATGAATTCAACAGCAAATTTTAAAGCAACCATTCATTTTATTTCTAAGAGGTCTCATAAGAAGTACAGTCTTAAATCCTGAAACATAATGAAGTAACACTATGTTTTGCCTGGTCAGAACTCAGTAATGACTTCAGCATATAATTCATATTATTTAAGTCATATGCGACATCTATATTTTAAGCAGTAAATCAGCTCTCTCAGACTGTATCAACATTGTGTTGTATAACCTTGTGGCAGGAATAGAAGCAGTTTTTGTTTGAAGCTACCATTTAAATTTCAGCAGAGAATGAGAAAGTAGTAATTTATCCGTGGAAATAAGATGTTTCTGAATATTACAAAATAACCATTATTTATGGTTAACTGTATCAAGAACCTTTACTAAACTTGATGTGAACTTGTACAGTTCTTCCAAAGACTGTTTTTAGTCAATCTTGTATGACAGTCATAGCCATAATCTGGGGAAAGTAGTATAACTGGACACCAGTATTTAGTACTAGTAGGATAAGATCTGTCTCTGACTATTTGTCAGTAATGTTTATAATGCTTAAATAATGAGTGACTGCAATGAAGACATTGATCGCATTCTTGAGAAATGAGCGTTTTGAACTGTAACACACTGAACTGCAGAGCCTACTGGCAGCCTCCTAAACAAGGAATCACGTGAATATTAAAGAAGAGCATTAAATGGTGGTGATTGATAAAGACACTCCACGCAAGTCAAAAACATACAATATCCTCATCAACACTGCCTTCTATCCAAAATAAAGTCCAAATCTTATTAAACAACACAAATGAATTGAATCTTAGGTCAAGATCTTTATCTTTTCATAGACAGTGGCAGATAAAGATCTGCAGAGTCAATGCAGGTGGCTGTTAACCGGAATAGATGCATTTTGAGTGTGACATGTCTATGTGCAAGTGCGTGTTTTTCCAGGGCCTAGATTCAAAAAAAAAAAAAAAAAAAGAAAGAAAGAAAAGCCAGTTGCACTTAAGAATTAAGTCAATGATATAAGGAAAGATAAGTTCCTGTAAAAAAAAGATTACATCAGGCTTTCATTTTTAACATGACCATGATTTCATCACTCTGTGGTTGGCCAGACAGATCGCCAACATTTCAGGTAATTAACACTGTTTTTGTCACTTCGTGAAATTGTTTGCAAATCTATATTTACATAATTGCTGCTCCAAACTGCAACAGAATCTGGCACAGGCATGCGTCAGAGCAGGCTGTTTTTAGACCCATTCATTGTCTGACCTCTGGCTGTAGTGAAACACAAGGTTTTACCTTCATCATCTTAATTAGTTGACCCACGTTGTGTTTTTCTACAAGCTTGAAAACAATTAGCTACTGTTTCCCAGTAACCAATATTTAACTTTAGAACTGACACACACATTGCAAAAGAGATTTCATTCTAAGCTTCAGAATAGTATTTATTTCAACGTGTATCTGTTCTCTACACTCACTGATAATAGCAAACTGGTATCTACACAAAGTCAATGAACTAAGCCAATATATTTAATGCTGGCCCTACTATAATCTGCCTGTGTGGCATTAAATCAAGGATCAAGGTATTACTTAGGTGCTCAGACTTACTTTTACTTGAATAATGACTATATTTTTATTTTATTTATTTATTTTATTTTTATTTTATATTTATATTTTTATTCGAAGAAAGACACTGGACAGTGAGGACAGTGAGTATTTATGGTATTGAGCCTGATCCCTCTCAAGATCTGCAGAGAAGTGCTCTGAAGCTCTGGACCCACCTTGAGCCCACCAACATGGAAACCCAACCTTGGAAAGATCAAAGTCATCTTATCTAGGAAACTGGATGTAGAGCTTCCTGCTACAAATGTGAGCTACTCATTTTTCTGTTTGAAAGCCTATTGTGAATGCTGAAATCATGTTCTTCTTACAACCCTAATGCTTCCTTGAAAGCAGCAACAGAAAGGAGATACGAGCCTGTGGCTACTGCTTTCTATGTGCATGAAATACTGAGCTGTGAGAGCACAGGGACATCTGAAAACAGGCCCTGTCAGAAGGAAAAAAAAAAAAGCATGCCTTCAGTCTCTAGGGGTAGTACAATAGGTAACAGTCACCTGGGATCAAATTTAACCCACTCCTATGGGTTTGCATTGATGGGCCACTTGTGTTTGTGAACGTATATCACGCTCTCAGAAATCCTCGACAGTCTTTCCACTGGAAGCGACAGGAGATACACAGAATCCTTTGGTAAATAATTAGTTTTGAGTTGCTGCTTCATTTTTGAGCTGCTTGTTGCAGATTTGCCTTTACCAAACACGCTTTTTAAGACACGCAGAACCCCTGGCTGCTAGCAGCAAAGCAAGATGTTTATAGGCATTTCTGCCCTGTCTCATCCCTTCGCCACCACCCTTGCACTTCTTTTTCAGGCACTCCTGGAATGTCTGAAGTGACCACAGATTATCAGAGCCGGCACAGCCTGTTTGCTCTGCTCCTCTCACCATACAGAAAATATATATGATGAGATCCAGGCGTGCGGCGAAGCACTAAGTATACGAGTAGTTGTCAAGTTGCTATTAAACATTTTCTCCATCACCAGCTGCGAGATGATGAAAGGCCATGAGGGGGCAAACGGCCCATCTGTTTATTTGTTCAACGTGTTCAGTATGTCAGCTGCTCAGAGAGCTTTCTCAGACCACTTAAGCAATGGTCAGCCCACTTCCCGAAACTAACCCCGTGTCAGGGTGATGCAGGCACGTATCAGAAATTTGTTTTAGAAAACGGACCGAGTAAACAATTACAGTTGAGTATAAATTACAGAGCTGCTTCTCTTTGAAGCCTTATCGTTCCTCTCGTGTTTTCTTCTCTCTGTTTTCTTCTGGGAGGGACAGGGGAGAGGAGCTGGTAAGGCCAAGGAAAGGGTCATCTATTTGAAGGGGCATGAATCAGCCATGCATGGACCCTCTAATAAAGGCACCTCGGGTTAAAAAAAAAAAATGTAAGTTTTAGACGCTTTTTTTTTTGTAAAAAGTCACATTAAATTCCTCACTCTACTGATAGATGTGTAGCTACTTCTCATGGAAAATAGGAGATTAAAAAGGAAAGAAAAAAATTATCAACACAAGACTAAATACAAATACATACTTAGAAGGTATCGATATATAATCCATCACTAAAGGTTCATCTGTGTAGCCCACACATAGACACTGAGAGGTATTTGATGCTCCTGCCAGGACTCCATCTGCTGGTCCACAACTTTGAGTCCTACCTCCCAGTCCTGCTTGGGTGTCTCAGACACCACAGGGCATCTATGTTTAGGCAGCTGAATCTCTAAGCCACAAGCGTTTGGTGTTCAGGCCCAGACTGTAGACACCTAAATATATTTTCTAAAAGTGTCTCCATCCGAGCCAGGTGTCTGAGCTCCCGTTATAGTTGATGGAGACACTCATCTCCTCTCAATACGGGCAGGAGGGTCTGGAGAGCTATCCCACGCTCTCTCAAACAAGCCCTTCTCAGACATTTGGTCCTCTTCGCTCCCTGGTTTGCCAGAGCCAGGTTGCCAGTCTGTGGTCAAGGAGAAGAACTGGTCATGAAGGCTGGTGGCATGTGCAGAATTCTCTTAAATGTACCCTAACTGGACATCTCACATTAGCTGACAAATGCAGCCGTGCTGGTTTGCTGTACCAGGTGCTAAAAGATGATAAATGCATACCATTAAGTGTACACAAAAACAAAATGTTAAGTAGTTAAGGGGAATGGCTTTTTCCTTGTTTTACTTACAAGATAATTAGTTTATATGGTTCATATGTCAATGTAGCCACCTGAAATATGTGTGAATGCTAATGTTCAGCTCCTGCATAGGGTGAATCTTTTCATCATTTCTGGTAAATTTAATACACTTGGCACATAATTTGACAATATTCCTAATACTTGTTTACTTATTCTGTTTTCATTTTCTCCCTTTTTTTTTTTTTAATAAGGTTGCTTTTAATGAAAAAATTGCAAATGTTATCTTATAATGGGAGCAGGAAAATTGTTTTTGTTTTTGTATTTTTCCACTGCATTTGAAAAAACTTCTTAAACTTCACATTTGAAAGGACATTATCCACAGAAGAAAATAGTTAATGATGAAATTTTTAAGAAACCAACATAAAATATTATTCCAATTGGACTCAGACTACTCTGCAAGCCCTGTGGGCTCTAAATCTATTACAAATAGGTGTTACCATTAACATTTCCATTAAGATACGCTTTCGGTAGCATGTTAAAAAAAAAAAATGCAAATGGGGGGACAAACAGCCAAAATCAATTTCAGAATACAATTGAACCAAAGTTTGTTAAAAAAAAAACTCTTTTGACATGCATTCAACTTCATTCGAAACTATGTCTATGCATAGACACCCACGACCACTAAATGGACTGCTTTAGCTTTTAATTCCTACCATGAAATAATCTAGTCTATTACAAGACATTGTTTTAAGCTATGAATATTTTAAAACTTGAGCTCTTGGCCATGAGCAGAGCATCCCTAACTGAGGTCAGGCAGGTAGGGAAGGAGAACCAGGCTGTCAAGGTCAATGCCAAGCCAGAGCACCCACGTCCTGCTTCAGTACTGGGCTGCACACAGGCTCTGAAAAAAATGTTGCAAAATATTTTATTTTGTATTCTAGCTTGAAGAAGCATGTATAAGAGTACATAGGCACTGCATATACATTGTAATATATGATATTGAATACCTAGGAAATTAATAATTATTTTGATATTACTTCTGTTTTAGAATAAGTTCTCCAGAATTGACTATTTCAGTATTTTTTTCTGAGTACCATGTACAGAGTTTAATCAGACAAATATAGATGAATTGGCATTAACCTGGAGAGGGAGATTCCAGTCTGCATGTTTTGTTTCTCTTATGGCACCTGTCTGCACTGAATTTCTGACAAATTTGTTAAAAATATAAAAAATCTTACAATAAGTTTGCTCAGAATTACTAACTACAGGCTAGCTAGGTTTGCATGTCTTCCAGCATGCAGATGCAATTGCAGAGAGTTAGATGTGGCTACATAGTCAGACTGGCTTCTTCCCAATCAGTAGCCGAGTCTCTATTCCTTTCTAAAAATACTGTTAACTATTTATTTGAATTAAATATTTTTTTTTTTACTCGTGCTTAATACTATGAGGGAAAAAAAAGAAACGGAAAGTGAGTAGAAAAAGCTTTTAAGGAAACAGTATCTGAGTAGTCCCAGCAATGTTTTACACATTAAAAATACAGCTTTATGAATTTAAAAAAAAAAAAAAGACAAAAAAACATATTCAAAGCACCTCTGCTAATGGTTGGTTGCCTGGTTTGAGGCAGCTTAACCTTAAGGTGTGGCAGGCTCTGGAAACTTACTGTGACTCACTGAGTAATAACCAGCTACAACATAAAGCATCAGCCCACACACAATTTTCCAACCTCATTCTGTAAATCTTTCACTTGAAAAGAAAAATAAAACAATTATTTAGTGTGTTTTTAATCTTTGTGACAAAAAGTAATATACTTAAGGAATATTATTTCTTGAAAACATATTACAGTATCAGATAAAATGGAAAACATCTTTGAAAAGCTTGTTTTAAACTTTACAATTCATTTCTTCATCTAAGATTTATCTTAAAGTGAAGTATAGCTTTTGTGATATAACATGGAAAAATAAACTTGCAATAACTATGAAATTATTAATAGTGACAATAAAGCCAGAATAGGACACAGAGAACTCTACACTCAAAAAAATAAAGAAAATATAACATATAGTATGTTCCAGACAGACAGAATAAGGATTATGTTAAACCCTCAAGTGAATAATCTTTGTTCAAAAAAAGATTTCTGATTATTAGAGAGCCAAAGAAGAATGACGAGAGTCTTTCATGGCTTCACCTCCTCTAAGGGTCCTTTTCCCAGACTGAAACCAAATAATCTGAGGAGAGACAGAAGGCAAAAGAGGGACACGAAAAGCTCTATCACTCTAAAATGAGCTCAGAAAGTAGCTGGAGGCACCCCTGGATCTAGGAGTTGCAAAGTGCTCCTAGGGTCTATTCGCAGTGGGTCTACATTGACAGACACGTACATCTTACACTCATATATTCATACATGACTATGAGTCAAAATACAACTCATGGCTGGGAGTGCTCTCTGTTTACAGGAATGCAATCACAGAGCTACTGGCAATGGCTGAGGTAGGCTCTACTTTTAATAAGACTGAGAAACATGGCAGGTTTTCTGAGATTTTTTTTTCCTTTAGCATAGAGATAAAGGGAATAAAAATATAATCAATCGCATTTAAATTTGTTGTGGCATTGTGCATCCTACTGCTTTCTCCTAGGGCAAGAGACCATAAAAAGTTTAGCCACTATCACTAAAGCAAATTTAAACTGATCCATACCTGCAAACGGATGGATTCGACCTGCACTGATGCCAGTGATTGTTTAAAGCAACCAAAATCATTCAGTGCCAAGCGGGGCTTGGGGCAACCAAGGACCAGGGACACAACCTTCTGTCCTGCACCTCCTCTAAACATCTTTGCTGAGGAAGACAAGGCTGTAGAAAATGAATGAAAGAAATGATGAATGGATGTCTTCAAAATAAGAAGCATTTTGGCAACACGGAGGCCAAATCTCTTGCCAAGAACAAAGCTCTTAGGAGCAACTGTGGAGCTCCAATTCTGCTTTTCTCGGTGAATTGGCTATCCCTGAATGTATTTACTTTGACAGTCTTTTGGATATAGTCAGCCGTAGTGATCTCTAGCTCCTCTCTGGCTGCCAGGTTGAACGCAGTCACTTCCAGTTGCCACCCTTCCATCTCTCCTCTTCCGTCCCTCCCTTCCAGAGTTTAGCTGAGCAACTTTGGGTGATTTCCTTTCAGGCAGGAACCGTTCCTCTCTGGGCTTGGCATCTGTGATGGGCAAGTCGTTGACTCCTGCGTCAGATGTCTTCTGCTGCCAGTTTACACCAAATGGAAGGGATTAATCAGTGGCAAAAAAAAAAAAAAAAAAAAAAATGTCGAGCTGTCCACAAAGTTAAACATCTTTTAAAAAAATAAGAGATTCTTAAGTCCAGCATCAACTGCCTAATTTTGGTAGGAAGCATGAGGTTCCTCCAAAGAGAAGAAGCAGTGAACCATATATTTGTGGCATTCAGATTGGTGATATAACCATGTAACTCCAAAACAGGAATAATTCACACTGCCAAAAGCTACAGTGTTATGTGCAATCCGGAAGACGGACAGAGGTGCACGGGCTTAGTGGGTTGGGCGTTTCTAATGACTGCTCCACTATATGCCTAGTGTATAAGTGCAATTGGAGCTTGGCAGGTTCCAGAAAGAAAGACAAAGACAGCATTTCTCAGGGTACAAAAGGGTAAGTATCAAATACACTAAGCGGTCACACTGATCCTTTTAATGCCAGTGTTCTTTTTGCAAAAAACACCAAATCATTTTCAGCTGTGTGTTAAAATCACTGGAGAAATTACCTGCTTAATTTGAACACATGCACATTGCCTTTGCACGTGTAAACCAGGTAAGGGCATGTAAGGGGTAGTTTAGAGCCCCTAAACTATCAACGAGGCACATCAGCAGGCATTCAATGCCAGTAATTACTTCAGACATCACAAGTATATTCTGCACAAACTGTACTTTGTCCTTTGGTCCTTACTACCTGAGTGCTAAACAATAAAGGAAATGCAAAAAAAAAAAAAAAAAAAAAAAAAAAAAAAGGAAAAGAAAAATGGAGAGAGGGAGAGAAAAGAGTAGTTTTCCTAGCCTGTGGGATGACTCATGTAAGACTTTACAAGATCAGGTCCCAGATGCAGCAAACAATGCTCTGTTTTGTTTTTGAATTATATTAAAAGAAAAGCAACTCTAAAATTGTAGATGGAGCAGGGTTTTTCTCTCTTCAGCGTCGCGCTCAAATTCTGTTTGTGGCCATCTTGGACGCCTACAGCTCCAGAGACGCTGTAATTACCCCAGCCCATGTGATGCAGCCTGTGCTTTCCTCCGCCGCACGAGAGAGGTCTCTTCCACACAGCAATTTTTACTACATTCCTCATGTATTAAAACCCACGGATCCACTAGGCGTATGTCTGGTCAGCACAATAGGAAAGCAATTAACCTTGGATTAGCCATGGATAGTTTGCATGGCTATATTTCCTAGGCAAATTCACCATAAAGCTTACACAAATACTTGCAGAAATAAAGATAAGCCATTTTTGCATGCATATATAAAAATACATTTGCTAAGCATAAGATCTGTGCATGAGATGGAACAGTATTAAACTGCAGGTAATTGATACATTGGAAAGGAATAAAATGAATAGCCAGTAGAGACTATATAAATGCTTAAGAGAATCAAACATGCAGTCAGTGTTAAAATTGCTTTGGCAGAACAGCATAAAGAGCCACAAGGATGGAAGGCAATGATTGCAGGAATGAAAAATATGTATTGTCCCACACAGTTCCCCTTACCTCATTCAAGGAAAATACCCCCAACAATAATAAGCTAAAGTTACAGCAAGAAATCAAGAAATATGAAGACCTAGAACAGCCCATGCAGCACGCAGATATTTACTGATGAGCTTGATGGATGGCCATTAGAGTTGGCTATCACACACTGAAAAGTCTGACCAAAAATCCCCTTGAGGCTGAATTGTTTAACAACTGAGCAGGCAAGAATTCCAGTGCAAAAGCGTAAGCATTTTTAAGCAGAGTTAAAATACAAATGATTATATGCTTATTTTGAGAAAGGCTACGCAACTATGGCTTGCAAAATTAATAACTGCATGGCTAAGGAAGAATGCCCATCATGCTAAAACTGGGCAGCAGGCCATAGGTCTGCTGATACACAATGTCTGGGATTAGATATGTGATCTAAATGGGGCAGAATTGCCCATATGCATAGATGCTATTCAAGCATTTCAGATTAGTACATTTTTGTCCAAATTTTAGTTTAAGGAAAAATTAAGAAGAGCTAAAAAAAGCACTGAGTAATACTATAGGCACATGTCTGCATTACTAGCAATGAACAAAGTTTAATTAATCATGGCTGTTAAATATATCTATAATACATCTCATTACTCAGCAAGGAGATCTTTTTTTTTTTGCAGATTGTTCTAAACCTGTGAGAGGCAAACTGTGAAGAATCAAATAAAATTTCTTCAATGGAAGAAAAAGTGACTAAGAAGGGTTTATGAATAAAGAATAATATGAATGTATATCATATTCATAAGTGCACACAAAAATATCCATACACACAGAAATTTAGGTGTATGACTATTTATAACCTGATAATTTCTGAGGATCTGATCTTTTCAAATTTGCCATTGCAGCATTTAAGATGTTCATAAATTCAATCTGCAGTTGAAAGAAGAGTGAAAGCAAAAAGTGATCAAGAAATGAAGGACAAACCAAAACAATTTTTACCACTTTTAAAATGTAATCATATATTTCTTCTTTTCCATTTCAAAATGGAACTTTTATTTCAAAAATTTTTGAAAAATGTGGGGGGCAGAGGGGGATGTTCAGTGATGGAAAAGGGTACATAAGTGTAACATAAAAATGACCCTAAATTATTTATTTATTTTTCATGTGCATTTTGACCTGCAAGTCAGGAGAAGGACAAGAAGAAAAGCCATTCTTTGCCCAATCTTCCTTCAGACGCACATGCATGTTTGCACTGCTTGTTTTGAAAAGCTCTCCATAAATTCTGTCCAAGTGGCATTGTGGCTCAAGGGTTCCTAGAAGTAAGAGATAACAAAACACTCTTAGATCACCCGGTTCATCTCCCTTGCTAATGTCAGACAAAATAACAACAAAATAACAGCTCTTACTGCCAGGAAGCTTCACTTACGAGCTACCAGTGGAATTTTATTTCACTGTTTCACTCGGCCGCGTATGCCTCTTGCGCTAGCTTGAATTTTTCTCTGCTTTCTGCATATAGCTTTCACCTAGCGATACACTGAGGCCCTTTTGTGAAATATCACTAGAGTTTACTTCAGACTCTCAAAAATTGTAAGGAAGGACCCTAAAATAATGAGAGCCTTAAAATTATTTTACTTTTAAGAACACTTTCAAGTTTTTCTTACCCACCTTTCGACTTTCACAGTTGTAAGGTTCACAATTTTGTTTGTTCTTGTACAGTTCAAGTCTTGGGCATTTTTTGTATATTTACATTTCCATTTAAATGAAAGTTGTGATTTTGTGCATTCATTTGATTGAAAGATTAAAGCAACAAGGGAAAAAATGCATTATAAGATCCATATAATATTAGAGAATTTTAGCATCCCCTTTCCTATATTTCCCAAATATTTCTGGGTCACATGAGAAATAGTGCTCTGCACCCCTGATATAGATAATAGGACTGAGTTTATGGTTGCTGCTGTAGATTTGTCACCTTCCCTCACATTTCCACTTCAGAAGGTTACTGCAACCCCATTTTCCAGGGAGCGGGGGAGATATTTGCTGATCTGCTGTGGGAATTCCTGTGCGATCCTGATTTTTCCCAAAACAGGACTCACTTGCGCCTGCATCTACCTAATCCCTGTCCATGTATGAGCCCCCAGTCTTTAGTGCATAGCTAAGCATGTCCCATTTTCATTGGAGAGTTTTATTTTCCTGTCAGAGCAGAACAGAAACAAGAGATGAAACCTCAAGACTTGCCACACAGTGAATTTTTCTGGCGGTTCTATTCACATGGGGATTCTCAAAGAGCCTTTAATAATCTCGGATCCAAAAATATTCCCATGGATTCTGACTTTTCTCCACGATGGTCAACGGTTTCCATGAATTGCAGGGGGTGTAGAGTGTGTCCATAGACAAGTCGCTGCCTGCTTTCCCAAACCTTTGAAGACGCAGCTGGAAAGGCCTCCTCTCGGGAGGGCTGCCGGCTCGGCCAGTTCCCGCTGTGAAGAAATCCTACCCCTGCGTCTCGGTTAGAATGACTGTTCCCCCCTTTAACACAGGCATTGCCAACAGCAGGGGGAAAGTCTGCAGAAAACCACGACTGGATGCGAACTTGATCCAGGAGTGTGGACTGGGTGGCAGAGAAGACAGATTGAAAGTGGGGTGAAATAAAAATAAATTAAAATTTAAATTTAAAAAAAAAAAAAAAAAAAAAAAGCAGGAATGGAACAGCTCCTAAAAGAAGTAAGTGGCACAATTCGGTAGGGACAGTGCAGCATAGCCACAGGAGCTGTGACAGCTGAAAGACCAATGTAGGAAGAAATGACAGCTTTACAGGCATAATTACTAGCTGCGAATGAGCTCTTCTTTCCTAGAGAGCTGGCGTGGTGACAGTGGACCTGTGTGGATGCATGTCCCAAGCATTCTGTAGGCAGGCAGAAAAGCGACGTGATCTGTTTGTCCATTTATTTTTAATATAATGGATTCTCGGTCTAGTCCATGCTCTCTGAACATGTGAGGGAGGTAAAAACATTATAATAAGATTTAGAATGCCTAAGTGGTAATTTAGGTATGTTTTAAATATCTGCATGAAGTCTGCCATTCCAAAGAGTCCTGAAGTATTTTAATTGGAAATATTTTTCAATCCGGAAAGACAGAGGTCCTCGGGAAAATGGCATTTTCCTTTGTGGGGAAAAAATTTATTTCAAAATTTAAATTAAAATCTGGCAACCTAGACTGGATACTGGATTCTACAGTAAGGGGCCAGAAAAGCTCTGTTATAAAAGGTTGAATCCAGATATTTGAAGGTTATCTGATGGACTGTAGTGACAAAGTTCATATTGCACCAAATTAAAAAAGAAGAAGAAAAAAAAAAAACTTCCTGGTAACTGGAAAGAAAGCACTGATAAAATATTAGTGTGCATAGAAAAAAGTCTACTGTAATAGTAGTAGTTCAACAGAGAATTTCCATAAAGTAAAAGAGTCATCATTGAGGCTCGTGTAATCACTTTTTACCATTTTCCACCTTCTGTTAGAAGAGATTAAATCAAGCTAGGAAACCGTCCTTCCTTGCATCAGAAAACCTCATTCACATACCAAGATGTCAGTGTACATCAGAAAGCCCTGAATTGCGCAAAACCACAAGTGGTCTACTGTGTATTACATTTTTTATGTGATGAATTAATACATAGTGGTTTTCTCTATTTGTTTCCTGTTCAGGATCATCTTAAAAAAAAATACTATCGTCTTGTTTATTTAAATTACCGAAGGGAATGATCTTCAACAGGATTTGAAGGGCAATAATAGCATAGATTAGTCAACCAGCATTATCATTCTTAAGTAGCTCTTTTTTTTTTTTTCACCTATATCTAAAGTAAGCAGCATCTCTAAGTGAGTAAAGGAACTGGAATTTGACCCACCATTTTTATCGTAACATATGTCAGCTTTTAGTGGCATTTGAAACCTTCTCAGGATCCAATTTATCCAAAGTCAATACTGGGAGGTCAGTGGAAATACTTTTAGCAAAAGTGGGTAGCTATGGTTAACTTACAGTTTTCACAAAGCTTGTAGAAATAGTAAAATTTGGCTCAGTAGTAGGTGATGTGGCTCGTCTCCCCTCTTTGTATATGAATATGTGTTACTCCATCTCTACCAAATTTTAGCTTCTTTATTTCTCACATTAAGGACTACCTAGGCAATGCAGAGAAATTCAAGGAAACATGCCATCCTCACCAGTTTGTCTTGTATTAGAGCGCATGTACAGTTAAACAGGAGAACAAACTATTCTGAAAAGAATATTTATGTCTCTAAAGGTCTATTGTTACAATTTTGTGGGAGCACAGGCTTTCCTTTCTCCATGTAACATGCATAACACTTGTGAGTGCATATGACCATAGCATCAGAAAAGCACACTTCAAAGGGCACTTTGCCATTTCTATAGAGTCATTTTTCAAAACTGAAGTGACATTTAGGTGCAATGACTTCGCATTGATTTGGGAATTCTAATTCCCTTGATTTTTTTTTTTTCACAGAATAATAAAATAAGAGATGAGAGCAGGAAAAGAAGTGTCTGGCTGAAACCACTCCCTTGTTCTAGTGCCATGAATGATGCATTTTCTTCTCCAACTTAAAAAAAAAATGTATACTTACACAGTTTTAGGTAACCCAAACTCATCTCCCAGAAAACAACTCTCAACATATCAGCAGAGTCTATAAATTGCATTGTGGTGAGGTCACTTTTCTGAGGAACGTGGAAGAACTGTGAGTGATATCCCACCTCAGTGTCACAAGTGTCAGCCTGGGTATCAGAAGGCAGCATTGAGCTGCACAGTTCTTGGCTTTCCACTCCCAACAAGTAATGGGCTTTTGGGAATCCCATCAAAGCCGTCATCCCAATCCTCAATTCCTTTTGAGGAAATATTGCCCTTTTAAGGGCAATAAGTCCTGGAAGCGTATGTCCTTAAGCCGTGCATCTGCCGTGGTACCACCAGACCAGTCAGCTGTTGGCAAGCGGGTAAGCAGATGGTAAACTATTTTTCAAACATATCATTTATAATCATACTTTTCTGTTTTCTTTATTACATCTAATCCACAGATGGTTGTTTATTTTGTCTATATACTGCAACTAATCATTGACCAAGCCTCTAGGCTTTTGCTTCTCACATGCAGAGTACACACATCAAAATAAGGCCCTGTTTTGATAGCACCTACTGAATGTTACAAATAATAGTAAGAATATAAGTGCTGCTACTATTTGACATGACCTATTTCCAGATAGGAAGTGGCCTATCATAATATAATTGAGAAGATAACCCATTATTAACGTCTGTCTCCAAAACTTCCAAGAAGGCTGATTACATGGTTCGCCCTGAAAAACTGCAATTTCACTAGCATATTTGTTAGAGGCAATTATAATATATACAGTGCTTCATAGATCTTGAACTATAATAGCTTTAAATGGAGTAAACGAGTTGTATGCCCTTGATCTCAAATGAAATGCGACACTATTATATCTTCAGAGGTTACCAACAAATCTCTTTCTCCTGGTTAAACAAAAGACAAACCATGGCAAGGAGAGGAAAAGAAAATATTTTTAAACCTTGTGAGCCCAGTTTTGCTCTGCCAACAGCTCTGCAGACGCTGGGCCTGGCTTGTTGCCAGAGTCAGCACACCAGCTAGAAGTCTTACATTCAGCAGACAGCAGCTTAATGATATAAAAGGAAAAATGTTTCCTTTCTTGCCTCCTTCAGCAGATGACCCCAGCCTACAAGAGAGTCAACTCAGGTCTTTGCAACAGTGATGTTTAAAGCTTTTGCTCATTAAAATCTTTGCCCTGGCTTTATTCCATGATCTGAAAGGCTGACTAATTTCCTCTTCCTGGATGGAGGAGCGTGAGCAAGAGAGGTGATACGCTGTGCTAGTCTGAGGCTCACAAGGGCAAGATGGGGGCTTTGTTGCCTGACAAGAGTACAGTCCAAACCTGCTCACTGTCACCCATGACTATGATGGGAGGTCAGAAGTGCCGTTCAGCTGGAGTAGCCAACAGGTCATCCATTGGGAATGGACAGCAAGAGCTGTTCATCTAGGGAATATTTAAGGAAAGGCAATCTCTCTGAAAGCTGAGGGTATGAGCTGCTTGCTTTAGACTTGTTGGGGGATTAGGTATTTGAAAGCAGGAACAGCTGCTGAACTCAGTCTCTCTCTTACTCTCCTCTTCCATTTTCAGGCCTTGCCCAGCAGTGCCCCATGCCCTCAGCCGTGCTGGGGCAGCTTCTACAAAGCTGCACTGGGAACCTGGCTTGGAAAGTGGTCCGGATTAGAAACAACCCCGGAAAGGAAAAACGAGGAGCAGATAGACAGAACAAGAGAACAAGGGAGGAATGCCTTAAATCGATATTAACCTAAGGTGCTTTGTACCATGGAGGTAGTCCCAAGCTGATGTTTTGAAGATGGGTCATTTGATGAAAAAGGACTCAGCATTGCTGTGCTGTGAGGAACTGGCCAGCACTCAGAAAGGGAGGGAAGGGATGTTACATGACTCATCTTGCCTGATAACTCACAAATAAGCGTTCTCACTAGACTACAGAGGTAATAGGGTTCAGGGGTTGCTACTGCATATAGTTCATTGCCATCACTGACTGAGGATCTGTTGGCTGGGCATGCTAAGAAAAAAAGCATGAGTTTATAATAAAACAAAACAAAAATATTGGGAGGGTTTAGAGAGGCTTAAGGTATCCCTGCATCCTCAGTCTTTCCTCATAACCTCATGGAAGTGGTTCTCCAAACAGCATGTTTGCTCCTGAATCCTAGGTGTAGGCATGTAGCACCACAATTCAGGACATCTGAGGTACCCACCTCAGGGTCTGCATTCCTCTCCTGGGCACCAAAACCTCATAGACACCTACATTCCTTGCAGTTGTTATCACCTCCTCCATTTAGGAGGGGACTTTCTTTTTCCCAAAGACCATTGAGGGGAAATCCACAAGAGGAATTGAGGGGAACTGTCAGATTTCAGCTGGTCAGCTGTGCCTGGAGGGAAAGAAGCAATAGGTACATAAAGAGAGGATGAGGTACTTCTTTCTCCATGAGGCATGGTTTTGCAGCCCACTTCCCAGATGTATCAAATGAAGGTGAAGAGTCACAGGGTCATTTGTCATGCCTCTTCCTGCCTATCTGTAGCAAGGGTAGCTGTGCGTGCAGCACGGGGCAGAGCCTAACCATAGGAAATGAAGGAGGATGACGTACTACTGAGAGGGAATAGAGCTTTTGGTGGTGAAGATACACACCTCTGTCATCAGCTCTTAGAAGAAAATGCTAGTCAACAGACCACAGAAGATGTATCTATGAGGTAATTTAAAGAACTAAAAGGTCCTCAAAATAACACTTTTTCTGCAATTATATTGTACTGAGGAAATTCATTATATTATTTATCTCATTGTTCTGCCGCTCTCCATCATCTTCGAGAGGTCATGGAGAGCGGGGGAGGTGCCAGAGGACTGGAAGAAAGTAACGTGGGTTACTCCAGTCTTCAAAAAAGGCAAGAGGGAGGAGCTGGGAAACTACAGGCCGGTCAGCCTCACCTCCATTCCTGGAAAGGTGATGGAGCAGCTCATCCTAGAGACCATCTCTAGGTATGTCAAGGAAAAGAAGGTGATCAGGGGTAGTCAACATAGATTCATCAAGGCAAAGTCGTGTCTGATGAACCTGATAGAGTTTGATGATGAGGTGACCGGCTGGATGAACGATGGGAGAGCCGTGGATGTTGTCTACCTTGACTTCAGCAAGGTTTTTGACACAGTCTCCCATAACATCCTCATAGGAAAGCTCTGGAAGTGTGGACTGGATGAGTGGAGAGTGAGGTGGATTGAGGACTGGCTGGATGGCAGAGCTCAGAGAGCGATGATAAATGGGGCTGAGTCTGGTTGGCAGCCTGTGGCCAATGGTGTCCCGCAGGGGTCAGTACTGGACCCCGTGCTGTTCAACTTGTTCATCAATGACTTGGACGAGGCCACAGAGTGCACCCTCAGCAAGTTTGCAGATGACACCAAACTGGGAGGAGTGGCCAACACTCCCGAGGGCTGTGCTGCCATTCAGAGAGACCTAGACAGGATGGAGAGTTGGGTAGAGAGGAACCTCAAGAGGTTCAACAAGGACAAGTGCAGGGTCCTGCACCCGGGGAGGAATAACCCGAGGCACCAGGACAGGTTAGGGGTTGACCTGCTGCTCCGTGGAGAGGGGTTTGGGAGTCCTGGTTAACAACAGGTTAACTATGAGGCAGCAGTGCGCTCTCATGGCCAAGAAGGCCAGTATGATCCTGGCCTGCATCAAAGGAAGTTGAACCACAGAAAGTTCCACCTCCATGTGAGGAAGAACTTCTTTCCTGTGAGGGTGACAGAGCCCTGGCACAGGCTGCCCAGAGGCTGTGGAGTCTCCTTCTCTGGAGATCTTCCAAACCCGCCTGGATGCCACCCTGTGCCATGTGCTCTGGGTGTCCCTGCTGGAGCAGGGGGTTGGACTGGATGATCTCTAGGGGTCCTTTCCAACCTTCAGCATTCTGTGATTCTGTGATTCTGTGATTTATGGTTTGTTTTTCTGGGTCAGAGCGGACACAATACTGTACATTGTGCAACACAGGTTGTAATGATTTAACAGGTTGGATCATCACTATGGATTTGTCATAAAGCCCTGCATGGTTTATTTAACTGCTGTGTATTCACCAAGGATAAGAATCTGTTGGTATTTTCATGAAAACCAAACTATCAAAAATATCAACTGACTTGCAAAAATTTATTTGCAAAACTGTTCCAAAAGGCCAGGAATTCAGTATTTAGGGGAATAATGGTTAGAATGTTTAAGCATACCAACTAAAGCTCTGGGATACAGTCAGTAAAAATGCTGGAAGATACTCCTTTTGGAGTATTATTCAGAAACAGTATAATTGTGTTGAACTCATATGTCTCTGATACAAACCCACTCAGGCCACACATTGTGACTGAGGAGGGGCAAATTCATTGTGGTTGCAAATGGGAGATGGAAGCTGGTAGATGGTAAGCACACTGGTGAAGAGAGCTGCCAAACTTATGATACCCACCAGAGATGGGAAAAAATCCAGGGCAGTGAAAAGCCACTACTCGCAAAAATGAAGAAAAATTGCAGGGAGGTGTTTACTCGCCATCTTGATCTTCCTGTCCATTAGGTGAAGACAAACCAAGTTCAAGAGACTGCATATTTTCAAGAAAAGCATCTCTCTCTTTCTCACTTTGTTTCTAAAATATGTGTAGAAATAGTACCTTACTGTAATAGAGGACTAACCATTTCCTTGGGCAAATGTCAAACCCTCTTATTGCTGACCAATTGACAGAATGAGGGAGTGACAAAAACGTAGGAGAGGGGAGTGAGAAGATAAAGATAAACCCTATCTCTGTTGTGGAATAACAAGGAAAGGGATTTGTAGGATGACAACGGTGGGGTATCAGTAGTGAGGTTTCTCAAGGTTGTGTATTGCTTCAGACCAGTTGTCTTCTGAAAGAAGTACTGCTGAATAAAGACACTTTTTAAATTTAATTCCTAACATGCACAGAGCACACACTTCCCATTTTACTCATGAGAAAACTGAGGCAGAATGAACTTAGTCATTTCCTTGTGTTTGCATGGAAGAACAGTGTCAAAGCTGGGTCTGTCACCTGAGATCTTAATTAAAGGGGAGCAGAGAGATCTTGTATGCAGGCATACTAAAAAATAAAATTAAAAAAAAAACCATCTAATCAGTCCAAACGGAGGCTTAGGAAATTATGGTCCAAATGGTAGCATCTAAACATGGTGTCCTGCCAAGCAGCCAGCTGAAAGGTCTCTGACATTACAAACAATAAGAAACGGCTCCCAAGTGACCACTGAACTGTAGCCAGCATTTGTGGTTTGATGGTTGGGTATAAACATATTTGGTTTGGTTTCTTATAGCCCTACTCACTGGAATAAGGTTATTACCTGAGAATTTTACCTACTTTTATTTAAAAGCTCTTTTAACTGCAGGAGAAGGCACAACCATGAGGGAGTGAAGGCAGAGGAGAGTCTAAATTGTGAACTCTAAATACTGGAAAACAAATAAAAGCAGCCAGAATGAATTGCTTCAGAAGCTTTATGATTTTTAAGCAAATATCTAGTTTTTCTGGAGGTTGTGTTGTATTCCATACATGGAGCTAATAGATCAACTGGTTCTACCACTCCTGAGGATTTTGTGGCCTGCGGGAGGCCTCTGCCAGGCCTCCAAAGCTGATGGTGTGCAACCCTCAACATGGTCTCTTCTACATGAGAAATGTGTTTTTCCAGGCTAACCATCTTTTCTTTAAAATTAATTCCCATGTTTAAGCTAAAAGATGGCTTGTATTGACACCAATGTGGATGCTTTTTAAATAAAATGATTCTTGGTGCTGGCCCGTAACCCCTTTCACAAGCAAGTGTGAATTACTGTGAAACTTGTGCCCTAAAAGGACTGGCACGTTGCAGGTGAGACATTTCCATGTTTCTTGCCATGAGGGATCACTCACTGCTACCGCCTCGGGGTGGCAGGTACATGGGATTTTCAGAAATTCTGCCCACCCCAATATTTACTTTAATCCAATGGAGTTTGGCTGATAAATGGTCTAGGTCGGTTTCCTCCAATGTCGGCCAGACAGCTAGAACAGCAGCTGTGATACCTCGGGATTGAGTGAGAGACAGTCCGATATCACCTCACGTCAAAGAAGCTTTGTGCAGCCCTCCCGTTGGATGCAGGACTACATTTCTCTGAACCACAAACCCCTTTTCTGTACATCTTTTGGCATGGAGTTATTCTGGCATGGGCAGGATGTGTCAGAGCATGAGAAGAGTAATAGTCTGTATAATGGTTACCTAAGCTCATGCCCCCAGCAGATTTGCACAGAGCTGCCTCCAGGTGCGTTGGGCTGTGCTGACTGGAGCTACAAAACTATCAGTCCCTGGTTTGCCATTCACAGCTTCAAGGAAAGTAATAACCCAACACTGTACTGCAGACTTTGTTGCTTCATGCTCTGAAAGGACATCAATGTCTCAAATGGGCTATCTGTCTTGTGCGCTATGTTTTATTGGCATGTCCACCTGACAGAAAAGAAGTAAGAGTGACTGCCTAGCCTTAAAAATACCTCCCTGAAAATTTTCCAAAGGTTAAAAAGTCTGCCTATCTGGTGGGTTGGGTTCTTGCACTAATAACAGCAACTCATGGCATTCTTTATTTATCCATTTTCTATGTTACTGACAACTTAAATTTAATGAACAAAAGGTGCAATTTCTCTTCAGAATTTTCCCTTCCTTGACCAACAACCCACAGACTGCCGCTTCCACCCTCATGGGATCCCAATGGGTGAGACCATTGAACCATTTCAGGGTCTTCTTGCACATTATGTCTGTAAGCATACTGCTGCTCAGGAAAATCAAGTTCTTTTAGATTATTTACAACAGGCGAATTTTCAGAGTGCTGATGGGATCAGCCACACTGGCCCAAGAGATGCTGCCAGTGTAAGGGAGGGTGTAGGAAGGCCGAGGTTGGCCATGAGCCAACGCTGACCGTGAAACCCCAGCTTACTGCCCTCTAGGTTAAACAAGCACACCTCATTCGAGAGCACCAGCTGCGTGAGTCCTCCAGGCTCTCGATCATCTCTTCACAGATGTGATGCTATAAGCAGATGCAGACAAAACAGATGCTGGCTTTGCGAAGGCTTGTAAACCCATCAACACCTTGCAGAAGACCCAAGACTAAACAAGAATCCTCCTATTTCCTTCTCTCAGGGTTCTCCCACTACACTGGTGGGACTGTGGTCTCTAGGGTCCTTACAGCCTGCTGAGATCCATAAGGTCCTGGTAAAGCAGCTTTTCTGGATGTCATCTTACCTCTGAGTCACAAAATTGCCTTTTCTTCCTGCTGGATCTGTTACCCTTGATGTCAGCAGCCCACATGGCTGCATACATCCTCTTTGAAATCTCTCTCTTCTTCTCTCTCTTTTTTTCTTTCTTCTCCCAGTTTTCTGGGGTTCCCCCATGACTCACATAGGCTTCCAGTTCTTCTGCTGGCCATTGAATGGGAACTACTCCACCTGCTCTGGCTTGGGGGCTATCCAAACCCTCTCTCCCCACTCTACTTCTGTGCTGGCAGTCTCGGTCTTTTTCTGTGACCCACATACCTTCAAGTGAGCAACCAGGCCACACCTGGATTCTGTGCATAGGTAAATTTATGGTCTTTTTGGCATCTCTGCCGAATGTTTGTTGTTTCAGGACTAACTACTGAGGAAGATCCCAATTAAAGAAAAAAAAATGTGTCTGTGCGTGATTCATTTTGCCTGTGTCACAGTTCACTACTTTCATCTTTGCTGATGGGTAAATGTACATTTGCTTTTGAAGCTGGCCCCTTTAGTCACATCCTTTCTCGTAATATTTACCAGTAAACAGATGGGATGGCTGCCTGTGATCAGGAACCACCGATATTAGTGGCAGGAAAGAGAAGAGGAAGGATGACTTTTTTCAGGGACAAATCAAATTTTACTGTTCTTACTGAAACACAACGATAAAAGTGAAGCATATAAACATGTAATTTCCCCCAAATCACATAGATAACAAACAGGTCAGAACTATGTCAGTGTGTCTCTAAACATTGTCCTTAAAAACAGTGTCTTCTTAATTCTTTCCAAAGACCTTTTTTTCTTACAGGGAAAGTTACTTGCATCATAGTAGCTGACTGAAGTACTCCATACAAGCCCTTAAATGCTCCTAAGAAGGGCAAACCAAATGGGACGTTGCCTTCAAGATCCAAATGCTGTATGGGGGCAGTGATAGGAAATCCTTGTGTTCACCATGCAGAGGAAATCTTTTCACCTAACCACTGCTCCACGTTACTGTATATCCTGGGCACATCCCTGCTGGAAAACAAGGTGGACCTAGGGCTGTTTTGCTAGACTGAGGGCAAGAGGCAGAGCTCAGATCATCTCTGTATCAACAGACTGTCTTCCATCCCACAGCAGAGTGGCTTTATCCATACTGTCCATTGGGAACAGTCCTTTGACCCTAACATCCTTCCAGGGGTGCTGCGTACGGCCTGGGACAGGGCTTGCTGGAGAGGCAGGCAGCAGCCCCGCCTGCTCGCTGGGCAAATGCACGTGCAGCTGAGGATGAACACAGCCAACACCCATGAAGCTGAGGGTTGAAGCTGAGGCTAGAGCGTGGTCTTTGCCCTTGCTCAGGGAGACAGGAGCATGGCAAAGCTTCCAGACATGGCACAGCATGCTCGGAGCTGCATGCAGCCTCTCCGTTTGCTCGTGTAAGGGAGAGGATGCGACCTGGCAGGTAGCATCAGCCTTGAGCACCTTGCCTGCATGTTACCATTTTATGTTAGTGATAAAAAGCAAATTTACAAATCTTTCCTTGGATTAGCGGAGGAATATCTATCTATATATATATATATAAAGACTCCAATATGATCTTCTGCTCCTAGACACTGTGTGTGTGTGCTTTGTACAGAAGCATTTCGAGGCCTAGAGCTGAACTGTAGATAATGGTAAGAACGTTGGTATGTGGCTCATGTACTTATTTGCAGCTATTACAATTTTTGCAGTGTTTTGTGAGCCTTGTAATACACTAGGTGACTTTCTGTAACAATCAATCTTGAAAGATATTGAATATCATTAAAATGGAAGAAACTAATGGAGAACACAAGTGTAGGATGGTAAGATAGAAGAGACAATAGTAATGAAATTCTGTAGCCTGAGTCTCACTCCCACATCCATAATCACTCGGATAATCACTGTTCAACTTACGAGCTGCTACAGGGAATGAGAAGAAGAATCACTTCCTTCAGCCTCCTCCAGAGCTAGCTGGTGGCTTCACCATTAACTACCTGGAAGGGCAAGACATTAGAGGGATTTTTTTAAACGGAAGAAGGAAAAAAATTATCGGCAGTTCTGAGTTATTTCTTCTCATCAGGTTGAACTCAATGTGCTTACCTCTAAAAACAAAGTCCAAAAAACCTCATACCAACAAGATGGTAGAAATGCATCCACACCAAGACTTCCGCGGTGTCCATTTAGCGTGCGGAGAAACCACTTCATCATCCGCCCATTAGTGAGCTTAAACACTGTGCTATATTCAGCCTTGGCACAAGCAGAGCTCTGCTTACATCAGAGACTTAATTTGTTGGATTCAAGATGCACTAATAAATAACAGACTTTGGTTCTCTCAGCCTCAAGGTAACTGAGTTTGCTTGTGTTTACAGAGCACCCTTATATAGCTTTAACTTTTTTTGGAGAGAGAGAGAGTGGGGAGCTCTTTCAAACAAACAAGCAAACAAAAAAAGATAAAAAGGATAAAAAATATGAACCAAAAGGTCTCTGAAAGAAAACAGCCTAATGGATGGACAGCCTGAGGAGATGGTCTGCAAGCCTGACAGAGCGCCAGGAATGAGTGCGCATCGCAGGGCGGAAAACGTAACAGGAGACACGAGGAGGATGTTCTGTACCGCAGACAGGGCACAGGGTTTTTAGTGGTTAAGATGACACCAAATGCGCACCTCTATCATCAGTCCCTAGTAGAGGGCTATATCCACGGAGAAATCTAGAGAAACCAGAAAGGTCCTCCAAAACAACTGTGGTTTTGTTTTGTGAATAATGATAATGTACTGAGGAATCCATTATCCTATTTATGGTTTGTTATTCAGACTCCATGCCAACAGTGTACCATACACTGTGAATATATACATGCTAATGATATGGGGGAGCAGGACACGGATGTTAGGGGTTTGTCACACAGGCCTGCATGGTCTGGTTTGACCAGGGAGCAGCCAGCGAGCACATTGCAACTTCAACGAATGCCAGGCCAATGTCTACAAAGTTCTGTAATATAATTGCACATGACATTAAATGAGAGCAAGAGAGAAGGGGGAAGAACAAGAGGAAAAAGCGGGAGGGAACTTTTGTAGACAGTTCTCCCAAATTTGGGCATTTAAACCTGATGCTTTGTTTCTCACAGTCACCTACATGTGACATCCTGGGTAATGCTTTCCAAGATTATAACTGTGATTACCATTGATTTTGGTTGCAGTTTCCTCTAAACTCTTGGTCTCTAGTTAGTCCTCCAAATGTTCAGGTGCTGGATATGAAAAGCTACTTCTGTCTATTTAGTTTTTCTTGAACTGGGCACAACTGCACAACATGTTGAATTACTCAAAGACTCAGCAGAGCCTGACTTAGAAAACCAAAGGTGAATGCATCATATGGAACAAACTGGAATTTGCTTGTATATGGGACAGGATTTGCAACAAGCTTTGGGTTTTGCAGCATTTTAATGTGAGCTCCCCAGATCCCCAGTACAATTTAGTGCCTTAGATAGTGGAAGGCCAGGTTCCACCCACACAACTGTGTGTACATAAGAGTATACTGTGACTGTTAAATGAAGTGCAAGGCACTGAGAGACATATTTGAACAAGCATGGTGTTGAAGGGTCTATGGTTGGACTCGATGATCTTGAAGGTCATCTCCAACCATAACGATTCTATGATTCTGTGATTCTATGAAGGAGGGACAGTGACCTAAACCCTGGACCTCAGGTTCACATGGGATTCTATTCCCGTGTGATCCCTGTGATTCCACAGGTCCAAGGCCCCTTTACAGGAGGTCTGTTCTGGGTCCAGCTACTGAGGAATGGCTGGGGGCAATGACGAGTCACAGGACTCGAGTTCAGTTCCCAGTCTTTTCTTATTTGGTTGTACAGATATACCCTTAAGGATGTACTCTTAAAGCCTGTGAATAGGTACCACCAGATGTTGATTCAAACTTTGGGAAATTTGCCTTGTCTTCTCCTGGAGATGCCTCTGTCTCTCCACTGACTGTAATAGGAGACAAGGCAATTTGGTGTCTAAATCCTCTCATAAATCTAGTCATTTATGAAAAAAAGGAATTAGCTGAGATTTCTATGGGCTTTTAGAGTTCTTTTTTTTTCCCTACAAATATTTGAAGAGCCATTGAATATTCATGAAGATGTTAAAAAGTCAACAACACTTCAAGCACATGATAGTTTGTCTGAAATTTGAACTGAGAACATTACTTGGTGTTCATTATTATCTGATTTTAAAAATTTCTAATGAGAAAGAGAAAATTGTGACTTTAGTGACCAATCACGTACTGTGAGTAGGTAATACGAATAATTTTTCGGTAATTTATAAGCAGTAATGTCTTTATGCAAACAGTTTCAATAGCATTATGAAAGCAGCAGCTGACCAAAAACACACCTCTTTCTATTTCTGTCTAGGGGAAGAAATATCAAAACTGTGTCTCTGGGAAGTTACAGCTCAGCCACCCAACCAGGTCAGATCATATCTCGGTGCTACGTGACAGTCACAGACATCCGTGATGCATCTCATCAAAAAAGCAAACTGCAGTGCATCATGAGCTAGGGAATGACAGCCAGAGAGCTGCCTTTGAAAATGATGGGGGTGTAGGACCCAAAAGAGAATCCTTTTGGCATTTCCGTGGGCTGCTGAATGAAAATTAATATAAAATTAATCAAATTATTTTCACTTGGGTTCTATCAAGCAATCTTCCAAACATCCTAGATCCTTATAATCCGAAGCAACAAACATTACATGTTGATGGAAATACTCCAGGAAAAAAAAAACAACCATTTTCCTGTGGTAAATTTTGATTTTTATGAGAACCACATTTTCCTTTTTAAGATAGAATTTCCAAGCAACTCTTACTATGGCTACAAACATATCTGTAGTCATCAGGAACTGTCCACCATTGGTTTGCAAATGGAAAGAAATTCCAGGTTTAAAACAAACAATGTGGGTTTGTAACCTTTGCAGTTTCATCATAGGTATCGTGATAACTAACTTTTTTTCCCCGGTGCCAAATTGGCTGAGCTCATTCTCTGCCTCAAAACCTCAGTGTCCTACAAGAAAAATAAAAAAGTGAGTTCTGAATGCTTAGACGACAGCAAGAAAAACAACACAAAACACATTATTTGTACATCTCACAGTGCTGACTTGGAGTCAGGGCCCCAGTCCCGACTCGTAAGTGTTGAAAGTCTGGAGTTGCCAAAACTGCTTTTGTTTGTCACTAATAATCACTCATCCTGAGGAACATGTGGTTTTTTTGCCTCATGCCAAGCCTCCTGTGCTAAAGGCTGAGGTTCCTGGTGAGACAGCCTCTCTCAGCTCCAAGACATGTTCTTCCGCATTATCGGAATACTTTATTATTTTTTTAAGCATCAAATGTAAAATAAATAGTTCTTTTCCTTGATAGACATTAGACATTATGGGTTTTTTGGATTTTTTTTTTTTTTTTAAGATTAACTTTGTTACCCACAGCAGTTTTGCAATATTTCAAAACCACTGATAACTGAGCAGGATGGAAAAGAACAAGAGCACATCCAGTCTGTTTGTTTGTTTTTAATTACTTTCTCTGCTATGGCTAGAGGCTCCTGGAATTGTCCTCTCGGTGGAAATAAGGTTAAGCAGTTGGGCTTTTCTATCAAAACACTTAACTGAGTCATAAGGATTGGGGAAAAAAAGTAATAAAGAGGATAGACTGACAGTTGTATTGAATTCTTTGATAATCATAAATACGTTTTCCAAAAGTGTGCTGGTAAGCTCCATATTCAAAAGTAATTTCATTCTGTGAGCGCATTTATCCTGACACTGCTGGAAGAGACCCAAGACTGGTCACTTCGTCTGCTGTATTGTACCTGTGCAGTAGGTTCAGGCTGCAGCCTTTCAAGGAAGAAGCTCATGTAAGAGAAGACTCAGATGGATTTTCTGCTTAATAATAGCACCGTAGTAGTGTACTTAAAGCACCGGGCTTAATCAGTGTCCATACCCTCCTGTTTTCCTCCAGGAATATAGCCATCTCAGAAGTAGCCTTAAAGCAGGTAGACAGAAATTTAATGCAAATCTCTTACAGGACTGAGCAGTTGAGCCAAAATGGCCAGACTCTAGCCTCAAGCTCTCTTTAGGAAAGGGATTCATCTCTACCAACATCAAACAACTACCTAAATACCCATACGTGAGCTAGAAACCCAGGCTACCTGCAAGCTCAAAAGAAATAAGGCTCATAGTTCAATTTATTTGACCTTATTTTCAGATGTTCGACTTAGAACAAGACACAGCCTGCCCCAAAAGAGACTATTATTTGCCACTTCTTATTACAGGGAGCTTAGGTCAACTAAATCTAACATATGTTGTAGTACTCTGGTGAGGTGAAACCCTCCTTACCTGCTAGCATTTCAAAGGGTTGATCACAATTCCTAAAGTCAGCAATTCCAGCTTCGATTAGACTTTCTTTTTGAAGCTAGACACCTTCTACCACTTGGTGGTTGTATGGTCTCAGTCTCAGGTAATCATCAAGCTTTGTTGCGATACCAATTCAGAGCTGGAAAGACTCCAAAATCCTCCAGAATTCACTAGGGAAGCTGGATGCAGTCTGCTTGCTCAAGCAATGCCTAAAGGACTCAAAAGACTCAGAGAGTTCCTACCAGAAGACAGCCTCTCACTTTTCACATATGTGCTTACTGCTACAAACGTGGTTCCCAGGATGGAGATGCCTTCTACTATGCCATCGAGTAGGAGTTTGAACCATCGAGTTCTTCCACGTGAAATAAGAAGATGATCCTTATTGACACACTACGTGGTAAAATGAGTCCTTATAGTTTCAACTAAGGCTGCAATATATCTACCTGCTGCAAGATATCCGAGGATGAGCAACAGAAATGTCAAATAAGAATAATCTGATTGTATTCTCATGGGCTGGGATCTCCCTTAAAGCCAGGGAATGTCTTGGCCTCTCCTTTAGGCCTGCTTATTCAGTTTTGCACTTTTCATTTAAACTGTTTTAGAGAAAATGTATAAGGAGTTGTAAAAGGGTTGCCAATGAGTCTGATCAGAGTCAGCTTGAAGAGTGTGCCCAGGATATTTCTAAACATAATGATTTTTGGAAAATGTCATTCCCTGTCCCTCTGGCTGAAAAATATCTTGGTCTGATTATTCACCTAGCTGGATCTTTACTGTTACCAGCTGTGCCCAAGTGACCGAGGGAGAGATGATAAGGAAAAAAATAAAGAGCAGGTGTTCCAGCCTCTCAGCATCCCAAAAGTTTACTACAATTTTTTCCAAGGACTCTCACCTGAATTCAGCCCATGACTTGTCCTCAGCCTGTTCAACAACTGCCTCAAGCTGCCCTCATACCTGACAACAAATATTAAACCAACCAAGGTAGACAGTGATATATTTTGGGTTAGGATGCATCTATTTTCCTCTGACAGGCTGATAATGCCATCTTCAGTATGAAGCAGTTTGTGCTACCACACTGTGAAATGCGAATACACTGAAATAAAAGTTGCTGTACTATTAATGCATGGGCCAAGGGCAGCGCTGTCAATTTATCTGGAAATTAATAATGAGATGTTGTAACATTAGGATCTGACAACAAAAAGATTTTATTGTGTACATAAATATTTTTATACACAAAGTGTGTATATGTTTTTAAATACTGCTGATAAGTTTTTCCAGTCTCATTAAACAGATATGATGGCATTTCTGCATATGTGTTTCTGACTCAGAACCTCAAAAAAAGCAATAATCCAAGAGGGAGTCCTAGTTTTAGCTTATCCATGGACTGTTTTCCAAAAGTGCCATTTATTTAACAAGCACATTTTTTGAACAGCTCTATAGAGCAGAGACAAGGGATGTTATGCAAAATATTTCCAAAATTTCTGTAGCAAATTGACTCACTGTGAAATAGTTAAGAAAATACACTCCCTCCATCAGTCATGCATATGACATCCTGACTTGTTGGATTCATTGCCTTATTAAAAGAAAGCTCAAGATAGCATATCCACCAGAGTAGTAAGGAAAAACTTTTTCATTTTGTTATGTTCTTGGCAATAGTTTACAACAATGGTGTCATTTTTTCCCTAGGTTTCTTGTACTTCCAAATATCTTCTTTTATTTATATAATGCTATCAGTCTTCAAAGATTTCTTGTTAACTAAGAATGATCACAGAGTCGCAGGATGGTTGAGGTTGGAAGAGACCTCTAGAGATCATCTAGTCCAACCCCCTGCCCCAGCAGTGACACCCAGAGCACGGGGCACAGGGTGGCATCCAGGCGGGTTTGGAAGATCTCCAGGGAAGGAGACTCCACAGCCTCTCTGGGCAGCCTGTGC
>JAWLRI010000885.1:1859758-1905862 GCA_034781795.1 Crypturellus tataupa
CTCCTCCTCATGCAGCCAGGATCCCACTGGCCTTCTTGGCCACGAGGGCACATTGCTGCCTCATGGTTAACCTGTTGTCAACCAGCACTCCCAAATCCCTCTCCGTGGAGCTACTTTCCAGCAGGTCAACCCCTAATCTGTTCTGGTGCCTGGGGATCATCCTCCCTGATGATCTGATGGCTTAAACAATTTCTTAATTAAAAATCAGCATCCACATTTTTATATTTTAGCATCAAATTCTATCTTAAAAATATGCATAATATATCCAAGAGCTCTACTCAAACTCATTTCCTCAAGTAACTTTGTAAACTGTGAACCTGTCTACTCTGAGTTTATCTTCCTTCTTTCTCTATTTGAAAAATTGTGCCAAAATCTGAAAGTGGTGAGGCCGAACACATTGCCTAAAGAGATAAAAATGTGGACTGTCGGGCTTGTAGCTACAGCGCCTTTACCCTAGAGTTAGGTATAAAGAGCTCTGTATATATTATATATCTGTATATTTCTATATTTATATACGTCTTGGACTGGGCTTGGAATGGGCTATTTGTACATTTGTGACAATTCAGGAGTCTAAGTGAGCACCAGCCTACACTTACTGCCAATTTGAAGATCAAACAGATCAGACAGCCGTAATGAATGAGACGCTACCAAATTCAGGGACATAAATGAGCGTGTTTTCTATTTTGAAAACCCATTACTACAATTGGGCTTACTGTGCCTGTATCTCAGTCAAAACTTGTAGCTGGACTTTTGCTTCTGTTTCTGCTGTAACTTAAAAGTCTTTAGTTTTACCCAGGCTGTACTAAGCAGGTGTGCACAAGTGAAAATATCCGTAGCTTTCCTTGAACATTAGTTTTCTAGTATGTACCATGAAAGCTGTTTTCGCTTTTGCGTTACCATGCTATTATATTACTTATTTTTTGCAGTCGCATAGATATCCCCATTTTCAACATCGCTTCATTGTTCCTGTAATCTCCGTCTTTTCTGTGACCCATATTCCCGCAAATCAGCGGTCAAGCCAAACTGCGTGTGCTGCTGTGGGCAGCCTCATCTACCGCTCTCTGAGTGCTCTTTTCACTCTTTCGCAGTGCTAATCAAACAGGAAAAAACCCTGTGCTTATACCTACCCACGTCACCTTTGCAGCTGAGTAAATGTGCACTTTTCTTTTAAATCTTACATTAAAACCATTACCTTAATCATAACATTTGTAATAGTTTCCTATATTCTGGAATTGCCACTCTTACAGTGGTGAAAAGAAAGATGACAGGGTTATAAAGCACAGCAAGGATTTTAAAGGTAAACTTTGTATTCGTTTGTGAGTAGAGTGTTGTTGCGATTTCTAAAGCACAGTAACAAAAAGGAAGTGCAGAAGCATATAAAGTATAAAAAAATGGTCAATATTTAAAGACTATTGGGGCTCTGAACATAGCTAATGAGATCTTGCTGATGCTGAGCTTCCGTGGTATTGCTTTGGTGAAAAGAATTGATTTCAAGGTCAAGTAGAATAGTTACATCGGGGCAGTGGGGGATTATGGAACATCACTTCAGGCTGTCCAGATACTGAGAACAAAAATGGGTCTTTCTCACAGATCCTCCCCTGTAAGGATTTGATAGGAAATGTTTGCTTCCTAAGTGCTAAAAAGCGTGTCTTTAACCTAACCCTCCAGGATAAATATGTTCACCCTTCATGTAAAAGACAGGTACACGGAAACTTCCTACCTATTAGCAGATAAGGTTAGCAGATAGCTAACTCTAGAGAGAAATCCGAGTATAGACTATATATTGCATTTTTAGCCTTGATTCATTCTTCTCAAATGCCAGCTGCAATTGTCAATAGCTAGTGCAGAGATGAAGCAGAACTGATATAAAATAAACTAGAGAAGTATAGAAGAATAGAATAACATAAAACAACAATACAAACTGGACCGGATGTGCTCACTCATCACTAGGCATGTTACATGATTAATCACTTGTCCTCATTGTAACAGCGAAGCCAGGAAATCCACAAAACCTCAGTATGTGTGTAATAGTGCATTTCTTGCTAACAAATTACAGCTATCAAGCTACAGAGAGAAGCATGCACTACATTTACTATAATTTAACATACTGCCCTTCCCTGAAAACCTGGCAATGTCTGTTAATGTATAAGCCCATAGGATCAAAACCACGTATTTCAGTGAGGGCAAAAACTCTTGTGTTCATCATTTACGTGAGACTCAGCCAGAAAGACCAAGATAACTTCGGACAATCTGCACGAAGAAGTTCATAATGAAGGTGCTTACGATAGTCTGGCTAGGCCGACACATCCATTCGTAACCATTAAAAACACAGCAAATGTCATAAACAGGTTGTGGTGGCATTACCTGGAGCCAACGCACAAGCCCGGCCGCGTTTCATGTGAAACCACTGACCAGCCCCATGTCCTCCGGAAAGGACGGCTGACGCCGACCGCGGGCCGCCCCTCGGGGGTCAGAGCCGCCAGCAGGAGGGCGGTCACGCCGCTCTCTTCAAAGCGCTTCTGTGGCTCCCTCAGGAGGAGTCCCTTGAGGGAGGCTGTTGAGGCTCGCTCAAGTGTTTGTCAGGTGAGCAGCACGGCCAGGATGGGCTTATCCTCCTGTAACAGGTATCTGTGCTGCAGCACCATTCCAGGGCCTCTTTTCCGCTCCGGTGTATATAAAGCCTACGAGGAACTGTCCTCTAGCTTGGAGGAGGTGCAGGCAGCAAGACTTTTTAATGCTAACAAGGGGCTTTTTTAGTCTTAGCTCGTGTACAATAAGTAGAAAATATCACCAAGTTTTTTACATACCTCTTCTTCATGCATTTTCTGCTGCCCCCCACTCCCCAATCATAGCTTAAATAATGCTTTTACACCTTAAGCCATAATTCAGTGGCAATCCATAATCAACTTCCTAATGGGAGAGTACTGCAATCCTGAAAATGTTTGCTTTGGTTCTTAACGAGAGGTGGTTCATGAGCTCCTGCATTAACTTTGTGCCTCTCAGTTAATCCATAACCAGCTCCTAACATGCCTGTTAACATCCAGCTGCCACATGTTGGTCTCTTCTCCCGACCTGTTTCCACTGAGCTTCCTCAGTCAGACACGGCTGGGCAGGAGACTCATCCCTTACATGGTGGAGAGGGTGGTGATTCCCACCAGCTCCCTGCAGAGAGGGCAGGAAGTATCACCCTATCCCACAGAAAAAGAAACTAAAAAGTGCAAGCCTGGAGCCCAAAAGCTCTTTCAGAAGCCCCATGTGAGAACTGTGTAGGGAACAACTTTATTCCAGCAAAGGCACCATGTTATGTAGGCAGTGCATCTCACTGCAGCCTTTGTGGCTCGGGCTTTAATAACAACATTATCCCTTAAAGAAAACAGTACAAGGTGAAATGGGATCAAATTGAACTTCAGATGCTTAAATTTGTCATGTTTTCTTTGGAAATTCCCGTACTCTGACCATGTGGCCACGTGTTAGGCTTGAAGGTAACTCATCAGCAAGAACTGAGAGGAAGAGGGAAACATTTCATCATTATATAACCTACCAAGAAAGGGTTTACTAAACTATGAATCCAAAGTAACTGATTCAAAGTTACATGGACTTCTCTACAAACAATCCGCTTGGGACTCTAGTTGCCTTCTGGTTTCTGGGTTTGCCGGAACAGAAGCATGACATACTTTTCTTAGGAAAAGGAAGACGCTGAAGTTCTAAAATCTTTGTTTGATTAGATTTGTGAGCGTAAGGAAAAGCTAAGTTTTGTGGGATCTGGCAAAACACACTCCCAACTGTCAAATCTCATTAGAACAACTCCGAATCACCATTTTACAGAGGGGGAATATCAGGGGCCATAAGGGACACAAGTAACCTTGGGGCAAAGTAGGGCTTTGCTAGAGCTAGGTATTGAACGCAAGTTCAAACTGAAAATAAAGCACTGCAAGTCTCACATATATATTTTTTTGCTGCCCTAGTAATCTATGCTGATTTTTATCACTGAGGTGGCTGAGATTTGCCCGGCTCGTTTATCGCGCACGTTTCACTAACATGATTGGAGGGGCTCAGCGAAGGCTGCCATTTTGACTTGGCCTGGCTCATGCTCTTCCCAAGGGAGATTTCAGTTGCTCTTGGAGCATCTCACCACCTTCAGCGCTGGGGAAGTTTCTGGAGTGCAGGACCTGAGGTTTGGAGATCTCCAGTAGCAGCGAGGAACACACTCGAGGCCAAGCTGTAGAGATGAACATCAGCGTAATGACAAGGGCGATACCCGGGGGGCCGTGTGGGATTAGCCCGACCCGCAGAGTGGCTAAAGGTTGCTGGACGGGGAAGGAGGTCCAGAGAGCAAGTCACACGCAGCGAGGGCACTACAGGTAGGAAGCAAGGGAATCTTTAAAGCTTTACCTATCCTTCGTCATCCAGAAAGCTTTTTAGGGTTCTTCCCCTATTTAAAAAAATGTATTTCCTCCTAAAGTTTTGGTACTTTAATAAAACCTAGCTGTAGAGGCTGGAAGCTGTTGGCACATGTTAGCATGCTAACTTAACAGAAAACCCAATAAGGCACATCCAAAGTTCTGTCAAATGAAGTGTGCCCTCACAGTACAAGATATATATTTTTTCCAAACATTTCCAAAACATTGTGACCATACTCTATTTGCGATATCCTGAGATTACAGAAATTGCAGATAGTAAAACAGATGCTGAATTTATGACATAACTGTGTGCTTGGACACTGGACTCGCAAGCAGAAGACAGCAGCAGGAGATTAATTCTTGTTCAAATTAACTAGGGTACCAGGGTCAGGACAGTGTCATGACCACTGTTCCTTCTCCTCCTCTTTTTCTGTGTTAATTAGATATAATTACATGAACTTTAGCCATAGTGCACTTCTAGTCATCTACTAAAAAAATAAGTTCATATTTTAGGAAAGAAAATTACGAATGAATGATGGTAACAAACAACCCTCTTTTTGTCGACTTATGTACTCAGACCAAGGATTATTTCTGCAATTAATCTAAAATACTCATCCAGAGTAATTTGGATGACTGCAGCAAGGATGACTTCTTAATGTGCTTACATTTTCTGTTAACAGTTGCGGAAACCTTATACACTGAAAAACAAAGTCAAATTTGAAAAACACCGACTACAAGTCAGGCGCGTACAATAAACATCAGTGTTCCAAAACATGAAGGAAAAGGGGGGAAAAAAACTCACGAAATATTTTTAAACAGAAATTATCATTAATCCTGCCCTAAAACCATGTCTTTAAGGGCCTCTCAAAGGCTCTTTGATCCCTCTGCTGAGGGCCCTCCAGACTCCTTGGGGAATTTCCAACACCCACCTCTTTATTTTCTCAGGCAGTCACAGGAAAAGAGGTTTTGCTGGAGATGCCAACACGTTCGAGGCTAGCCAGGATGCCTCACGCTTAACTCTTTCATGACTCTCACCACGCTGAATATACAACCTTCGCTCGCCAGGTTAGAGCATTAGATTAGGACCTAAACCAGTTACGCCCCCAACCTCCTAAACCAAGAGCATCCCGTGGCAGAAAGATTAGGCAAATACCTTGTGATTTTGCAGCAGTTACCTGGGAAGCTCTTGTGTGCACAGCGACTTTAAACTCTAGTGCATTTGCTGCATGTAAAATCTTACTCTTCCCTGATGCATATTGCATTATGTTCTTTAAGGAGGTCTGTTTAACAGGGCTGTTGACTGTTGCCATTTCTGTGGAAAGAGTTTCTTTAAACGGTTATGCTGGGATGAGCTTCTTCCACAGTTTATCTCCAGAGAGTCATATTCCACTTCCCTAAAGCAGCACTGTCAATCTCTGCAATCTCCACTTCGCAGTATGGTTCTTCATTGTATTTCTGTCCACATTACATTAGCATTTTTTGGAGCACCACAAGTAGTAGGATTTTATGGGTTAATCAATTCAGTTGCAGCATCTGCTCAGAGCACAGTACTATGGGGCAACACTAATGAAAACATCCTCTTCAGAAACAGCGAAATCAAGAATTGTGTCTACTGCTTGTTACTCATCATTAACATCTAAATTGAGACCTGCTGTAAGTGGGTGAGACTGCTGGCACTTTTCCAGCATTCGCAAGGAATGAATTTTGCCGTTAGCAACTGCTATGCAGCACTCCAAATATACATCCACGTGAATAACACACTATGTTGAATTTACATTACACTTCAGTGTCCACTTATAAGGTACTTTCAGATCAGCATAAAAACTAAGCGTTTTGCAAGCGAGAAGCTGAGTTCCAAACCAAAGCAACCACAGATTACTTTCCTTCAGGAGTGAAAAACTCAGCCAAAAGCTAGTTTGGTTCCTCTTCACTGCTAGATGATTTCTGGTAGGCAGCCTTATTCCATTGTATCCCAACCGAGAAGACTCCCCTTATTGGTTTCAACCACTTCCGCCGGCCAAGAACGAGAAGGCCACAAGTCACATCAGGACAACAGAGCAGGGTCAGGAAAAAAGCAGAAGCAAGAGCCATGCTGCAAACCGGGTAAGGGACAGAAGTAAACAGAAACCAGCAATGGCCACAAAGAAAGTGTGAGATGAGACTTAGAGGTTATAGGAGGTGGAGACTGCACAAAGTAAGAGATTCATAGCAAGTGGGCAAGATGGGAGAAAAAAGAAAGGAAAAAAAGAAAAAAACATGTTATCACACTGCTGCATTCTAGATATTCACCTTATTCCTGGCTGTAACATTGCAACTTCAGGAGAGTAAGTCGGGTCACCTACGCACATGTTCTCCCTCGCCCATCACAAATAGTAACTCTAAAGAACTCTTTCACAGTCCTCAAAGCAGCAGCCACATTATGAGGAGCGGAGGCAATGCAAACCATTTGTTTTGGCCACCTGAAGGCCCCAGCTTCCATTTTCCTGCTCCCCGTGGAAAGGTGTCACGTGCTCGTGGAGTAGATAACCAACACCTTCGCCACAGACACTAGTCTCATGCTTGTCATGGTTAGTTCCCTTGCCCCAAATAGTCACACACTTTGTGGTTTGCCTTAACAGCAGGGGACGAGACAGCGCTGGATTAACCTGGCATTCAATAAATAACCAGCAAGGTTAGTGTTCAGGGCACATTTCTTCAGCCTCAGCATGACTCATTTTCCTTAGCCAGCTTCCAGTCGGAGGCTTGGAGCCATAACCGGCCTGGGACTCGGTCCCACCAGCAGCTTCAGCTATTGCCAGGGAGGAAGGCGCGGGCAAAGGCAGCAGGAGAGGGAGCAACGCACATGGTGGGGGAAGACTACGGAACAGCTGGAGACACAACTCTCAATTTAATACAAGGTTAAACAAAGTGCATGGATACTGTTCTGTGGTTGAATAAAGCCAGCCAGAACCAGACTGTCAAAAGAAAGAAAGAAAAAAAAAAAAAAAGTCTAGGCTGGAAGAAAAAAAAGCTCAAGTAACCGTTTCACATACACACACCCTTCTCCTTCATGAAATCCTTTTTTCTTGTCCCCAAACATGCCACCCGACTGTTGTTTTTTGCTTCCTTTTGGCTGTATTTTAGGAATAAGTTAAATGTTTGCCTGAATCAATTACTAAACTAAACTTTTCTACACAGTCAAATGTGAAACAAAAGTCATCTAAATAGGTATAATAATGATACAAATGATAATTTGGACACAAATAAGTACAGTAACAACCTCCATTAGGTAAAAATAAAGGTTTGTGCAAAATTGGGTACAACTACTGGTTTAAAAATAACTCTAGGAACAATTCCTAAATCTTGAAATGAAACCCTGCACTATTATTTTGCAACATAACTCTGTGTTTTCAGACATGTTGGAGGTAACAGTTGGAGGTAACAGATCCTTAAATCTTAGAAACTCTCCATATACAACACTGATTAATCAGCATTATGCTTTTGTGGTATTTGACAATATATTGTCTGGTAGAGTATTTCACAAGAACCAAAATAGCTCAAGATTTTAAACAATTGAGTGAAACTTTGTATGTTTCATATAGGACATTTCCTTTAGTAGCATCTTCTCATATTTCTCCAGAAGGCCCCAAAAGTGGCTTTTACGGAGCCATGGCCGGTAGTGCACCACATGCTGAAGACTAGCAGCACTCCACACAGAAACTACAATACTTTGAGGGACAGAGCCCATCTCCCCAACTTACCTTTCAGGCAAGACATGAACACACCATGTCCTGCCATTACGTAGAAGACTGGTTTATTCAGACTGGTTATTAATGTCTTATACCGAGTTATTCTAGTGGCCCCATCTCTGCTTACAGAATCTACGCAGTTCTTTACTTCACATGACCGCAACGCCTGTTTTCCCTCGTAAGCTAAATGAGGCAGGAGGATTCCAACATCCTTCACGGATGCTAATTTAATCCTGTAAAAACTATGCCATCTACTGATACATTAGCACTATTTACTGGGCGATGTTCCAAGTTCCTTGACGCAGGCACCCATCACGGGAAATCTTAGTTGTGAGAGCTGAAAAGAAAAATATTCTGGAAAATTTACAAGAAACGACAGTTCTCTTGAAGCCGGTGAAATGTGTTTTATTTAAGCCACTGCTAAAACAAGGACAAATTTAGTGCAACCTGGAGTTCAGAAACTGAAAAGTGAATATACCGTTAAATTACTAAAATGGCAAAACTCATCACCATTATACAAGACCTTCATATTCATTGAGTACAATTACATAAACATTTATAGTTATTCAAACTGCTTTTGGTATACAATTGCATCACTAGCTGGGCTGTGAATTACTGTAACAGGGCACAAATAAGCAGCAGTTCCAGCAAATTATAATAAATTTTAGTATTAAATATGATTCGGACATTACAACAGAACAAAGGCCCTCTAAAACTACAACTCCGGCTATACAACAGGAATGTACAGAGATGGTACAAAATAAAGTGACTACAGTGGCTAGGCTCTGTGCTTGTCTCTTCAGAGCTCAAGCACAGGGAAAGCTTGACAGTAGTGGCTCTTGCTGGAAAGCTAGAATTCTTGCACTAAAAAGAAAATCATTCCCCACACTTGTCATTGCAAATCACCTGTGTAAAACTAGTTCTTTTTTTTACGCTGGTGACGGTGTTTACTATGCACCTGTTCCCCTCTCCAACTATATGCATCTATTTATAGAAAAGGTCCCATACAAAGTTACATTAGAATATGTAACATTTAAAATTTGATACTATCTTTGGGAGACCTAATTAGTCTCGGAATGTGTGTGTTTAATTTATACAATCTTTTCAATCTCCAGAACAAAGATACTATGCAAATTACATTGAAGTAAACGGCCTTATCTTTTTCATATCCTCATTTTGAGCCAGCATACAGTCATTAATTTCAACATATGGTTTTGTTTTCATAATGTTAAGGCTTTACGCACACTTTTGTATTATTTATGCACTTCTTTCTCAATGGTTTAAAGTTCTTTTAAATACAGTCATTTTTAGTGCTAACATACAGAGGGACTATTTTCAAAGTGCTTTTCCCACAGAACCTTACAGAGCGTATCAGAACACTTCCATCATACAGAACAGATGCTTTTATGAAGTGTTTCATAAAAGGTATTTTTCTTAAACAACATATATTTTCCTCAAACTGGAAATTTTATTTCCAAGCCAGAGAGGGGAAAAAAAGGCAAAATGGGACAAAATGTATTTTATGTGTTTGTTTATAAAGCAGATTTGTCTGGTTCAAACAGTCTGAAATTTGGCCTGTTGTATTTTTACAGTTCATCTACACTTCTGTATTTGTGTTCGGGAGTTTTACATAAATTCAGTAATGGTGTAACTCAAGATTTGGTCCAGCAAAAGTAACCTGCTTACTAAAAAGGCAGACAACAATAACTGGATTTAGTCAGAATAATGCTTAACATAAACTATTGCAATTGTTAAATTCTAATAATAATTGTGCCAAGATGGCTTAATGCTTTTCCATTTTTGATATTGGACAGAAAAAAAGGCAAAGCCTAAAGAATGTACATTTTAAATTTTATAGAAAACTTCTGTTATTCAAAACCAAAATCAAGTATTTTACAATGTATGTTTCTTCAGTAAGTTTTGAAACTCAGCTACATTCCTTCAAAGCCAACGTTCTTCCTTAACATAACACTGAATTACATGATGTATTTTATCCAGTCTGAAAACAACATTCCTTTTGTAAAAATAAAAATCTTGAATGTACTTATTATTTACTTAAGTTTCTATGTCATTGTAAGTTTTGGGAATTCCAGTCTTTTGCTTTCCTTGAGAATAAAAAAGTGATTAAAAATGAGAAAACTCTCAACTTCATAAAATCTCAATTATCAAATAAAGCTGTTAGCTGGCTGTTTCTGATTTTTTTAAATCAATATATAGATAGCTCTGCACATTTATGCCTTGAATTTCTCTTTTAACTTTGGACATGCATAGAAAAACTATAGTAATTCCACTGGATTTTTATTTCTTGAAATCTCACTTTGGTGGGACTGCAAGGGACAAAAAAAAAAAAAAAAGCAAGCAGTTTAGCTTTGAGGCACTGTTCTTAATATTATATGTTCCTGTTATTTAAACTTTAAACTCTAATTTAAGTCTGTAAAGTACATGACTGCTCTGTTAAATAGAAGATGGGAAAAAAAAAAAAAAAAAAAGTTTCTTTTTTTTTTTCCTGAAACATCCTTTAAAAGGAAAAGAAATGAATGAAACTATAGGATGTAAAACAAACAAAAGAGGAGATAGCTTTCGTACAACCCTTCAAAATTTGTTACTAGTCCTACTTTCCAAATACAGAAATGAAGAGTACTTTTTTTCCCCTCTTCTTCCTGGTGCTTAAAACATCATATTGCCTACAGCAAGGCAAAACAACTTGTAATGTTTTTCATTCTTTCTTACTGCCTGGCATATGTAGGTCTTTCAATCAGGGAAGCAATACATAAAGTGAAGTAATCAACTATGAACATAATACAGAATTTTAAGTTAAAGACTTAGGTTATATGTCCATATAGGTGATATTTCATAAATATAGATACATATAAAAATGTATATATGCATGGACATGTGTACACACACATGTGTACATATAAAGACTTTTGAAATATAAACTTTGGCAGGTCCAAGGCAGGATTCCTTTTCAAATCTAGATGACAAAGGAAGGACTAAAATATACCAGGTCCCTGTAAAAATACCTTTAATGAACAGTGAGATGCCTTCCTCAAACAAAGGCATTTTAAGAGGAGTGCTAGTGAGTGCGATATATCCTAGTAATTTTGAAGGTGAGGCATCAGAATTGCATATATTCCCCAAAAATTCACAAATAGTTTTAAGGACTCCATTTCTCTGGATCTGATCCCAGGACAAGAGATTTACACACCTATCCACAGTATATATTTCCTTGAAATAGCTATTAAAATTCTTCACCCAAAATAAGTGTGACTATAGTTCTCCTGCAAGTGATATGGAAACTCATATGAGGCGGCAATGCTCTAAGTACTAGCAAGTGCCTTTTACTCTCAAAGGATAAAAAAAATAAATAAATAAAAATCAAAAGCACTTTCAGACCACAGGATATGTAAAGATCCAGATTTCCTCTCCAATGAAAATGCAAGTCAACAGCACTAGAACAAAACCTTAGATCAGTGTGCTAAAAAGTTTTGATTAAAAGTGCCTTTAAAAAATAGCAAAGGTACTTAATGGGGAAAATTACTACAAATTGATTTTTCTTTTTTTTTAATCTCTTTGTTAATCTTCTCTCTTCACTAACTCTCAAGTGCTCATGGAGAAGCAAAGTTATATTTTCAGTGAAGAAAATTGATACAGGGAGGCAAATAGGCAGATAGGTCAAAAGATGGTGAATATTCCCAAGAAAAAGCTGCTTGCTACTTTTAACCTTTGTGTGAGAAAAATACACATTTTTCAGACACAAAATTAATGTCAGAAGTACTTGCACACAAAAAGCTTCAGCAAGAAAGAAAAAAAGCAATTTTAGCTCCACAGGCAAGCTTTGGCAAACCTTGCTGAAGTAAGATTAGGAAATCATCATCAGCTACCCATTCTGCCGTGCTGCAGCAGTCATCCCTCTACAGTAGTCAACAGGAGGGAAAATATATTTGAACCTCAGTGATTTCAGTGCAGAATCACACCAAGTTAAACTTGACAAAGGCAACTATGGAGCTACTGTTAGAGCTCCCTGGGCCTGTCCCAGGTTTCCTCCTGCCAATGCTGTCCATGAGCAGGTAACACCCAGCAAACGGCAGGAATTTCTTCAGGGTTTACAGCAAGATTTTCCAGACCTCCCTGTGACTGTTCCTAGTCCTTCTGTGAATTTAGCACAGGTCAGAAGAGGAAAGAGAGCCACCCCAGCAAAGAGGAAATCCTGAGTATCACGCTGCCATCTCTGAACTATTAGCACAGACAAGGCATATTTTCATAAACTATTTCAATGATCTGGACACAGCAGTAAATACAAGTGATGAGGGGGTGGACAGCACAGATTTTGGACTGGATAAACACATCATGTACACAGCATCACAAAGTACAGCACGGCTATTTTGACTTTCACCTCAAAGCCAATTTAAAAATGCTGACAATTACTAGAACATTCATCAGTTAAATTTTACATTACATATCTGTGTTCTTGTCTTTTAAAAGGGGAATGAAATGTTGCATCTTTGGATTTTTCAGACATTTTCCAGAAGCCAACCAACCAAAGACTTATTTAGGACTTGTTCTCCGTCAGATGCTTTCTCTGTTATTTCACAGTACCTCAGCACTGCCTGCAAGAGATCTCCCACTTTCCATTCTCTTTCTTGTAGTCTTCTGGAAAGCTAAATGAGAGATGGTAGAAATAAAAGAAAATATTTATACTAGCACATCCTAATTAGGAGTTTTTGAAGTTATTCTTGAAGCATTAGCTCATAAGAGAACAACTGTAAAGAGTTAATCATTAATCCCACAGCTATAAAAACAAAAACTTCCTCAAAGATCAAGCACTTCTCTTTAGGGCAATTTTCACAGAAATTTCTTCTGCAGGGAGTGACATTTTCAAATGATGTGGTGCCACAGGTATGAGGGCTGTGGTTCATCAAGACTGCAAAAAAACAGGAAATTCTGAACACAAGATTAAGACATTCACTACCGCTCCCATCCCAATAATGCGCATATAAAAAGACAAAACTCAGTCTTAATAAAAGGATGTGGATTTTGCTTTCACAACATATAGTGTGGTTTGGGTGGCACAGATGCTACCCTCAAAGGAAACAGTGTCTTCAGAGTTAGGAAATTATAGCATCTTAGGGGAGAGGAAAAGGTAAGGATTAAGTTAAACTACTACTTGGAAACAGAGGTCAGCGTAACTGAAAACAATTTTTACCCAGAGGTTCATGGAAGTTAACAGTCCTTGATTACGTGTCAAGAAGAAAACAGAAGAAAACCCACCCTAAGCGATGGATTAATTTGTCATTTTGCTTAAGACTGTTTTTTTTTCTTTTTTTTTTTTTTTAAGGAATAATAAATACAATATATTGTAGGCAGCTTTCTGCGTAACTGTCAACGCTGCATTCAATAGGAAATTAACACAACATTTACCCTAGTTATTTCTGGAATTGTGGAATTTTACTGCATTTGATAGTCTTCATTATGATTCAGTAAAACAGATCCTAATTTACCAAATAAAGGGTTCCTAAGGATTCTTCTATTAATTCTGTCAAAATAAGATACAAAAAAAATCTAAAGAGAAGAAGAAGACAATTTTACTCTGCTTCCTAGGCAGTGTACAGACTGCACTAGTGTCAATGAAGGCACAGTTAAAAACGGCATGGATGGTGAACATACTTTAGTCTGTATTTTTAGCTGGAGAAGAGCTACTCTTAGAAAATATGTATAAACAGCAATTAACTTCTTATAGGTCATATTTGAACAACAGAAAAAAAAAACCAGACATCTAATCTTATAGTGAATGTATTCTCAATATTGAAATGTTTTTTCAGGGTAAAAGAACTCACATATACTCTATATAGGCATATTCTGAAAATAACTGAAACCTGAAATTGTTTCTGTGAAGTATTTGTGAAATTAAAAATATATCCCAGGAGACAAAAGTTTAATTGTCTACAACACAGCTATTTTGTAGAGTGATTGTTAGTTTATAAGAAAAAGGCAATTAGTCTTATGAGAAGTTTGGCTAATATCCGAAGATATTTAGTCAAATATAGTGTAAAGTTTCAGTCTAACTTTAAAAATCACAATAAAAGACACCATCATGGTAAGACATACAGATCTGGCTTCACTAACCATGGTTTTAATTTACAGTTCAAGGATCAATCCCATCAATTTCTTTTTCTGACTAATCTGTTTCCTACTGTCAGACAAGTGAAATACTGAAGTTTAGTCAAAACAGAAAACAATAACTAGATATGATCTGATTAAAAATTGAGTATGTATGACTATACATTTATACTTATTTTAATCCAGACACTTGCATATGCAAGCTGCCAGGCTTTGAGAGAGTCACAAACTGTCTATTGTAATGTAGAAGTCTCCTGTTTTAGCTCTTCATATATATTCAAATATATTTCAAATCAAACATTAGGATTTGTGTTATGTTCAGCAAGACAGAAAGAAGTTGAATACCTGGATAAGACTTCAGGTCAAAGTTTCAGCAATTAGGACTTTGTCAGATATATGACAGAGGTACGTTTGTCTTTATATAGCAACATCATATAATCACTGATCAGCTAGCAGAATTTTTTCTTCTCCTCTGGAACCTACCAACTGCTTCCAGTAAAAATACTGGTTTGTGATCTAAAGACCAGACTTACTCCCCACATTGCTTAGGCACCTTAGCAAAAAACAAAAACAAAACCAAAAAAAACTCCCACAAACAAACCAACTATGAGATGAGAGCAAGCAGCATCTTTGAGGGTCAACTCAGGTTTCTGTTAGGCTGCAGTGCCCTCTGGAGGTGCCCGTCTTTCCTTTGCATGGCGCCAAGAAGACAGCTCTGAACTCCAGAATCCCAACCTGGCCAGAGTTCACTGGGCTCAGTCTGGGATGAGCGGCAAGACTTACTGCACTACTCAGTCTTTCATTTTAATTAATGCAATCCTGAATGAAGAGTTTATTTTCAAAATAAACTTCTTATTAAATTACAAAAATTCCTTCAGAAAATCCTCATTCTTTAAGTTTTAGATCTGATGATTTGTTTTTACATTTGAACTTCAAGAATAAAAAGTGATACCTACATATGTTTTAGCTTTCCTATACTAGGTCATTCAAACAGAACGAGTATTTTAAAACCTAGGGTACTTTGTTTAAATCCCAGGAAATGGTGAGATATGCAGAGTCACACTGCCACCACAGGTAAAGTTCTGGAGTTTGGGAATTAGCCATAAACTATTAGCCATAAAAACATAAAATTAGCCACAAACTACATGAAGTGGACAAGGACACAAATCTAAAGAGGCAGTATTACATATTCTGATTGGAAAATCAGATAGAATAAAAACAGATAATCCTTCCCTGACCCTCCCCCTCCCCCCCAAAAAAAGAAAAATAACTTTAAAATAATTGCATTTGAATAATTAAAATAAATATATAAAGCCAAGAGGATCAATTTATTACTTCTGTATTTTATGGACTACATGACTGCAGCCTGCTTGAAGGTCTTACATTATCTGTCAACTAATTTATCAATTTATGACTGAAGTCAAAGTAGAAAAATATTACAATTTTTAGCCACTTCTGATTTTCAGAGTGCTCTTCTCAATATATTCTCTTATTAGGGTAACTGGAAACAATTTCAAATATATAGATAGTAACAGCATCTTCAGGCATTGAGTTAAACAGTAGCATCCCCACTTTGAAATCTAATGACCTTGCAAAAGAAATAAAAATAGGAAGGGGGGAAGAGGAATCTGCTATCTATTTTTTGTCTCACATGACATATGTATTCCAAGATCAGATACAAGTCACAAGAAAGTTTACTACTAATGTCTGTGGGTCTGTTTGCAACATTACAATTCACATCAACCAAGCACAAAATGGACAGATCTACAGATGAAGACAAAACCAGGCTCACTAGGAGAATGAGTGTAGTCACTACGGAACAATCAATCATTTGAAAAAAAAAAAAAAAAAAAAACTGAAATGGACCTCGTTATAAAATGCATACTAATGGCATCACACTCAAAAGTCTCCTTTGCCCTTTTTCATTTGTTAACACTTCACAATATAGTATCTGATAAATTATCATTCCTAATAATCTCAAACTTAGAGACAACCTCCACATATCTGTTATATTAGTGTTTTAGCAACTAGGTATAAAATCATATTTCTAGGCTTACTGAAAACCACAATGACATTTATGACAGTGAAGAATCATTAAAGTAGAAGATTCAGAAGAAATTAATAGTAAAAATTTGATTATTATTTGCATCTCAGTGTGTTGGTCAAAGGAATGAGTTCTACAGTTTTACAAGAATAAAAAGTTTCTGTCCTGTATTTGTGATAGAATTAGCCCCAAGTGAACGTCTGACAAAATTTTGGCTCTTCCCTAAGCAACACTAATTGCTGAAAATTGTTTAACTTCTTTTTAGCTCAGTTTTCATCATATATTAAATTTAATCTATGAAGTCAAAATAAACAGTGCTAAAATTAAATAACTTTTTGAGCCTTCTTTCTTAACAGTTTTAGCAAAAACATACTTAAAATCAAATTTAATTAGAAGCTAAAATTTATTCTGTTAGGAAAATGTGTATTTGCTAGCAAAAAAACCCTGAGACAGGACATCAGATTATTAAGTTAAAAATTCGCTTGGATGAGCAAGTTCTCAAAAATAACAAGATTCAATTTACTGACAATTAAAGCAAACACTATGTAAATAGGGCTTCAAAGAAATATTTTTTTCCCCAGGAATATTATAATTGCCTTTTTTTTTTTTTTTTTTTTTTTTGTGTAAGCCAAATAAAACAAGTTGTTAAATAAGACATTAAAACATAGTGTTAATTCAGTTTTAATCAACACTATATTGTTTATGGTACATGCATAAACTGGCTGTTTCACTCTGATTTCTCCAGATTTAAATAATGGTTTTCCTCAACAGTATTTTTTTCCTTATTATTATGCAGCAAATAGAGCATAAATAGCCGATGTATCACAGTAAATCAAAATTAATATTCAGTATAATAAGGCAAATCCTTCTCCCTCCCACTCTCAAAACACCAGGTACTTACAAAGGCAAATTCCCTTGTAGCAGTGTCATAAAAATGAAGAGCAGACACCTCCGCTTCAGAAGCTGCCAGCCACTGGAGTGCTGCTCTGAGTTGGAGATCCACTATATTTGGCTCCAGATCAATATTCATGATTGCTAATGTCCTTCTTGTTTGCTCCATACCTAGCATTAAAAATAGTGATCAAATCTACAGGTCCAAACTGTAATAACAGAATTGCTATGCATCACTATTAGACTATATTACTTTAAACATTTTAATTTATAGATAATGAAAGGCAAATAACATCTGGATCTGAAATGCTCTGTTCTGCTGTGCAGAAGGAATTTATCTCATTTGCAGTTGAATTTAAAACCTGAAAATCAAAACGCATCTGAACTTTAATACAGGACTCCAAGTGATAAAGACTTTTATTTTAGTCTTTTAGAATGTGTTTGAACAGCAATAGGCTCTTACACTGTGCTTCATGTAGCCATTTCAGTTATAAACTGCTGTTTTTTTACAATGTCTCCATGTACTAAATTTAATAATGCTTGTATTTCGGTATTTTTTCTGTACAGTCATCAGACTGCTCCTGTTTTTTGAAAATACAGTGCTGTTGTTTACTGAGGCCTACCCAATTTTTCAGCACTTTTGCAGCATGAGTCCCAGAAGCGAACACAGCACTCAGAGCGCCGTTGCAGGAATAACAAAGAACAGCTACATCATCATCATCAGGTCTCTATCTGCATTTTTTTTATCCCAATATTAGAGTAGTCCTCTGTCATACAGTCATAACCAACTAAGCGTATGTGCAGGGCTCTCCCAAGTTCTTCTTGAAGTCACTACTTACAGAATGAAGGACGACTTAACTCTTTAGAGACATGGAATATATTTGAAATAAAAGCATATTTTAATGTGCCATATACCTTAATCCCACTACTCTTGTAATCAACCTTATAAAATTCAAGTACATATGATATGCATTCCTACCTGCCACAGATAAGCAAAGACTAAAATTATCTTTCCAGGAGAAAATGGATGAGAGAATTGGCCTAGTGAACTGTCAACACAAGAATGCTTTTAATAGAAGACAGAGTATTTTTCTAGAGCCCCCAAATCTAATATATTATAGTAGAATAAACCAATTATAAAAAGGTGACACTTAATAGAAAGCATTATGGTACCATATCAAATATTATCCAAAGAGATTTGTCCATGCATATAAATTTACACTTTCAACAAGCTGGTCAGTATTCCCTACCTTCCACTAAGAACACGGCTTAGCTGAACATCACAATGACTAGCATTTCCCAAAGGCTGTATATTTCTGAGTATTAAGAAGTGTTCATAGGGTATTAATATAAGAATGTCTTCAAACTCTTGATTGACACGTATTATAATGGATAACATAGATGTCACCTTTTTATAGGCTAAGAATCACAAAAAACAATTATCATAGAGTGCACAAGACAAGAGCAGCCAATGCTGGAACAACTATTACCTTCTACAGCATCCTTGGAGTCTTCATCTTTATCTTCTGTTCCATCACTATTTTAAAAGTAAAACAAAAATTTTAATACAAGCTACTACATTCACAATAAATGTAAATCAATCCTAACACTGTAAGGAAGGTTAATCAGTAAAGGACATGAAGATCACAAAAGAATTAAGGAATGACCATGAAAAGCAGCTTTGCTTCTCACACCATGTTGTAAGTGGACTTGTCAATAAGTTTAGAAGATTTGTTCTTCAGCGAAGAAAGGGGAGAACAGAAACAGGAGAAGAATGTTAAGAAGATATAATATGACAATATTTAAGACAAAGTCCTTGTTTTTATGTAAGGGGACAGTTTAGTATTGCTTCACATGTTAAAAGATTGAGCAGTCTTGGGTTATGATTATGAATAGCTACAGGTTATTCCAAGCTGTAGGTCATAAAGTGTTCTACAGAATTAATTGCCAAGCAATTTTGAAAGTTTCCACAAGCAAAAACAAAACAAAACACAAAACAAAACAAAAAAAAAATCCATAGGAAGCAGGCTCTAGTTTGCTAAAGTAAATCTAAAGACTTGTAAAATTGCAAGCAGGAACATGCATGAAAGGGGCCCCTCATTTTGCAAGCAGAACACAGAATGTCAGTTTAGCATAGTGGAATTTTTCCAATCAGTATGGATCAATTAATGAAAAAAATCATATTGTGATTAAATGAGAAGAGTGTGAATAATGTATCAGCATAAAAATGCACTGTATTCTTGTCTTCAAAAAATGATTTCATGCATTAATTATGAGGAATCCATCTGGTTTATATTTCTGGATTCAACCAACCTGTCTGATGTTGGAAAGGATAAATTCTCCTCATACATATCCCCTTCTAAACCAAGACTGCTCCAGCTACTGCTGTTACCATTACTGCCAGGAGAAGAAGAGAACACAGCTGAACTAGAAAGGAACAATAGCTCAAACTAGAACCTTAATTTTCCTCAGTGCTGTTTTGTCAAGATATTTAATGCTAGAGCATTGAAATTTCCTAAACAGGTTTGCTGGAATGGAGCCCAAACATGACCATCAGTGCTATTCAGATCAGCAATCTGAAACTGGAAAGTTCTATATGCAGCTCGAGGTATTAATTTGTACTCTTTATTTTTTCTAAATGAGTGCTAAAAGTAATTCTGTCTTTAACTCTAAGCACACACTTTCTTATTTATATCGGCTGAACAATTTCAACAGGTTTATTCATAGGAATATGGATTATAAATATGGTATTTGCTTGAAGAATAGGCAAGAGTTCATGAAATTATATATTGTGAAGACATCTACACATGGAAAATCCTTCTCTCTCTCTCTCTCATTACAAAAATCAAGCAGTGACTGACAGCAGCCTGATGAGTACAAAATACTTTGGGGAGCACAAAAATGAGTTCTCTTGAAGCTTTTTTAAAAAACATTGTTAGAAAACAGTGAAAACAAACTTAGAAATATTAACTCACTCAAAATTCACAAATATACTGAATTTATTCAACAGCAATGCTCAAGTCAATGTAAAGAAATGAAAACTTGAACATGTCCTTACACTGGTACCTTCTAAGCACTGAAATTTACAGAGACATGGGACCTGTGCCTATGTACAATTCTCAGCTGATCACATTGTTAAGACTCCTGTTCCTTGATTTGGTACCTCTCCCACCAGATCATGCCTGGGAACCTTCCACGAGCAAGATGTCAAGAGAACAGAGCCAGGCTTCTTAGAGAAGGCTAAATGGAGGATATGACAAGCCATGAAGCAACTCCAGAAAACAGCTACTGCTAGGAGATGCTTTCAGATGTCTGTTCAGCTAAATACTGTGTTTCACAGTTAAAGCTCTTTTCCACTTGTTCCAATTGGAAGACAAAAACAACAAAATTTGACGTCACAAATAGTGGAAAGGAGCACTTCAAGAGCCAGGCATTTCTGTGACGCAGCAAGCAGCATCAACTTCCTTTGCTTTCCAGTTTGCCTGTCTGTATCCAAATTTCAACACAACAGCAGGTTAGTAAACTTGCAATGTGAATATACGCTAGAAGAAAAATAAAGTTGTGAATGCTTTATGCAGCACATTGTTGATGTTGGTTATTTACATCGAATGTGCTAGGAACAGATTGTTCTATCATTACTAGAGGGGAGAAATAAAAAGAAAATTAAGAAGCAGAAGTATCCAAACAAACAAGCTTGGTTCTAGAACCGCAGCAAAACTATTAAAATGGAAAAAAAATAAAATAAAATAAAAAATAATTAAAAAAAAGCTAATGGTAGCTACTTTTACCAAGATTTCATAATTACCTGTTAGGTTTGCATGGAAAAAGCAAAACTATTTGTAAGAATATTTCTCAAGCTACTGTACAAGATATAAAGTATTAACATTAAATTTGATTCTTACATATGTTCTGTACATGTAAGCAACAGCCTATTAATATCAATATCATTCAGATATTGTTTGCTTGAAAACTTTTGATACATATCGTAAATGCAAGTAAAAGTTGCCCTTACTTTCAGATTAAAAGTGTTTAATTTAAGAGAATGACCTCATACATACATAGTACTGTTCTGACTAGACAAAAAGTTAATATACTTCTACAAAGGTCGAATGCACTCATATAATCAGATTTTTTAATCATGTGATTAAAGGTATAGCAATGCTTGAGGATGTTTTGTAACTTGAATTTAATGTTACTCTAAGACATCGAACACGCTTGAGAGTCTTGTAGGGATAGACCAGACAACAACCAGACAAGGCCATTATAATGCCTCTCTAATGCTTCATTCTGCTCTTCAACATACATAAGCAAGAAAATTACCCAAAATAAGAACTTTCAGCCTATCAAGTGAGGCCAAACAAGTCTCAGTACTGTACCATATGTATGTAAAATAGCACTCAGATCATCTGCTTTGAGGTTTTGCCTTTGGAATAAGTAGTCAGAGGGAACAGGCCAGTTGCTCTGAACTCTAATCTGAACCAGGTGTTCTTGCTAATCCTCTGGAGAAGCCTATACCTATGCAGTAACTGTGGAAGAAGCTTAAGACTATCAGATTTCTAAAATTAAGTAGCTATCATCACATGTGCAAAGCATCACATGTGCAAAGCATCACATGTGCGACTACTCCCAGGAATAATTACCTTGACCAAATCCACTAAAGAACTTTCAGTCCTATTTCCATTCAGTTTAAGAAACTAAAGTGCTCACACACTGATAATTCTCTCCAAGTTGTCTTGCTCCCTTGTTTAAGGTTAGTCCAAGCCTCTGTGAAGCACAATTTTCATAGTGATCCTCACTAACACATCTCTTCTCAATCCATAAGATAACAAGGTTGATGGGGAGATTCCCCTTCTCTCTGCATTCCCACCCAATACATACACAAAATAACCCTTGTTTCAGAGCGGGTTTTGGCACATTTTGGCATACAAAACGTTGGCACAACAGGCCCTCCAACATTTATTTACTTTTATATATATATTTGTTTATATATATATATATAAACTTTGTGTAAGCACCAACTGATCTGTATTTTATTCCCTACTTGTAAATCCCAAAGATTTTTTTTATACTCTGGCTTTAATCACATAAGTCTGATTTGTTTTCACTCATTCAACAGATGTTTAATTTAGATAAAATAGAAGGCAAAGTATCTTAACAAAATTATTCAGTTGTATCAGTCATAATGTTTAATAATGGTTTGATTAAACTGTTTTCAATTAAGCAAAATGTAAAGATATCATAGAATTTAAAGTGAACTGTTTCACTTTAAAATTATATAATTTATTTGTACATTACATAAAGATTACTTCTGTATTTTCTTTAACATCTGAATGATGCTGAAAGTACTAACTGGGAGGCAAAATGTAGAGCTTACTATATAAAAGTGACACACCAATTACACAAAATTAAGCCTACTAATTCTTCCAGTTTCCTGTATGCCTAGGGTCACAATTCTCCTCCTAATTTTCAGTGGCAACAGACCTAGATATTATAGATTTTTTTATTTCTTGCTCTAATCCTTGCCGGTTATCCAGAAGCCCAGTGGAAGGGTATAGCAAGAAGCTTTAAAGGAAAAAAAAAGTTACTATTCTGATCAGATTTTAAATTCCAATACACCTGTAAGCTCTGTAGTAAATAAATATTCCACAAACATCAGTTAAAATTACTTATAAATTTATTTCACTTCCCCCAAACTCTAATGTATGTCTAAGCTCTGAGACAAATTAAATTAACTTATAATTTTCAAATACAGTACAGAAAACACATTTTAATATTTCAAGAACATGAGTAAAATGCACTATTTCAAAGGCGTAATTTATAAGTGTCTATTCTTTTTAAAATGCCTGCACTTTTGCTAGTACTGAAATTATAAGCATAGTGTTACTTGATGCTATTTTCTGGTATCCATGAAGATACAAACTTTACGTATTTTATACTGTGTGTAGTATTAACATTGATTAGTAAAGAATGTTTTGTAGGAAAACAGTAGGACTACGTTACAGATAATTTTAACAATAACAAAAAAAAAAAAAAAAAAAAAAAAAAAAAAAAACACTTCCTGAATTGCTTAATGAATTGCTTCCTAAAAAGAAAACTCAGTTCTCTTTCCATTCCCCAAGAGAAAAGCGTTTGACATCAGCAGACACCAAGATAACGGTTAAACTATGCTGATTTGTAGTTACCTGTCACTGAGGTGAAGAAAACTGCTGCTTTCATCAGGATGTTCATCTTCAAAACTTAGATTGGACCAACTGCCAGTGCTATCATCACCAATACTCAGACTCATCTGCTGGCTAACAATAGATTCAACTGAGTGAAATCCTTCTCTTCCAGTAGAGCTGAACAAAAATCAAAGACTGACATCACTTGGGCTGTATGTCACACTGACCTATGTTAGCTAATCTAAAGTAATTTAACACCAAAGACACTACATCCCAAGGGAAAAAAAAAAAAAAAAAAAAAACATATATGTTAATTCGTACCCTGATTTCAAAGAAAGAAATGGAATAAATTTCAAATTCTTGAAATTATGTAACATATGCACTTACCGGGCATAGACTTGGGATTGGCGTTTGAAACTCAGTCACCAGAGGCAGGGAGTGGTACAAACAGCTCTCTTGGGTGGATGATTTATTGTATAAATCATAGTAAAGCATCCGTATCTAGGTAGTTTATCAGACTGATCAAGACAAACTTTTCAAGTAGGAAGAATGAACATTTCTGATCTGGTTTACTTGAGGACAATTTGGCTCTACCTCCTCCGTGCCTTCATTATGACCAGCTCACTACCAGTCGTTTGTTATTGTAGACAAATTGCTTAGGAGCACACTGGTTTTAAAATGCTGTAACTTTTCCACTTTTGGAAAGCATCTTTCTGCAAATAAATTTTTCCCTTCCTGCTTCAAGGAGGGAAGTACAGAGAATCTGTCCCCTAAGGAAGATTTTTTTTTTCTCTCTTCCCCCCCCCCCCACCACCAAAATATCAGTCAAGCAAGTACGCTCAATAAGAGATATTCTTTAGAAGACCAATCAAGACATCCAATTTTCTATCTATATATTTTTTTTCATAAGGGTTTCAATCTGAATACATATCCATATGCACAGACTTCTGGGGTTAAAGTATGGTTACTGTGTAGATCAATGCTAGAAAGTTCAAGAAAAATTATTCTACCATAGACAACAATCATTTCAAGATTCTTTCATCCACTGTTTAAAAAGCCAACCTCGAGCACATCACAGACAGCTCTTCATTTCAAGGAAGCATGAATTTTTGCAGGTAATAATGTAACTTATTGTAAGTACTGTTTAATTAGTTAAATCTCAACTAATTTGGGTAATACAAATGTCATTTTTTTCCCATTTTTAGTTATACCAGTGCTAGCAGCATTTTTCTTCCACTGCACATGAGTAAGGCAGCTCAAGAAACATACACAGTTTATACCACACTTTGGATACCAACATAAAAGTACTTATATAGATTGGATGTTGTGTTAAAAACCCAGTATTTCCTTCTTAACACAGAAGAACAAACAGTATGTCTTCAAACATTGCCTTTAGATTCTCTACCATATTCTAAATAGAAATTTTATATACCGTTTATATTTTATATAACATTTATTAAAAATAGGGATTCAGAAAGAAAGAGTGACCTTTGGTATTGTCACTACTAGAAAAGCACCACATGATAAAATGATTTTTTGGAGTTACACTCCAACTAAGGATTCAATCCCGTTGAGGCAGTAGCCGTAATGTACAACTTACTAGTGTTTACATGCTGCTAGGAATTTTTGTTACTTTCGTTGAAAGGCCATAAAAGTTAAAGTAGAACTTATTGTTTTAAATTGTTTTGTAAAAATAACCAGCATACACAAATCAAAAACTTTCATTCACACTCAAATACTATGAACAGGAGGTATTATGCTTTTCTTATCACATCTTAAAAAAAAAAAAAAAATGGCTTCACACCCACTGCGGCCTTTATGTGACACTAAAAGCACATAAATAAATTTTACTGATGATCATCACGTCAATCTAGATCACCACAATCAGAAGATAAACCCTGTGCCACTGGAAGGAATTTTCATGCAAACCAATTCAGAAAGTAACTACTATAAATTAGAAAAATTAACAAGATAAAGATTGTTCTTGGACCTAAAGAAGAGATTTCAAGTCATTTTGAACTCTGCGCAGTCTGTCTGAAGAAATAGTTTGTTTTCCTCAAAGTTAGTGGCACATATTTCTTATCAAGAAGCTTATTAAAAGAAACAATGTATTAGCTTTTGATGAAGATACATCTGAGAGTCAATTTCTGTTCCAGTATAAATATTAGCATAATATTTTATAATCTAAACCATGTTGAGAAAGGTATAGTTTTGGTTGGTTGGTTGTCTTCTCCGTCCAAGAAGCAAGTTTCATGTTGCAAAGAAAAGGTAAGCTTCATTTTCTAGAACCAAACACTGTTTTTCTAGTACAAATGGAAATTCCTGTGGAACAAACCTAGACTCTGTCATGGCTCACTAGTCAACAAAACATTTCATTAAGGTCATGCTTTCTGTCAAAACTGCAGCATTTCCTGGCTGTATAGAAGTCTCTACAGTATATAAAAATAGCAGGCATTTGAAGTTGAAATTCGAATTGTTAGTCAACTACCAGAACATACACATGCCGGTGTATCTAGAAACTTAAGATCGCACAGGTGGAAAAAAGTGTTGTTCCTCTCCTAGGTCCAAATCATTTAACTATCACCAGAGTAATACAAAGAACAAACATTCGAATATAAAGCACTTCTTCAATATAGATTTTTTATATTTCTATATAAAGTATTTCTAAAAGAAAGAAATCCTTCTGATTATACAGTGACTGACTAATCATTTCTTTTTCTGGTACAGAATGCAAGAAATGAGAAAAATGAGCATTACCTTATGTTAACTGCCTGACCAATATTAGTCATAGCTGATGTCATTATTTCAGTAGTAAGGCTTTCGGCAAAACTCACTCCGTCGTGCCCAATGCCGCTGTCAGCCGTCACACTCGCGTTACTCAGTTCTCTCTCTGCTTTCTCAACAGCTGTAGCAACCACCTTGTCAGAAAACATTGCCTTCTGCTCTACATCTATATGAATTTTAGGAACATCAAGGTGAAATATTTTTGATTTTTGACGGCCACCGCCTACCCTAGAAGGGGGGAAATGCCTGCCAGGAAGAGAGGATTCTTGGGCAGGCAGACGGGATGCATTTTCTGTACAGTACTGATGTTCCTTCATACTGCAGCATCTGCAGACAGTTCCAGAAAAGGGCGACAGTTGCTCAGTATATGACAGCCTATCCCCATTTTTCCTGTGTTCAGCTGCATGGAGAACAGCAGATTCCAAACTCATTTCTAGAGTATCATCTGCTACTTTCCTAGCATATTGTTCTATAGCTTGAATTATGCCTTCACTGTAGCCATTTTCATTTAAGCTGCCTGTGCTATGATACAACTTACACTTTGGTGAGAAGGGATGAAATGTCCTAGAAAGTGTTGTTTTAATAAGGTCCCCTGTGACTTCGTTCATTTCGGTCTTTTTATAGAGGCAGGAATCTGTCAAAGATTTTGGCAAACACGCTCCCGACATTCTCAGTTTCCTCCTGACGTCACAAGTTATGCTCTGCGCAAGGGATTCTGAAAAGTGCAATAACTCCACGCGCTCTGCACCCTGCACACAGCTAATCCTCTTGCAGGTTTGGTCTTCACAGGCATCAACTCTGCTTTTTGCTTGCTGTAGTGAATCTTTATTCATTATTTTGAAGAGCTCCAGCTTACCATTTACATCTGTGTTTTGCCCTGGCAATGTCTTTCTGCTGTACTTCAATTTATTTTTCCTAGCAGCTTGCTGCAAGCCTGATTTTATAGACCTGTAAACAAGCCTACTGGCATACTGATCCACTAACAACTCAGCATTACCCCCTTCTCTTTTCAAAACCCGAATAATATGATCTGCGTACTCATCAGTCACACTCTCACAGCTTGGGTATTTGGAAGTCAAGCCCATCATGCCCAAAGTTTGTGGCAAAGGAAGTACAGAAGAATCTGTCTCGCCAGACCACTGGTCCTGCCCTAGTCCCCACCGTTCCTTTGAACTGTCACCTTTATCACCTTTTCTCAGATAAAGGCAATCCACCTGACAGTTCACCCGCTTCAGCCTCAGTAGTTTGCAATGCCTGGATTTCACTATTTTCTTGGCCTCATTGATGACTTTTCCTGCCATATCCCCTGCGTAATTCCATAAAGAATTGCAGGTCTCTTCTGGAATATCAACAAACATAGCAGATCCAGATCTTTTGTTGGGCATATTTAACTTTCCTTGTTTATTAGTTTCACCTTCATTTGTTTTATCATCTAATTGGGAAGCAGCCTTTTCAGTTGCCATTGAAATAATGTGACTAGCCAAGTGATCTGCATACTGTACTGTTTTGGCTGGATGTTCCTCTTTCTCAACTAGCATTTCCGAATAATCTTCATCTTCACTACTTTCCACTTCCTCAGAAAGTGACCGCATGAGTTTCAGCATAAATTCTTCTTTTTCCAGACAGTCATGCTCAGTTTCAGACGAACCAGTAACAGATGGATTGTATGGTGTAGAGGGTGGTGTTGCAGGCGCAAATTCCTTTGCTAATTCTCCCTTGAGTTTCTTAGATAACTTCCTTAGGTTCTTTTCAGAACTAGCTTGACATGGTGCTAAGGGTGTTGGTGGGGGTGTACCAGGCATTGCACAGGTATTTCCATCCTTGATAGCCGATTTATCTTCCATCTGCAAGGCTTCTTCGGTACCAAACAGAGCTGGAAAGTTGCTAGCATGCAGACAGCAATCATCCTGCCTGCAAGTCACAGATCCTGATGATGCTTCAGTGTCGGGCCTTTTTGAGGGCTTATTTAAGTACTTTACTGAGCAGCTTCCCGTGTCAGTGAAGTCTTGTGGAACATGCTTAGAAAACGTCACAGTGGAACAACGTGGTGGTGAACTTGAAAGAAACCTCCGCCCTTTTTGCTCCTGCCAACTGTCTTTAGATTCTGAAGAACACTGAACAGAATGAGCTGGAATAAGAAGAGATTTAGATGGGTTATTCAGAGGCATCTGTTGCTGCCCAACAATTACAGGAATGTTGTTTTGCTTCTCAGCCTCCTGCTTCATTATCATGCTACTTTGTTCTTTTCTACTGTTATCCGCATGTGTCTGTGAGCCCATACTATATACTAAATAATCAGAGGTGTTGGGTACTGTGCTGCTACTTTCATCCACGGACTGTTTTACGATATACTTGGCCAAGTGGTCTGCCAACATGTTCTTGGGTAAATCTTCGCCAATGCATTGCAAATAAGGCTTTTTCTCTACTATTTTTCTTGTTAAAAAACCTTTATATTCTTCCACTGCTTTTGTGACCCTGGATGAAGTTATGGCTTCATAGGCTTCATTTACAATCATATCTACCATTGTTCCAGAGAAATTACTGATGCTTTTTGACTCACTTGTTAATTCTAAGTTATTATTCCTTCCAGATCTGTCATTTACTTGCTTTGTTTCATTTTGGTTAGGTAAAAGTGATGGACTTTCTTCAGTACTTTGACTGGGATCTGAAGTTAGATATATATTTCTGAAAGAAGCAATTTCCTCCTCTCTCCTCCTAGTTGTGCAAAATGGATGAGTAGATTCTTTGTACACTTTCATACTGTCATTAGAGTTTGAAGCAGTCCATGGTTTTGCTCTATAAACATCAAAGGAAACCTGATTTTGACAAAGAGCCCTTCCAGCTAAGGGCACAGGTATTGAACTTACAACACCAGAGGTACAAAATAAAGCTTGTTGCACTGTATATTCTTTCCTGGAATCTGTGGGATTTAGTGCTACTCTATCATTAGAGCTAGGAAAAGCTGTGGAAGTCTGTGTTGACTGTAACATACTTTCTGCACTCACATATTTAATATTGTCCATGGAAACACTAATGGCCGCTTGTGTTGTGAAGGTCACGTCAACCTGAGATAGTTCAATAAAAGCCTCTTGAATGACAGACTCAGATAAGTCTCTGGCATAAGATCTTACCACTTTATCTTCAAAATCAAATGATGAAGTCTGTACAGTTGTAGGTGTTGATGGATATGAAAACTGGCACACTTCCATGATTCCTTCAAACACAAGCTCTTCGGCAAGGTCTGCAGCAAACCGTGCCACTGTGTTGGTAAATATTTGTTTCTTTACATGCCGCAGTTCTTTCAAAGCACCAGTTATAGCTTCACTCACCAAAAAGCCTGCCAGCCCATTAATGGCACGCTCCTTCAAGGAAATCGCTCTACGCCTTCCGATCTCATAAAATGCCATTTGAAAGACTGAAGAAGTCAACCTGGCAGCCAAATGACAGAGCGCATTTGTGCATGAAGAAACACCTTTCTGCAAGTCTTTGAAAGCATTGCCAAAACTTTTTTCAACCAATTCAGTTGCAAATTTTTGAATGCTATCTTTGATCATTAACGACTTGTTTTTTGATTGAGCTTGCTTATTTGGTTCCTTGCCAGTTTTCATTCTGTGGTCTGTAGTTTGACCTTTTTCTCCCTTTAAAGCATTTCTGCTACATTTGGACTCATTTTCTAAGCATACGTGTTCCGACGAAGAATCGGAGTGAAAAACAGAACCCAGTATTTCAAATGAAAAACTATCAGCATATTCCGAGTAAGTACTATAGAGTGCATCATGGTAGCTTTGCCCCGTTCCATCTCCACCAAGGTTCAACCGACATAAACATTCAGAAGAACCACAGTTCCCTAGTGGACTGAAAGCTGAGGATCTTATCGGGCTGAACAAACCGCCATTCTCTTCCCCTGATGTTTTAACTGGGCGAGGAGAATCTGGAACCTCAAAGATGTTGCTGTAGGGAGACTCTGGTTTACGAGGAGTTGGCTTCCTTACATTGGCTGGAAGAGTGGGATGATCAGACTTGAATTTTTGAGGATTCATTCTAACATTTGCAGAACACAGATCCTTATGAGCAGTCCTTCTTTTCAGAGGATTCCCTTGGACTGGATTCCTAGTAACTTTGCAAGTGTTTTCCATGGCTTGCTCCAGTTCATCAAATTGATCAAAACTATCAAAAAATTCACTTACTTCTGAGTCTGAATCTTCTATGCCATCTTTCACTACTGGAATTTTTGGCAGTTGAAGTTTTGCCTTCAAACTTTTCTGATAACCTTCTTCATCTAAGAAGATAACAGGGCTTGGGCTGGAGCAATCTGACTCAGAGGATTCTGCGGGAGAGGAGGCAAATAATGTTTTACGTAAAAAATTAACACCTTGATCAGAAGGATTATATGGCTTATAGAAACTTCGCTGTATCCAAGGATCAGAAATTGATGTTGTAACTGAATTTTTCACTGAGGACAGTTCCTTAAGTCCCAAAATATCAACCAAAGTAGAAGATTTAGCAAATGATTTCCGATGTACAGAACCCACAAGGATTTTTGAGTCAACAGCTTCTACACATTGGGCGGGGATGGTCTGTGAAGCAACATCTCGATGGTTTCGAGAATTAAAGCTGCATGCCCCTAAAAAGATAAAAAATAAAAAAAGCTTCAAAACCAAAAATCTCTACACAAACACGCATGATTGAGGACAGATTGACAGCAATCACTCAGCATTTAATTGATAGAACAAATTAGGTGCTCCTTCACAATTAGAGTTTGAAAAGAAAGTAGCTGTGATTAATTAGAAAAATCAAAATCATTAACAAAATCATGTACTTTCATACGCATTCTCATGAAGTCCTTCAACAGGCAAAATTTCAAACAGGTTTTACAACAAAACTGAACAACATGCAAGCACTTACCAACACTTTGCATCTTTGAAGGCTCATCTTCATCTAAGTGTTCAAAGGCAGTGACGAAATCATCCTCAATTGAAGAAACTGACTGATTAGTATCATCATCTTCTGCATGGGATGTCTCTGTTTGATGTTTTTGAAACGAGTTTATTTCTACTGCGTATCTTATACCTGTAGTATATTTACTCAGCAAGGTAAATACATAATCAGCTTTGATCCTTGGGAATGAAGGAGACAACCTCATCACACAAAGCACTTCAGGACGTTGATTCTTGAAAAAAGAGAGCAACAAGAAAACAAACATATAACAAACGTGGAGAAATGTCAATTGTCAGGATCAATTGGGGATTCCTTCAATATTTTTTATGCACAAAGAACAATAAATATTTTATAGGTAAGGAAAAGAAAATAGAACACTTTGTGTGCAGTAATATTTAATAACACTTTACTAATGCCTGCCTTCTAAATAAATCACTGCATTAAAAAACAAACAAAAACACAGTTATACATTAAAACCCTGATAATATATCTTCCAGCCTCTTAAGAATATAGATGTTAAAAATCTATAAAGGAAGAAAGCACTTAAAATTGTGTTCACACTCAACAGCATTTTGGTTTAGATATTTGCATCATATACAATGCAAAACTGATTGTGTTGCTTATTACTCAACATGTTTTTAAGTTTCCTTTAACAGAATTTATAATTGATCAAGAAAAAAATAACATCAAATTTCATGAACACCCAACATGTTCACATAATTGCCTGGCACCTGTTTCAAGAAGGAAAGTCTGTAGACAAATGGAAGCTGTATCTGAGCACAGCAGTCACAGGCAACTTAGTTTGCTTTGTTTCCAAGTTGGCCATGAAAAGGACTTCACCTACCCAGAAGCATGGGACCAAGTCAGCAAGCAAGCACAGACAGAGCATATCATGCACCACATGGGTATGCGGGAAGGCTTCCATACTAGCTCAATTAGGTAATATATTGATCATAAGGTGCATTCACAACTAAACACACCTCCAGATTTATTAGCTAATCTAAAAATTCTACAAAAAGAAAGTCCCAAAAGATACCTATTCCTGACTAATTTGAGGATTACCCACATACTGCTATACCTTTTAAGCATCCTCCTCCTGCAGAGACTCACTGTAGCAGAAATTCTCTTGTGCAGCATATATATTAAATACATATATTAGTTCTTCTGTTTTAATAATAAAGCAGTTAATTTCAAAGGAAAGAATAAAACCACCTAAAAAAATGAGATATCTGTATCTAAAACATGTAAAAAAGCATAGAATGGTTACCTGATGTTTCATGATACAAGGTTTTTCCAAAGTTTTCTTTATATCTTTTAGAAATATAACTTCATTTTCTTTTAGTTTGCACAACTGAAGCGATTTCAGGACATCTGGAAGCTCTCCAGAAATAGCTGTCAATTCCTAATTTAAATATAAGAACATACTGAGACTATAAAGTGAAAAACTAAGATGTAAGTAGTCACAAAGTGTTTTTGACTTCATATCTGAAAACTGTGTATTAATAAATGGAAGAGGCTGCCAGAAAGGTTCCATCCTTGCAGATATAAACTGTCTGGACACAGCTTTGGGTCACCGACTCTCGGTAAACCCTGCAGGAGCAGGGAGGTAGTTATCTCCAGAGATCCCTTCCAACTTCAAGCATTCTCTGAGAATATTAAGAGTGTCCATTAATTTTGATAAAGTTTTTGCTTTCTTCCCTACTTCTTATCTTATCCTCTAGTTATTATCTCAAACTCTGGTGTAAAACTTATTTTCACTAATAATTTAGTCCACACTCAATTCCGATTCACATTTCTACCCAAAGAAAAAACATTCGCTGTTCTCATGTGACAGAAAAGCTTTAAAGGCCACACAGAGGAGAATCATAAAAGCATTTATCCCTCCTATAAGGTGCACAGCAACTCAGAGAATACAAAACTCAACCAATAATGCTAAGAGCTCTTAGTGCACCGCCATGAGTGGTTTTAAATACTCAGTGTTAACAAATTTCATTTCTCAAAGAAGAAAATTCCTCTATTAAAAAGGTATATATTATTTAGAAGAGATTAGCAGTGCTGAACTGCTATTTTCCAACAATGGATACCATACCTTCAAATGAGCAGTTCCGATCTCTTCAGCAAAGCCTATAAATGCGATCTACAGAATAAATACATTAACATGTTAAAGTACAGAAATATCTAGATTTCTGTAGAAATTTAATTTTAAAATTTTACAGTAAAGCTTTATTATACTGTCACAAAAACATATCCTTGAACAGCATTGCTTGAAAAATAGTGTCTATCACATTGAGAATAGTAGGCCTAAGTTGTCATAGAAGATGAGACAAGACTGAATATCAAACATATTTATAGCCTACTACTTAAAATTTCTTCTAATGGTATACTGGCTGGTGCATCTTGAACAACATATATAATTCCATTACACCTACTGATATAAACTTGACTTCTCAGTGCTTCTCTCCTTGCTTCCAGTTAGCGGGTATAAGTCAGTTCCAGGCAGTTCTGAATTTTGCCTCCACACTAACAAACTATGATCCGTTAAGCTACACTTCAGCAAATTCTGTGAATTTACCATGTAAATTGATTAGCCTGAGGCCAAAACAGAACAGAGGACATCAGACGTGTTTGCATGCAACATGCAGGCAGATAAATTCCTAAAATAAAGTAATACTCAACTTTATTAAAGGGTCTTGTCAAGCTCAAGAGACTGGAAAGCAATAGGCTATTCAGCTTCATCTCAGCTTGTTGTGCTTGTGAACAGTGATGTTTTGTCATATTTCCCCATTATTTTGTCTACAGACATCTAGTATCATTCAGTACTAACAAATCAAGATGTAAGTTTTTTTGTTTTATTCTCATTCTTCATGAAAAGTGAAGAAACTTTCATTCTGAAGTGCCACTTTATGACCTACTTCATGTCCATTATTCCAACCCTGCTTTACATGTCAGATTTACTCATTTCTCATTTAGTTTCCTCTTATGGTAAATCAATAGTGCATCTGCATTCTTTTAAAAAAAACATTTTTAAGAACAAAAATGTTTGTGAAAAAAAAACAATTTGTAAATAAAGAATTAAGGCACAAAGATCAAACATTTTCACTTATGACTGGAGCTAAATTTTGATGCACTGGATTCAAGTATTTCAGGACACTATGTGGGAGACTCAATTTTATACATTCAAATCACAGGTCATGCTAACTTTGTGACAATTAATCACTCTTCTGCAAGGTAAGTCAGCTGAGTCTTATCTAAGTAAGTAAATAAGAATGAACATTACTACACACAAAATCACTTATGATTAACTTGTTCAGCAAATTAATGGGCAATACATAAAAACTGAAAGAAACAGAGCTAGATAAAGGAAGTGCTGCAAAGCAACTGTTGTGTTTTCGTATTTTGCATATTTTATTTCAGCGAAAGACCAGAAATCTTGCTTGTAAATTGTAATCATACTAAAATATTAAAAATTCTGGCAACTTGTATTTTGGGGGGGTCTTGTGCTGGTAGGCATATCTTCCTGTTTAAATCCACATATCTTAATAAGCATATTTCAGTTATGACAAAGCAGTAGCTGAAAGCTTTGCAAGAGCATTCCAAAGAGCTTCAGGCAAAACACAGCTCTTCAGCACAATTAAAGGATTTGGAGGAAAATCAATTCTCTGATCATCATTCTGGGGGTCTTTAGAGTTGGTGATTGTTTTTTGTGGGTGCACACCCCTTTTGTTCCCTCCATTTTCCCTTTCCTCTTCCTCAAGGTAATAACTCTGAGCCCTTTCTCCCCCAGAATACTTCACTGTACAAGACAGGGTAGTAGTATTTGGGTGTTGCAGTTTCACATAGAGGAGGGTGAAGTTGTCAGTGTTTATGTTGACTGGCTGCAGATGTTGGCCAAATGCCATCATTGCAAAGTCCACCTATTTTTGCCTCCCTAAAAACATTAACTTTTCTCTCTCTCTATGCACCCTGCCTTCAACTGTCATCACATTAACAGAAATTACATTTAGGATGTCAAACTTGGATGAAATTAGTATGCCAGTTCAGAAGTAACTGGGGAGTAAAGCAAGGGGACAGAAGGTCTTGAATCAGTAACACAAATCTTTTCCTTAAACTAAAAATAGTGTATGTGACGCTGTATTTGAAGGTTATCATAATCTACAGGGACAGAAGTGCTGAATTAAAATTGCATAGGACTAACCTAAATTCTGCTTTTTCTCAGTATGAGCATTTATTTTGCAGTTCAAATAACGTTCTGTTAACATCGTTCCTTATAAAGGTGTCTTTCCCCACAATTTTACAGAAAGAACAAAAAAAGAAAGAGGAAAAAAAAACAGTTCTCTGAGGGTATATCAACCATCTCACATTTTATTCAGTGATCTTAACTGCTTGTGTTAATAAAGTAACTGAACGTAGTAAGGTATCCTTCTCTGCAGCAACCATTGCTAGAGGCAAGAAAAACATACAGTCAGGTATATGTTAAAAGTAAAAAGCAGGAGAGGGGAAAGGGCAAAGTTGAAAAGTTTAATTGCAGATTATAGAGCACAGTCTGTCTGAACAACCAGCCATTATAGCTTGCAGGTTCAGACACGTATCTAAAGGCTCTTTATTACTTTGTTAGGATACCATGTATATACAATCTAAACAGGAGTGCTCATCAAATGCTGTATAGCCAGTAATAAAATTCTTACATGATATTTAGTTTCATGATTCTCAAAGCAGAGAAATATCTTCCTGAAACTTTCAATTCTTTTAAAGGTTGCAGTCACTCCATTAAAGGAGAGCAATACAGGACAAAGTTTATGGGCAGACAGTAAGCTGTCATATTGTTCACGTTTACTATCCTGCAACTTCCTATTCCACTAGAAGTGGAACCATCCTTTATTATACCTATGAAAAACAAATTATTAAGGCTATGCCAAACCTCAAGAAAATTGGCGTGTTCTTCCCGATTTAAACACTCTTCTGTTGATACACTGCATAACTCCTTTCTGCTCTGTAACAGGGACTTCATAGAGTGTAGCACACCTTCACCAAAAGTCTGAAAGACAGTAAGAAAAACAGTAAAATATAAAACAAACAAAATGCATATTCAGTTTTACATACAAAGTACGTCCAAACTACGCCTGACCCGAATACATTTCCCTATTTTAAGCACTGTGTCAAACTATTTTTTTTCTAAATCATCAGGTTTGAATCTACTTCAGGACATGGAATTAACACAGATTGTTTTTCTTTAAGTAATACTTTCATTCCAAAAGATAGTCATTCCATATTAAAAAAAATAAATAAAAATAAAAAATAATGAGAAAATGCATCCTTTTCTGTTATGTAGTTGAACTAAGGCTTGCATGTGTTTAGAACAACTGCTAGGAAAGAAGAAATAGATGAATCCAAGATGAAATCCATGTCATGATCATCTTGCATCAAAATCTACATATGGAACTTTTCAGTCATTTTTTCCTTACAAAAACTGAAAAGACAATTTAGTCAGAAGAAGTAAGAGTGGTTAGTGCAACAGTGAGGAGAATGGAGGAGAGGGTGAGAAAGATCATATCTCCATTCCTTTCATTTTTTTAGAAAGTCAGCAACTTTCTTCTGTCTTGAATTGTCATCTTCTCTAACTAGTAAGATAAAAAATAGGATTGTAATTTGCCTACTATTAACCCAGATTATCATCCCTACTACTCTTGCTCTATTAAAAATGAAATCAGTGTCAAAATTATGAAAAATTATTTCAGTTTTACATAGCTTCTTAATAAACAGTAGAAGTGGTGTAAAGTTAGGAAAATGTTTCTAAAATGGCTATACAAAAGAAAATTAGAAAATTAAGTTTTAGGATCTTTGAAATACCAAAATACATTTCAGAATGTTAACAAACAAGGTCCAGGCTACCAGTCTTGCACTAAAGGCCAAATAACATTTACACAGAAAAGCAACAACTGGTATCTCAGGTATTTTAAATCACATTTATGTAGTGCCGGGAACTGACAGCAAGTGTGGGACAGCAGATGGTGCCACCCATAGAACAGAGGGTTGCTCTGGGGTACTCCCCAAGAGTTAACGAACTCTTCTGCAGGATGGCTGTCACCACCACACTGTGGGGCTGCCCCAGCTTGGGAGTAACACCCTCTGATGACCCCATGGTTGACAGGTCCAAACAAAGGAGAAGTGACACTGCAGACCCACGGCACAGTAGGCCTCTCCAAACTGTGGAGCTATTCCCACAAAAGAACCTGCTAATGGCCACGTTGTTACCCATGGAGTAGCAGCTTGGGCACAGCAGGAGGTCACCTGTCCATATGCAACCTAGTATTGATACGTATATTTACAGTTCTGTTCTGTTTGCAGCTTTGTTAAACAGTTAGCATTGTTACAACCTCTCACCTCTAATAAATTCTCACACTTGACTCTCCTGTTCAGTACAACTAATCCCAGGACCCGGAAATTGAAGATATCCCTGTAGTGGCATGTCATAGGGTCATTTGGAGTAAGTTAACTATCCTTCTAATCCCTTAAGTAAGGGGGCAATGTCCTGATTCTCTGGATCTTCCAGGTTTACAAGAAGCTATAATGCCAACACTGCTCAAAGACTCAGTCCCAGTAACTCTAGGAGCACCAGACCCCTCAGGAGAGTATTTTGTGAAGACAAACAAGTTTATCTCACTTTCAGCTTCTACAATAATTTAATATTGGATACAACACTCAAAGTAGTAATTTAGAAAAAAGTTTGAAGAGCCAAACAACATGACTTGCTAATTCTCTGCAGACGAATACTGATCTGCTTTGAAGAGTGCTCACTGTGCTTATCTAGCTGTTAATTTTCTCAGACTACAGACTATTATGTATAACTTATAATCAAATCTCCTTGGTTTAATACTCTAAGAGAAGAGACAACAGGAAAAACTGGAACAGAAGTATTTTATTAGGAGTTGCTATAGCTGTGATAAAGAAAATGAAAATTCAAGTGGGAAAATTCAAGTAATAACTCCTCAAAACTTATCTTGAAACTGTAATTGACTATCATAATTATTTTAAAAAAAAAGTATTAGAAAAAAAAAGAAGCAAAAATGAAGTCTAATGATAACTCAAAGCAAAGAAGTATCATCAATTAAGAGGAAAAGCAGAACATATTAGACAACAACTTGTTCAGTGTGACAGTTGTAACAAGAATAGCTTAAAACGTAGCAGTACAAAGTGCAAGCTTTCAAACAGAACTGGGAATTTGCAAGCTGAAGAATGACCTGACTCTCTTACTTGATCACAGGATAGCAATGAGCAGCCAATATGATACAGCATTGAAGGGAGGGGAAAGAAAAAGGGATTAATTCATAACAAGCAAAGGAAGGCTATGAAGGATAATCACTGAAATGTAGAGGCTTTTATACAAAAGCAGACTAAGACCTTCCAAAGCTTCCAAAATGCAGGCTCAGAAAAGATATGATCTCTGACTGTAAATACACCATGAGGGCGAATATCAGCAAAACAAAAAAATCCATTAAGCTGAAGACTAACGCCATCCATGAACAAATGGGTAAAAATTTGACGTAAATAGTTTCAGTCTGGCATTCGTAAGAAGATTCCTACTTACTACAACAGCAAAAATTCAAAACGACGTAAAAATGGAAGGATTTTTTTAATCTCTCCACTTAACTACGAGATTTATGTTTAATAAGTTCATATGATTACCGAAATCCTGCTCATAACAACAGAGGTCTGGACTCAAACCAGGGAATTTTTCCTGTCGTACATACACTAGACAACACAAACTCTTGCAACCCCTTCTAGTGACACTCAACTAAATTAGTAACTGGAAAATGGCATGTCCATAAGACCAGCTCAGGTAAGAACCAGAGGTCATCCTCAACAATAGGATGTTATTTGTTTTTAGAAATAGCACAACTACTTCCAACAGACTTTTACCTACAGGCAAAAGGCAAAAATCTCTGTAGAGTTCTACTTGCTGAGTTTCATTACTCTTTCCACATAGAAAACCTGAAGCGAGATATTGGGTGGGGAATCCTATTTCAGCTGTGAACAAAGATTTTGAGCTTATTAAGCCATAGAAGTGCAAACATCAATGTCCTCAAATGCACTCAGAACAAAACTGAATATGGAAAATAGATCTTCCTCCTCTAGCCCAAATAAACAAAGAGTTGCACTGTCTTTGTGGCCAGCAAATCCGCAAGCCCTTATCTATGGATCCTACAGAATATACTGAATTCTACATTAATGGATTTCATTATTTATTTTAAACAACTGTTTTCAAACATTCCAAATAACTGACAAACCTGTAAGATACCTATGTCATTAGGGGGTGAGGAAGGAGGGGAAGAGGGTAGTGCTTTATATAGCTTGTAGGAGGAGATTGCAAGAAGCATTAACATTGTATGAAAAACTGTGTTTTTTTGTTGTTGTTGTTTGTTTGTTTTTGTTTTCCCCCCAAACTGCAGGGAACATAGATTCAGTGATACAGATCTTCATACTGACTCTGCTGTCAGTGACAAAAAAAAAAAAAAAAAGCTCTTCCTGATTTCATATGACATAAGATTTAAACCATCTATGTATTTAAAAATCATTTTGTAAGAATGGAATCTTGGACTTCAAGTGACCATAACCACAACTATGGACTGCCTTGTAAGAGCTACTGTAACAATTCATTTAACCATGACAAAGAAGAAATGAATCACACTACAAGCTATGAATCAACATGAGAAGTATAGTGTGCTTCTGACTACTCTATTTAGCTCTGTGGAAATGGGTAGGGTTCCAAGTTGTAGTCTAAAGACTGTCCCTGGAAAAAAATTAAAAGGAGGCAGACAGATATAGACCAAAACATCAGAGTTTGGCTACGTGAAAATGTACACCTAAGATGGGTCAAGTTTATGTTCCTATAACTACGAAAGAGGAAAGACTAAGCAAGCTGGGCCTCTTTAGCCTGAGATTGAGAGGAGATCTGATGAATATGTACAAATACATGAGGTGAGAATGTAAAGAGGATGGAGCCAAACTCTTCTTGGTAGAGGTCTGCAACAGGACAAGGTGTAATGGATACAAATTAAAACACAGGAAGTTCCACCTCCATGTGAGGAAGAACTTGTTTCCTGTGAGGGTGACAGAGCCCTGGAACAGGCTGCCCACAGAGGCTGTGGAGTCTCCTTCTCTGGAGATCTTCCCCACCTGGATACTACCCTGTGCCACGTGCTCTAGGTGTCCCTGCTGGAGCAGGGGGGTTGGACTAGATGATCTCTAGATTTCCCTTCCAATCTCAACCATTCTGTGATTCTGTGAACTACATGGTTCAGAAGGTATAACGTCAAATCACAAAAAAAAATATTTTTGACTACTATTAAAATCAGTCAGGAATCACTGTTACCTATCATTATTAGAATCATAATGCAATTTTCAGGTGGCACAATTTCCTTTCTCAGATTCTTCTCTTTAGCACTGCATACACCACACTGGTTAAAAAAGAAATATCATAAGTGTAAACTTAAAGACAAGTCAGGCAAGTAACCTAGATCTAAAGTCAAGCATTCTACAGTCTTAACATTTCACAGAACAGTTTTCAGGAACACTACGCATTTTTTAATTACATATAAATTGAAAAATAAGTATCACCCAAAATATTCACACTATAGTAAACAAAGCACATTTTGATATTTAAGTACATCGCAATTTCATCAAATCACAATAACAGACTAAAGGCAAATGCACATGCATTATACTCCTTTTGATTATTTGGTCTCCCAGTTACACTTGGGTAAAATAGGCCAAAGCATAAAGCAACATCAGGTTTTTGCCTCCTTGAAACTTTAGCTTATCAAAGTTAAAACATATAAAACAACAAACCAATCTATCAGTCTACGTTCATTACTAGACTGTTAGCATTAGGATCAAATAAAACCTTGAAAGTATTGCTTCTTAGAACAGATAATTACCTTTCTCACAGATATTCTTGGCTTCACTCGATTGCTCTGAGCCTTGGCATACAGATCCATGATTTCAGCAATCTTTGTACTTGATGTAAGTCAGCTTAAAAGTACCTACAAAATATATACATATGTATGTATATACTGGATCATTTAATGCTTCCTCATTCAGTTAATATATACTTTGAAAAAGCATGTGAATGAAACAAGAAATAAAAGCAATTTAAAGTATTTTAAAACTGAAAAAGCTTAAACAGCATAATACCCATCCCGATTTTGCCTTTAAAAAGGTACACTACTTTAAAGATTTTTAAATCTGCACAAACTAAGTAAATTTCAAGGCTGTATAGGGTAGAGAAAAGCATTAGGTTGGCCCTCACTTTACTATAGTCAATAGTCTTGGGATATTTTTCTGCAGATCCCTGCATTCTCTATTTCTCTCAGCCAACTGGCCTACTTATTTCTGTCATTCTAAGTACTAGAGAACACAGGTCACTTCTGTTTAGGATAACATGCATCAATAGTCTTTTTCTCTGGCAATGCTTTGCACAACCCTCCCCCAAAACACAGGAGACCAAGTAGACACCTACCTGCCCTCTTATATCACCAAAGCAGTGGTCAGAAGAGCTTCTACTCAACTCAATTACCCTCATCCTTATACTCAGTTCTAACAAAAGATAGGGCAGTCAAATAAAAAAATAAAATAAAAACCTTTCAACAAGTTTCCCTCTTTAATCAAAAGCAATGCAAAGAAATAGGAGATGTTCCATTCATCTCCACAACCCAAAAATGAGCAATAAGTGAGAGAAAGCATGTCCCAGACCCTTAGATTCTACAATTTCTTTACATCTTTTTTCTGGGTCACACATTCTAGCCAAAAAGAAATTCTAGACTGCCAAAAACAAACTAGACAAGGAGTAAAAACATTTATTAATAATATATAATATTAATATAAAAAGTATTAATATATAACATTGATTATACATTACTATAATATAAATTATATTATTAGCATATTAATAAAAATAACCATGTAAACATCACACTAAGATAATCTTAATGAAGATTAGTTTGCAAGATTTTTTTTAGAGTTACACCGGTAAATAAAAAACATGTTCATCTACAGAATACAATATACATCTTAATCTTCCAAAATTCAAAAATCTAGTTCAGACACTAACTCAAAAGAGATCTCTATCTGTCTACCCACATATAAAAAGAAAAAAAAAATGGCAAACTTGATGGATGGAATAAGATTCTGTGAAGGGCCATCAGTGGGAACAGCTAGTTTCTCAGATAGGGTCAAATACAAGTACTTGACTCCTCTATCTGTGGACTGCTCATTCAATACAATTCAGGAAAAAACTCCTTATACAGGGAATTAACAGAGCTGACTGTGACCATCTTCAGTCCAGCAGAATTGACTCAGGTATGCAAGTTTATACTTGCATTGTGCTGCCTGCAAGCAGATTAAGCATCATCCTATGGCACAGGGCTCAATTAGTAAACTCCAGACCCCCAAATATCCACACAAAGTCACCTACAATGTCATCTATAGCATGAAATCAACAACTCTGTAAGTCACAGTACAAGGACTCTGAAAGATGTTGGACAGAATCAGCCCTGGTTTATGCTAAATGCAGCACCACAATCATTTTGTCTTCTCTGCACCCTGTCCTTCAGTACTCATATTATGCAGGTTTTCTGCACTGCCTACAGTATCACAGCTCTCTGTCACCAAATGAAATGAAAAAAAGTGATTTCTTTGAAATCTGAAAATTTCCATTTGTCTCAACAGTATAATACAAACCAGAAAAATAAATCCAAAAGCATTTAATTTATGCATAATCCTTTTAGTTGTCTTCAAAAGTGCAACAGTACTATCATCTGAAAAATACCAACAACTTTAACTGGAAAGGAAGTGAAAGCAATGATAGAAAAGACAACCTAAAAATAGTTCATATCTTACACAAATAAAATCTACTAGTTAAAAATTATTTTTGCTTCTTCATACTGTATTTGGACGATCAAATTCCATTTGCTTTAATTGTAGATTTCACAAAAAAATACAGGAATAAATGACAAAAGCCTGAGGTGTCAGAGGAATCCTGGCTGATATTTACTCAGGAACAAAGGCAGACATCCAGAAAACAAACAAACAAACAAACAAACAAGATGGTGAGAATTGTCAATAAATACCCACACTAAGTTTTAGCAACAAGTAATAAGCATTAGGCTTTTCAAATCTCATTCAAGTATGTAATGCATAAAATTCACTAGTGAAATCAGCTCAAAGAAGTCAACAGAAATTTTGCCCTGTTTTTTTCATTTTTCTATGAACTCATCCTATACACATTTATTAAAAGTCAGGGTATACTTACAACCCATAACAGGTAAAAAGTTTACTTACGATCTATAAAATGTTAGCGTGCTGAGTAAATCTTTGAAATAGCTGTGTTTGAAGGCACACCAGCATATGTAAAAATTTGAATTGCATATGCAGTAAATTTAAACTATACGTTATATTTCCCATTCTTATTAAGTTCCAATAGAATATTCTACCTGAGGACAACTGTATATCTGTGACTGTGTTCCAAAACATCATTTTTTTGCTGTAGAGGAGGAGAGGTTTAAGGGGGTAAGGGGAAATAAATCTTTCTTTTAAAGCAAAAATACTTTCTGGGCCTTCAACATAATTACTAGAAGCAGCCAAAAGAACTTAGCTGACAGTCAGGCTTAAGCAAAAGCTAAGCTTGGATACACTCAGTTTACACTTAAATATTACACTTAAAAATACATATATAATCAAAACAATGTACTTTTTTATAACCTTACAGTAAATTCTATTGAAAAAAATCAAATGAAACAATAGTGTAATAGACGCTTTCCTATTTTCTATTTCTAATAATTTATCACTTTCACTAATAGACTTGGTAGAGCTGAAAAAGTCCATTTATAAAAATACAAGCTCTCTTGACTGCAGCTATATCCACACTACGAGAAGATGGAACCAATTCAGTCTATGAGTGCTTTTATTCATCAATTGTACATTAAAATCTGTCTGAGTATTTGGCTCAAACTTCTTTATAAATTGCTACCACCACCCCATTTTGTCTTCATTCACTGATTTCACTGTTACAGTGGTATTGCCAGTACACTGAAGAAAAAAAAAAAAAAAAAAAAACAGGAATTGTTTTCAATGCTCAACTGTTAAAGTAGATTTATTTTAATGTTTATTAAGAAAATGCAGCCATATATTTCAGAATATATGGATAAAAAGATGAAAAAATTGAAGTTTTCCATCTACCCCTGAAAGGAACCCCTTTGGTATTTTAAAAAAAGTTTGACAAGCAACTACCATAGAAAATTACATCTTAATATTGGTACAGCATAACAATAAACATTTCACATTTTATCAAAAAATAACTACACCACAGAATGCTAAAGTAATATTAACATTTCTCATGCTATATCTTCTCTAAAACATTAAAATTAAGCTCTTTCACTGTAGTAAACAGCATGTACTCAGCTTTTCTCTGCTAAACTCACTCAATATTAACATGATTTTTATTTACTTTCTGATTGCGCATCAGCAACGCAGATGGTATCAGTCATAAAAATAGCATTAATCAGTTGAATGCTGCTATAACAACACTAAAGAACTAAAGAATCATCCTCTCTCCTCCCCCACTCAGAAAACACTTCTTTAGTGTTTTTCACTTTCCCTACACAAGGGGGACTTTAAACAAAAGGGATATTTGCCTTTGTTCAGACAAAGTACAGATTTTTTATCACTTCAGGAAAAAAATCAAATTAAGTTTCATTTAAGCGAGCTGACCTCTCTACAGTTAAAACACCATGAAATCTGTTAAAACATAACAAACATGTGTTAAAGCATTAGAAACTTTTTAGGTGACTCTGCATTAAAAGTGGCCTTTAAGAAAAATATTACTTTCAATGCACTAAACATATCCATTAGAAAAACCTAGAGTTTTTCAATTAACTTCTTGGGTTTGCACTTTATGCTGTTGTGTAATGCTTAACACAGCTAACTTTTTTTTTCTTTTTAATTTTATAAGTAACAGCATTTCAATAGTAGCAATTGCATTTTCAAGCCAACTTATTTCCGCTTGGAGGAGAACATTGCCAGAAAATATCCTCTTTAGGAGGTACTTTTTAGACTCCAACATATCAAATGATTAACAGGAAGAGAAAAAAATCATAAAATAATTTAGATTATTCCACACATAGAATGAGAGTTTTCACCAGCTGTCAATAAATTTTAAACAACTTTTTAAACCATCTATGCAGGATGGATAAATAGCATTAGTTATCAGACAAGACGGTATAATTTCAATTTACCAAACTTCAAAAAGTCATTTTGCCTGCTCATGCACACAAACCAAGGAAATTTGCCTGGACAAATGGAACCAACACTATAAATTCAATGGGTTGAAAATATATTTCCTAGTTAGACAATTAGCCTTTAATCTTATGAGAGAAACTGTCAATATCAAAATACAATCAATTCTTGAGAAATCACCTATTTTCAACCCAACTATAACTGTTTTTTCCAGCTCTAATCTGGACAATTTACGGAGCAACACGGACAATTTATGGAGCACTACCAGTGCTCCAGTGCTACCAGTGACTTCACGACCACTGATCTTTCCCAGATAAAATAAGTTCTTGTTTTTCACTGTTTCAGAGTGGTTTCGTTGCTCTGCAGTACTATGTCAGGGCTTCAATATGAACCTGATTGTACCAGATTTACAAACATGGTCTACACTGGGGGAGGGGAACGTGTTTTGGAATGGGTATTATGGAAAACTAATGCAACCTACCGAAACAGCTAACTTCAGCAGCGATACCCAAAGCTCCTCAGAGAGGGAGGAAGGGAAAGCAGAGCACTTCCCCCTCCTCCCCCTGTCTAGAGGGGACAGAGGAACCAGGAGGAGGGAAAGTAACGGCATTTCTAGAAGGCTAGAGGCCGACGGGGAGGTGATCTTAGTCAACCGGTGCGCACGGGGCACCAAACAAGCCCTTCCCGCACCGCGGGGCCTCCGGCGCTGCCCGCCCGCCGGGGCCACAGCGAGGCGAGCACCGACCCCC